>OX940808.1:4919164-5307092 GCA_954870605.1 Acer campestre | reverse complement strand
AGATAGAATTGGTACCCCGAATTAGGAAAGAATAACCCCCTAATAGAGAAACCCCAAAATATGGATTTAGAGAAGAACAGAGTTTGGAAATAACAATAACAATATTCATTCTGATTTTATTTAATTCAAATCATACCATATATATAGGTCTTATACTGCAGTTGTAACATAACTAACTCCCAACTAGTATCGATAATCCTTGGTGGTGGTTTTTGTTATAAGGGTTGGGAATGATAGATTTGACCTTGGAATTAGATGTGTGGCCCGGGAATTTGTTGAATGTTAATATAAAGCTTCATATCTGAATTTCACACTTAATTTCTGGGCTTCATACAAGATTAATAGGCCTTACATGAATTTCCCTGGCTTCAGTTTCACATTTGAGATTCTCGTTCCTTACATGAATTTCCATGGCTTCAGTTTCTCACTTGAAATTCTCGTGCCTTACATGAATTTCCCTGGCTTCAGTTTCCTTTTTACAATGCATTTTGTTCAATTTTGCTATGTTTAATCTCTGTTTAACTTTGTTTGTTTATCCTTGTTTGAAATGCCCGACCCTAAGTATATGTTATTTTTGTTTTGTGGTAAAGCAGATGCCTAAAAATCCAAACAACAATCTATGGCGTTTCCCAGACCACAAAGAGTGGGTGGTTGAAGTTAAAGTAAACTCTCAGAGCAAGAAAAATCTAATTACAGATATTAAGGAGGTCCTAAGGAGTTGTGGCATGCTTCAAAGATTTAAGCAAGGTCCGTTTGGCGATTACTTGGATTTGCCACAACCGTTGAGGATTCATGGATTACTTATTCACAACCTTTTAAAAAGGGAGGTTATTAAGCCCGAACAAAGAGAGGATGAAATATGGCTAGGTATTGGGGAGGTCGCAGCTTCGTTTTGGGAAAGAAGAATTTTGTGTTTGTAGTGGTCTGAGAATGGGCCCGCTGCCTCAAGGTTTCAATAAAAAAAAAGATGCTAAAGAGGGTTCGTTGTTAAAGAAATATTTCAAAGAGAAAAGGCCGACTGCTGACCTATTGTATGCCACTATGAAAAGGCTCACGAGCAAGGAGGGTGAAGACGTATTAAAGATGGCGTCAATCTTTATGGTTAGCCAATTTTTTGGCACAGATGATGGACGGAAAGCCATTCCCGGATGGATGTTTGCATTAGTTGAGGACGAAGAAGCTTTTAAAAAGTTTCCGTGGGGGTCTTACATATACAGTGTTACACTGTTTTGGCTGAAGAGATTTACACAGCACCACATTCACTTACTGAGAGGTACAACGAAGGAGGAAGAGAAGAAGAAGGAGGAAGAGAAGAAGAAAGAGGCAGAAGGAAGGGGAAGGGGGAAAAATAAAATAGAAGGAGAAGATGGAGAAGATGGAGAAGATGAAGAAGAGGAAGATGGAGAAGAGAACAAAGAAACGGAAGGGCAAGAAGTGGATGAGAATATAGAAGGAGAAGAGGAAGTTGGAGAAGAGAACAAAGAAAGTGAAAGGCAAGAAGTGGATGGGAACAAACAAATAGAAGGGCAAGAAGGGGGCGTGGATGAAAACAAAGGAGGGCAACTCCCGGAAATTGAGGTGCCTGTAAAGAAGAAATCCAAGAAGCATACCCTAAATATATTTGGGTTTACTCTACCATTTCAGGTATGACTTATATTTTCTCGTCCCTTTGTACATTACACACAATATTCATGTATATAACAATAGAATAACATTGTATGATATTTAATTAAATAGGTATGGGCTGTGGAGAGAATAACTCGATTGTCGAATGTCGTCGGTACACAGTACCGTACCGGCTATCCACGTTTTAACAGATGGAATTTCAATAAAAGGGTTACCAATATCGAATCTAGATTCATATCATCGGTGTGTATTTCAATAGTTTTCGTTTTATTAGTTTTATAATAATACCGAATTGTTTTCGTTTAAGTCCATAAGATTGATTTTGGGGCTCCTTACACATGCAGATGTCATTTTTTCCTTGGGAGGTTACGAGACATGAGAAGGGGACGGATTACTATAAGTCCTTGACGCCGGACTATGTGTGTGGCCCACTGATACACAAGGGGAAGGGTTTGTTAGAGGCAGCTCAAGAGGTAATTGAAAATGAAGACAAGGTTAGTTCTGATGAGGACCATGATCAGAATTATAAAGTGGATGGTGGGGATGAATCTATGTACAACCGTACAACATCACCCTTTGTGAGATCACCGGATGATCCCCCATCTAGGAAGAAGTTGTTTGAAGATACTGATTTCCAAACTCACAAGGTACGATTTAATTTGATGAGAATATTTAGTGTAGTTTATTATAATTGTTTAGTGTCTCTTAGTAAGGAGAAGGGGGTGGGGGTGGGGGGTTTTGGGGAGGGTTTGGATGGTACACTAAATGATTTTCTTGTTCTTTACCACAAATATCTAGGGCTCTACATATGTACTCACAGGATCCCACAAAACATCTCACACAAGAGTAAATGGTAAATGGTAATTTCTCACAGGATCCATATGCGACTTAAAATGTGACTTAAAATGAAGTCACATCTAAAGTCACATGCTTCTCGGTCTCTGTGGTTCCAAATTTATATTTCACGGGCTTCAGCTCTTAAATTCCCTGGCCCAATGAAATTATTCCTAGGCCTTACTATAATATTCCCTGGCTCTACATATGTATTCCTACTTGGCTCTACATCCCAAACTATTTAGTGTAGTTTATTATAATAGTTTAGTGTCTCTTAGTAAGGAGAAGGGGGTGGGGGTGGGGGGTTTTGGGGAGGGGTTGGATGGTACACTAAATGATTTTGTTGCCACAATTCTTTTCCATTTCATGTAGCATTATTATAATGATGGGTGAGGAGCAAAATGTAGACATATGTATGGGTTAGCAGGATATATTTGTAAAAAGCGAAGGAATATTATATAGGACAGTTTCATTTTACCACTGATTATTGTAGTTATGTTGTAAATGTTGACACTCATATTTTGTTCATTGCAGTCTGCTATTCCGCCGTCCACCATTGCCGACCTTTATTCAGCTATTGCTTCGCTGATTAAGGAAAGCAATTCATCTACTGCGAAATTAATTGCAGCAAGCGAGGAACGACAGAAATCTTATTTTACAGCAGAACTTACTAAGATAAGAGAAGAAATGAAGGCTGGAGATAAAAGAGAAGAAATCAAGGCAGGAGAGAACAGAGAAGAAATGAAGGTTGGAGATACACCGGCCAAGAAATCAACAGATGAAAATTTAGCAAGAAGCAAACAAAAGAATGACAAGATTTCTGAAGAGGTAATATATTGCCAACCCCTAAACTTGGTACTAATCTAATCATTTTTTTTTCTGTTTATGATACTTTAGTCATTAATGGATTACTTATACTTGTGAATATAGGATGTTGATCGTGAGATTTTGTGCAAAGTAGTGGAAAAAAGTGATGCTCTACATGATTCAAAAATGGTTGAGGTATATATTGTCATCAAGTTTTTGTATGTTTATCAATTGCATTCCAGTGATTTAATATCTTTGTACATTTTAGGATGTGTACAGCCAAAGTATTCTTGATGAAAATGAGATGAAGGAGATGAATGAATGTGTCAACAATTGCATTAAAGAAATGGTTGAGGAGACACAACCGTTGACAAAGAATTCTGTCCAACACTCCATAAATTTGGATGATATCGCTTCCCCAAGTCTTGTAGCTTATGAAGTGGCAAACCCAAATGTGACATACAAGGATCGGGACAAGGCTAGGAGCAGAAAGCGAACAAGGTTTCTGTGCCAAGAATGGGTTAATCCCTTGGCGAGTAAAAGATTGAAATCAAGTGGTTTGGACAAACCTTCCACCGAAGGCGAAGTAACTGATGTTCAGTTCACGGCCTTTTTGAAGACCAAACAACCCACTTGGTAAGGGTTCATTAATATTCTGTAATATATTCCTAGTATAATGTATTAATTTATGAATTTGTTTTCCCAATATCAATTAAGTAATGTTCACAATTAACAGTGTATATACCGGGCAAATCCAATTAATGGAGCATCATCATTTCAAAGAGCTGGTGGACCCAAGAAAACTGATATCGGATATGGTAAGTTGTTTTCAAATTTCCCTCGTCTTCTATATCATTTGCAAATTAACTGGTTGTTGGGCATTTTTCTGAATGGATTTGTTTCAATTGTATATATCACAAAATATATACTAATATTAGGTCAAATGGTTAACGTTTATCTTTTTTTTTCCATAGCACATACACAGCTACTTTGACGTTCTGTGGAGGAGGCGTTCAACTCCAGATGTGAACTACCTGCAGAATATCGCATTAGTCAACGTCACATTTTTCGTAAGTAACATCCATACAACCTTTAGACAGTAATGGTGAACTTGTAATTATTTCCATTTAATTTCTAACTTTGTAATTCAATTCATTACATAGGTGAACCTAAAAAGGAGATGGGATTTTCTAATGGAGAATATGGATACTGAAAGGGCAATACAAGAGGTTGAGATGAGTGAACAGGAAAAAGCTAATGATGGAAATGTGAAAGAAATGCGGAAAAAAGGAGACAGTAAAACAACAAGGGGCAACAAAAAGAAGGATCCACCGCCTCCAGTGGTCCAGGTTTGGGAAGAGTATCCGGAAT
Organism: Acer campestre; assembly: GCA_954870605.1. Lineage (NCBI taxonomy): Eukaryota > Viridiplantae > Streptophyta > Magnoliopsida > Sapindales > Sapindaceae > Acer > Acer campestre. The sequence goes on along the minus strand of OX940808.1, from coordinate 5,302,454 downwards.
TCAATCCGTTGGAATTCGAACCAGACACGGATTGGCTACAAGTTGTTTCCGGTCACGACCTTCTTTATGCTGACCCCTGGTGGAAAATGGAATCTGTAAGTATGGTTTCACTTTCAACTTTCATTCATAATGTGGTCAACAATTATTATATACGTGGGCATAACATTTGTATTGTATACACAGGTGTTGATACCATGCAACACTGGAAATCATTGGGTCCTTTGTCAAGTAATGCTAAAGAATGGAGAAGTTCATCTCTATGATTCACTGTGGCCCCGCAAAGGTAACAATGACTTGCGGTTGAAAGACATCAGATGCCTACTTTACTTGTTGCCGTCCATTTTGAAGCACTCGGGTTACTATGCCCAAACAAAATTCAATCCTCACACTAGTGCATTCACTGCTACAAACATCAAACCCACCTTGATTCCCCAACAAAATGATGGGTATTGTTCTTTCCTTTATTTTCATTTTCACAAATTCTTCATTCCCCTTAACAATCTTATATGTTTGTTTAATCTTAACATGTTGCAGTTATAGTTGTGGTGTGTTCATGTTGAAGTATGCTGAATTAATACTCTCCGGATGTAGATTACCGTGGACGAATGAATTTGCCCAAAAAGATATACCTGCAATTCGTAGGGCAATGGCACTTGATATTTTCACAAATGGGCAAATTGTAAATTCCCCTTAAATTTCTGGCTGTAAAGACTGATTGTGTATGTCATAGATAGTGGGCAGTTCATTGTATGTAGGGGCACTTGTATATATATGTTAATGTTTTTGAGCGGGAGGCCTACTAGGTGGGCATTTTTGTTTGGGACATGAAACAACTTTATTCCCTGGCTGAAACATAGTGTAATTCCCGGGCATTACAATGTCATCGTTTAAGCTTTACATGTTTTCTTGTTCTTTACCACAAATATCTAGGGCTCTACATTGTACTCACAGGATCATATGAAACATCTCACACAAGAGTAAAGTTGTTATTTGCTAATTTCTCACAGGATCCATATGCGACTTCATATGTGACTTCAAATGAAGTCACATCTAAAGTTTCTTGTATTCTCGGTTTCTGTGGTTCCAAATTTATATTTCACGGGCTTCTGCTAATAAATTCCCTGGCCCAATGAAATTATTCCCAGGCTTTACATTTGTATTCCTACTTGTCTCCTTTCAGATATGAATTTCCCAGGCTCAAACAACGTTTTCTCAGTCTTTACGGTACCATTCTAGGGCTCCCCAAATTTTTTTGACTTGGTAAAAATATATGAAACTACTACCACACCACAGCTGGAACCGACGCATATGCGACTACATAAGTGACCTCATTAAAGTCGCTTCTATAGTCGCATGCTCCTCGGTTTCTATGGTTTCCAAATTTATATTTCTCTGGTTTCATATAATAAGTTCCCTGGCCTTACTATAATATTCCCTGGCCTTACTATAATATTCCCAGGCTTTACATTTGTATTCTTACTTGTCTCCTTTCAGATATCAATTTCCCAGGCGCAAAAAACGTTTTCTCAGTCTTTACGGTACCATTCTACGGCTCCCCAAATTTTTTGACTTGGTAAAAATATATGAAACTACTACCACACCACAGCTGGAACCGACGCATATGCGACTACATAAGTGACCTCATTAAAGTCGCTTCTATAGTCGCATGCTCCTCGGTTTCTATGGTTTCCAAATTTATATTTCTCGGGCTTCATATAATAAGTTCCCTGGCCTTACTATAATATTCCCGGGCCTTACTATAATATTCCCAGGCTTTACATTTGTATTCTTACTTGTCTCCTTTCAGATATCAATTTCCCAGGCGCAAAAAACGTTTTCTCAGTCTTTACGGTACCATTCTAGGGCTCCCCAAATTTTTTGACTTGGTAAAAATATATGAAACTACTACCACACCACAGCTGGAACCGACGCATATGCGACTACATAAGTGACCTCATTAAAGTCGCTTTTATAGTCGCATGCTCCTCGGTTTCTATGGTTTCCAAATTTATATTTCTCGGGCTTCATATAATAAATTCCCTGGCCTTACTATAATATTCCCGGCCTTACTATAATATTCCCAGGCTTTACATTTGTATTCCTACTTGTCTCCTTTCAGATATGAATTTCCCAGGCGCAAACAACGTTTTCTCAGTCTTTACGGTAACATTCTAGGTCTCTCCAACTTTATTGACGTGGTAAAAATATATGACACCAACCATACGTGCAGCCGATCCATATGCGACTACAAATGTGACTTCAATAAAGTCGCTGCTGAATTCGCTTGCTTCTCGGGTTGTTTAGTTTGAACATGCTAATCTCTTGGGCTTCGGATTTAAATTGTCAGGCGCAATTCAATAATTCTCAGGCGTTATGGTAACATTCCTTGGCTCTACATATATGTTCTAATCTTAGGCTTGGCTTTGTGATAACATTGTTGGCACGTGTTTTTACATAATAGGTGTTTGTGGATTACAGCCTGATCCCACAAAATCTGGGGTTCTTCTTTTAAGGCTGGATCCCACAAAATCTGTACTTTGTTCACGTGGGATCAAACCACCTAAATACAAACTTAAACTCCTTCCTCTTCTTCTGTCAAACGAGGTTCTCCTACTTTGCATAGTATACCAGTTGAAAGCAAAACTCCACCCACATACTCATCCTCACGTCCGCATCTGCAGGTAAAAAATCTTCATCAGTTAAACATCTTTATCATTTACTCTATATTATTCTTGTTTTTCACTTCTTGATTCAGGAGAAAATGGCGAACCCTAGAGTATTCTTAGACCTCACCATCGGCGGCGAACCAGCGGGCAGACTTGTGATCGAGCTGTTTTCCGACAGTACCCCTAAAACTGCAGAGAACTTTAGGGCTCTCTGCACCGGGGAGAAGGGAATTGGTAAAAACGGGAAGCCACTCCACTACAAGGGCACGACCTTCCACCGCGTCATACCCAGGAGCATGTTCATTGGAGGAGACCTCACTGAAGGTAACGGACTTGGAGGCGAGTCCATCTACGGTGATAGTTTTGCCGACGAAAATTTCGTAAACATGCACATCGGTCCTGGGATCCTCTCCATGGCGAATACTGGTCCAGGAACCAACAACTCCCAATTTTTCATCTTAACCGCGAAGACCGAGTGGCTCGATGGCACTAACGTCGTATTTGGCATTGTCGTTGAGGGATTTGACATCATGAAGGCCGTCCAGAAAGTCGGTTCCAATTCCGGCTTCACCTCCAAGCCTGTAATGATCGCTGATTGCGGTCAATTGGCTTGAAATATTGTGACTTTTTCGACTCTTTTGGAATCTGGATGTGTTTTGAAGTTTTGTGTGGTTTTTTTTTGTGGCTATTCTCAATGATTCGATCCCTATTGAAGGGGAATCTAAATTTCTAGTGAATGATATTAAGTTGCTGTGTACTAGTGTTCGCATTATTAATAGCTTAGCAATGTTTCAATCTGAAAATTCCTTTGCTTTTGAGTTAGCATGTGCAACTCTTGTATCTGTTAGAGAGAGGCTTTTTGTAATTTGTTGTTATTTACTTTACTGGTTGTTATATATCTAAAAAAAAAAAAAAAACAATTATTATCTCCTACGCCCGAGAATATTTATTTTGTGCCTGGGAATATCTTTTCTCAGGAGGGGGGTATATACCTGCATTGATGTCACTAACACACTATAACAGTATATAGTGGAAAGTGGAAAGTGGAAAGTGGAAATGGCATAACACAGCCCCTAAAACTACATGTCCGAAAATAACCCCCCTTGTCCCCTTGTTATGAAAATTAAAATATAATAAAAAATATAAACACCATGGTCATTGTCAAAAGTTTGCCACGTTTTGTCACATGATAGGCTGTTGTGGACCAAAAGCTGGAGAACGTTTCAAAGTGTTGAGCCAGGGAATTTGTCTTACATCCTGGGAAACTGAAGTAAAAAAGTGTGGGAAAATCTAAAATTTGATTTTTGGCGTACAGAGGGGGATGGGATATTCAAAGTCAAACAACACAATCTTGAGGCCTCAACCAATAATATCTCGCCACTTGTCTAGAAAGCCAAAGCACTCGTTTGGCTCCATGCTGCGGGCTTCAAAATGACTTTATCCCAAGCTTTATTGTATTATCACGGGCCTAACAGTAAACCAACCGTGCGTCCGATCGTATGGGTCCCATACCGTTATCGCCGATCAAGACGGTCAATAGGGATACGGCTTCAAGGGGAAAGTTTACTTTGTTTTTCGAGTACATCGAACGGTCGGATACATCTTCCCCAACCAACTCCATTGAAATTGGTCCATGTACACTATCGTTATAGAAGTAAAGTATTCAGGGGTTTTTTTTTTACTTTCCCTTTGGAACTAAGGGTTTCTGTCACGAACACACCCTATATTGTGTAAGACTTACACAATGATTGGCCACCGCTCGTGGAAAACAAAATTTGACGTTGGAAAATTTTTTAAATTTGTCATAAAATTTAAAATTAATAAAAACAATAGACATAAAGGACTGGGAAGTGCTTCCTGGCTTTCTGATGTATTCCGGGCCTCACGACTTTATCCCGGGCATTATAAACAACTTGCCACGTGTTGTCACGTGATACGCATATAGTGGACCAAAAGCTGAAGAACTCTTCATACTGTTGCGCCAGGGAATTTCTATTAGGGCCTGGGAAACTGAGTAAAAAAGTGTGGGAAAACCTAAAATTTGATTTTTGGCGTACAGAGGGGGATGGGATATTCAAAGTCATACAACACAATCTTGAGGCCTCAACCAATAATATCTCGCCACTTGTCTAGAAAGCCAAAGCACTCGTTTGGCTCCATGCTGCGGGCTTCAAAATGACTTTATCCCAAGCTTTATTGTATTATCACGGGCCTAACAGTAAACCAACCGTGCGTCCGATCGTATGGGTCCCATACCGTTATCGCCGATCAAGACGGTCAATAGGGATACGGCTTCAAGGGGAAAGTTTACTTTGTTTTTCGAGTACATCGAACGGTCGGATACATCTTCCCCAACCAACTCCATTGAAATTGGTCCATGTACACTATCGTTATAGAAGTAAAGTATTCAGGGGTTTTTTTTACTTTCCCTCTGGAACTTAGCGTTTCTGTCACGAACACACTCCATATTGTGTAAGACTTACCTAATGATTGGGCACCGCTCGTGGAAAACAAATTTTGACGTCGGAAATTTTTTTAAATATGTCATAACATTTATTTAATAAAAACAAAAGACATTGTGGACTGGGATGTCATTCCCTGGGTTTCCAATGTATTCCGGGCCTCACAAATTTATCCCGGGCATAATAAACAACTTGCCACATGTTGTGAAATGATAAGCCTGTAGTGGATCAAAAGCTGGATCCCACTAAATCATCTTATTCCTATTTATTCTTAATTAATTGCTTGATCCGATCCAAGTAAATCTTCTTCTTCATGAGTCTTCCAACATTGAACAACCTAAAAAGGAAAAAAACAAAAACTTCTTCTTCTTCTTCGCTTGGTCTGAAATCGAAAACCTAAACCTGAAAAGTGCCTCTTCTTCACGGGTGAACAGACGACTAAATCATCATCTTCTTTCTTTGCTTTGTATCCAGTTGAAAGCGAACTTAGTTGCTTCTCATTTTTGGGACCTCCCATAGACCCTTCCTCACGAAGAAGAAGATTCGCAGGTAAACAATCTTCATAAGTTATACATATCCTTGCCACACAAATTCATTCTTCATTCTAGGGTCTGAAACACGATTTTGCTCTTCTGAAAACAAGTTCTGAGATCTAATATAATCAGCCTACATTATGCGTGTTTTGGTCTTCCTCCTTTTTTTTGTTTTTTTTTTTTAATCACTGTGAAGGGGTTTTGTTTGCGAAATATTTCCCTGGTTTACTAAAAATTAAACTTTAATTTTTACATTTCTTAAAAATAACTGATTTTGTGAAACCAAATTCATTGGTATACCAGTTTTGTGCTGTTGTTGTCAATATAAGCTTCGTATACAAAGTCAAACATTCATTGTCTAATTATAATTTGTGGAAATATAATCAATTTACAGATATAAAGTGTGCTGTTTGCAATGGGGAAAAATTGTGTTTATGTTGTTTTCAAAGGAAGGAAAACCGGTATATTTAATTCTTGGCCTGAATGTCATGAACAAGTGGATGGTTTTCCAGGAGCTTCTTACAAGAAGTTTAACTCAATTGATGAGGCATATAAAGCTAAAAGCAACCTTTTCGAACATTCAAGCCGTTACTCTTCTGAATATTCTCTGAATGTTGAAGAGAAGGTATCCAAGAAGAGTCAAAGCACTGGAGTGATGTTGTTGTTATTTGTATTTGTTTTTGTTGTTGGAGTGATAGTCGGCAAGATTGTTTAAAGTGTGAAAGCTGTTTGGCTGCCACTATGTTTAAGTTAGGGGTATGGTGTTTTTATTATTAAACCTGTTATGTTCTTATGTTTAACATGTGTATGCCCCCCCCCCCCCCCCCCCCCCTGTTGTAGAGTTCCGGTGTTATGTAATTTAGTAATTATCTACAAACAGGCAAAGAAAACATAACATCACACGTTAGATTCATTATTTATTTTAGTAACGGTAGGGGGTACAGCATATGATTAAAAAAAAAAAGGAAAAACATGAAAACATAAAAATCTGCACTTCAATGGGAGGAAGATGTCTTCAGGTAGATGGCTGAATATTGAAATCCATCAACTGTTGCTGCAATTTCTCAACAAGTTGATACAGTCCATTGAGCTCGTTGTCCCGGGCTTCGATTTGAACATTTAGATTGATAATTTCTGCTTCCAGGTTCTGAAACTTCCCCATCAAAACACTGTAATCAACTTTTAGGCTTTCAGCATTTGCACGCTCTTGAAGGACAGTGTCCTCAGCAATTGCAATCCGATCATGTAGACAGCTGAAAATGGAATTTACCCTGTGGGTGTTGTCAATGCCTCTACCGTTTCCTTCCATTTGAACTTGTTAAACTGGCCTAAATAAAAAAATTGAAGATTGAAGTGAGTAAGGCCCCCCTAGATGGGATATTTATAGTAGAGTAGAACTAGATTATCTACCCTCGATTACCCAACCGACAGCATTGCAAAGTCACCTTTTCAAATATTTTTTTTTTTTTTTTTTTTGAAACAACACCTTTTCAAATTACCAATTCATTAAAAATTGCAAAGTCACAACTTTACCCTATGTAACTTTAAATGAATAAATTTTAATTTCCATTGAAAACTTAAAAGTCATAAATGAACCATTGGATCCTAATGAAAATGAAAGGGAATTGAACATTTATTTTCATAAAAAACTGAAAAGTCACTGTAACTTCCAATGTAGAAATTGAACATTCATTTTCATAGGAAACTGAAAAGTCACTGTAACTTCCAATGTGGAAATTGAACATTCATTTTAATTGAGAACTGAAAAGTCACTAATGACAACTGTTCCAATATGTCAAACCGGGGAATTATATCGTAACGCCCGAGAATTGTGATGAAGTCCTGGAATTATTTAATTGGGCCTGAGAATGGTTTCCTAACGCCCAGGAATTAAGCTTTATGTTTTTCTTGTGTGATAGTTGTTTTATATCCTTCAACCCCGTGAATGCATATGTTAGGCCTACGAAATTAAATAGTTACACCAGGAATTTTTGTATTGGGCCTGCCAGTATCCACTATTTTATATATAATGCCCATGAATAATATTGTATATGTGAAATGCAACGACGGCGTTTTGGATGTTGTAAGTTAGGGTTACTGTCAAAAGTCATTTGCTGGCTTTTTCCACTCAAGGACAGCCCCGACGAAGGAGCCTTTTCTCACTTCCTTCACCACGTTTAGTTTTCCACCATTTTCACATCAAATCACTCCCAACAACAAAGACAACAGTTGGTCTTCAACATAAGGTATTTCGAAGGCTTAATCCTTTCTTGATGTGGTAGATTGAAGCATAAAGATTCTTATTTTCTGGGTTTTGTTGTGTGGTGGTATTTTTTGGTGATCAATTGGAGATGGGAAATAGTAGAAGACGGGGTAGTAAGGGGAAGCAAGTTGCTAGGAATGGTGGTAAGCCTTCGAGAAAGAGAAAACGAAATACCGTTATGCGGTCACCCAAAGGGAAGGGCAAGGGAAGCACATCGACGGAGCCCCCAACCCCGTATTTTCCAGAAAGATGGGCTAATTTTGGTAATAGAAAAATTTGGCCGGAAAGGGGTATAAACTTGGACATTTTTGGTACAAATTGGATATCAGAGACAGTAAATACTATGGGATGGAGGGGTTTTGTGAGGACCCCAAACAAGGCGGCACTAGAATTGGTTCGTGAGTTTTATTTTGCAATGACGTCTCAGTTTAACCAAGGGATGCCAGTGATTGTCCAAGGGAAGGAAGTCCTGATTACAGCCACTAAAATTAACCAATGGTTTGACACGGTAGAAGACCTCGATCAGTTGGTTGAAGGCCTTCCAATGCATGAGTTATTTGAGCCCTATAATGGCCAATTAGCTGCTGATTTGAGGATAGATGGTTCTCGTGTGTGGAATGACTATCGGTTTCCCCTTTTGTACAACGAACTGAAGATAGAGGCTGCCTTTTGGTACTTGTTCTTTAGTTTCTCCTTGGTGCCCACCACACACCGCACCCAGGTGAGTTGTGAGGATGCCCGTTATCTTTTCTGTGCAAAGAATCTCATCCTGATGGATGTAGGGCAGATTATCATGAAACGAATGATCGAAGCTGGAAAATCTACTGTTGGCCCACTACCTTTCCCTTGTTTAATTACCCATTTTTGTGAGGAGGCCGGCATTGATGTGCATCGAGGAGGATGGACCATGATTTCTCCAACAGGAAACCTAGGCAAGAGAGGTTACAATGAAATTGCTAGGCGTAGAGGACTACCTCCACTTGTAATTCCAAGGGGTGTGAATGAGGATGACATGGATGACTTATCCGAGGAGGACGACTCAGAGGACGTGGACTACAATGAGCAGGACCTTGGAGATGATCCACATGCAGAGGGACGTGATCACGGGCCAGCGTTGAATCAGATTCTAAAGACTGTTCAAGGTCTGCGTGTACAGATGGATGCTAACCAGGTGGCCAACATGACAGAGTTTGCTAATCTTAATCATAGGATGGATGCTTTTCAAAAGGCTTTAGTTGATTCAGGCCTCCACATTCGTTATGGGCGTCGTAAGACCAATGCCATAGAGAAGACCCTGCAGAAGGCAGATCCTAAGACCACCTTACCACTCTCGGGTCCATAGATTTTGGGCACCTAGGGGGTGTTCTTTTTTAGTTTATGGTTTAGGAGCTTTTTTTGAACCTTTTTTGTTTGTTTCATGATTAATTTCATGTATTTCTTTGTTTTTCTTATCTTAATAGATAGGGACCGCCTGTATGTTTTTGTCTGTTTGTACAGTTGTTTCTTAACATAAGGCTAGTTAATACATATGGTAACCTCTAACCTCAGCCCAGGGAATTATATCCTAATGGCAAGGAAAGGGATGACTATGTGTTTTAGTGTTTTTGTGACAGTTGTTTAAAGCGGGAAACATTATGTATGGGGTTAGCTATAAAAATAAAAATAAATTTGTTTTTGTATTGTTTGTGTATTGTCTGTTTGGGATTTGTCATCCCCCGGTGCCATGTTTAAAGCCCGGGAATACTTAAATAAGGCCTAGGAATTTTATCTTTGAGCCTGGGAAATTAAAATATGAAGCCCGTCAGATTACGAATTAGACAAAACGAAAAACAGAGAGGAATGCTACTTTAGAAGCGACTTCATCAAAGTCACAAATGAAGTCGCATTTCACTCTGGTGGGAATTGGACCCTTTCTGTTCGTCTTGTGTATGCTTAAAGCCCGGGAATACTTAAATAAGGCCTAGGAATTTTATCGTTGAGCCTGGGAAATTAAAAAATGAAGCCCGTGAAATTACGAATTACACAAAACGAAAAACCGAGAGGAATGCTACTTTAGAAGCGATTTCATTAAAGTCACAAATGAAGTCGCATTTGTCTCTGGTGGGAATTGGACACTTTCTGTTAGTCTTGTGTATGCTTAAAGCCCGGGAATACGTAAATACGGCCTAGGAATCTTATCGTTAAGCCTGGGAAATTAAAAAATGAAGCCCGTGAAATTACGAATTACACAAAACGAAAAACCGAGAGGAATGCTACTTTAGAAGCGATTTCATTAAAGTCACAAATGAAGTCGCATTTGTCTCTGGTGGGAATTGGACACTTTCTGTTAGTCTTGTGTATGCTTAAAGCCCGGGAATACGTAAATACGGCCTAGGAATCTTATCGTTAAGCCTGGGAAATTAAAAAATGAAGCCCGTGAAATTACGAATTACACAAAACGAAAAACCGAGAGGAATGCTACTTTAGAAGCGATTTCATTAAAGTCACAAATGAAGTCGCATTTGTCTCTGGTGGGAATTGGACACTTTCTGTTAGTCTTGTGTATGCTTAAAGCCCGGGAATACGTAAATACGGCCTAGGAATTTTATCGTTAAGCCTGGGAAATTAAAAAATGAAGCCCGTGAAATTACGAATTACACAAAACGAAAAACCGAGAGGAATGCTACTTTAGAAGCGATTTCATTAAAGTCACAAATGAAGTCGCATTTGTCTCTGGTGGGAATTGGACCCTTTCTGTTAGTCTTGTGTATGCTTAAAGCCCGGGAATACGTGAATATGGCATGGGAATATTATCATTCAGCCTGGGAATACTTATAAAGACCTGAGATTATTAACATTGAGCTGCAGATATGAATAACTTCAAAGAAATAGGGGTATTACACCACCATGGGGTCAGCACAAACAACATTACATATATGAAGTTTTGACCTTCCGAGACAGGGGAGGGGGCTCACAAACAAAAAATAAAACTTACGTACATCAATAGGGTAACAAATTTCTTTCCATTTCTACCACCTAAAAAGAGATACATATCAAGTTTCTAACCCTCGAAAATTGAGGAATCCTCAAAAGCATGAATGACTGCTTCTTCATCTGTGTAAAAAAGAAAAAAAAATAGATTCAGCCTCAGAACAACATTTAAAAGTCAAAACAAAGAGCATGACACACATACAGGCAACACCTACTCATACATGTGATACATATCAAGTTTTTAAAAGTTACCACAAATAAAAGTTAACTACATAAACTTACAACAACTGAAAGTACCAACTGATACATGTGAAGTTTCTAACCTTCCAAAATTGGTTCCTGCAATGCATGAAGGACTGCTTCTTTCTCCGTGTCTTTCAAAATGGGCTCTGATGGCCTATCTGGGCACTTCAGTCTATTATGTCCTTCTTTCTTGCAAATGCTACAAGTACGTGGTTTTTTTGCTGGTTTGCTTGTGCTGGACATACTTGAGGGTTTGGGGCAATTTTTTTTATTGTGTCCACTTGCACCACAATTCGAACATGTTTGTTTCTTTCGTTTCTCCCCAGCAGAAGGTGTTCTTGACTTCTTTGGTCTTCCTGACTGCTTCCTTTTTAACCATGGCAATACAATGCGATCACGAACTACATCAGGAAGATCCCATGTTTCAGGATTCGGAACAGGATTCACAGCCATGGCGTAAGCATGTTGCAGCCATCCCGTTGTGAAAAAGTCATTACATAATCCGTTGATAGGCATACCTTTAATCCTGGTACAAACCACACGATGAAGAAAAAGATTTAATTATTATAATTAAATAGTGACAGGTCTCACAACCATTAAAAGTAACTTAAATTTTGTAAGCATACCTAGCAACCGCCAAGGCATGAATACACGGCAATTCATCTAAATCCCATTCACGGCATGAGCATGAACGTTTTTCCAAGTCGACAATCGCTCCTTCCCATTTGTCTTCTACCTTGAATCTATGGAAGTCAATGGGGTGAACCTCACATCGTTCTGATGGTAATACCCTCTGTTTGATGTGTAGGTCTGCATAATGAGTCAAGAATGTAGGCATTTCACGTGCATTGCTCCGACGGTCGTGGAACCACCTTTGCAACAAATCTCTGATAAATTCTGCAATAGATGTGATAGGTAACTTCCGAATTGCAAGTAGACAAGAATTAATTGACTCTGCAATGTTGGTAGTCATCATATGGTACCTCTTTCTAGGACTATGTACACGTGAAAACTTCTCTACCCCAACCTCTAGAAGCTCATCATAAACCTTACGGTGGGTGGCTTTCAACTCTGCCATTTCATGGTCGAATTCCTCAACACGGTACATGTACGTTGCACGGAAGTAAAGCTTGATCACATCATCCCGTTGCTTGCAAAATCTTTTCAGATTTTGTGACAAGTGGTATGCACATACCCCATGTGCTGCATCGGGGAAAATAGCTTCCATGCCTGCAAAGATACCCGCATGCCGGTCCGAAACTAACATCACACGTTCAGGATACTGGATCACATTCCGAAGTTGCTTCAAGAACCATGTCCACGACTCGGTGCACTCAGAATGAGCAAACCCAAATGCCAAAGGGTATATCATCTCGTTACCGTCCTTGCACACCGCAACTAACAACACACCTCTGGTCTTGGCCTTCAAGTGGGTCGCATCGATGGCGATAACTTGCCTAATAACCGAATTGAATCCCTCTATACAAGCCCCAAGTGCCATGAATGCAAAGGCGAACCGGTTTTCAGAGTCGGTTTCAATCTTAGTTACAGTCCCAGGGTTGGATTGTTCCAACATGTAAAAGAATGCAGGTAACATCTTAAATGACTCCCACGGATCGCCGAATGCCTTATGCAAAGCGCATGTCTTGGATCTATAAGCTTTGTTGTATGAGAGGTTTATGCCGTGTTCATCCCTAAAATCAGATATTATATCTTTAGGACGGATTGTGCGTCCAGGATCGGCATATTTTCTAGCATACATTTCACCAATTACACGGGCACTTACTCGCGTAAAATCCATATTGTAGTTGCCACAATCACCACATGTGTGATCCTTAACAAAGGACTTAACATGCCAATAGGTCCCATTTTTCAACTTTGCCGCTCTAATAACCCATTCACAGTCTCCTTTTCTACATCTTGCGTGAAACCGTGTATGGTTCGATCGTGACACCTTATACCCAAACCTCTCTTTAAATGCATAATTCCCTAAAGTATCTTGCAAGGTTTGCTTGTCCTTGAAGATCTGTCCTTTGTATAATGGACCTTCGTGATCTTGGTCTTCAAAAAAGTCCTTCGGCCGAATGGGTTGAATTGAGTAGAGTTCTGACCCCGGTATTGTCCACCGTGATGTAATAGAAGGTACAGAACTGTTGGGTGCTCCCTTATCCCTTCCTTGTTCTTCTTCAACATCAGTTGGGGTTTCTCTACCACCGGTTACCGCTTGCCCACCACATTGGGGAACTTCCGAAACACCATTTGGGTCATTGCTAGTATCATCGTCAGTACGACTGTCATCCTCCGTATCAGATGTTTCAGAACCATCTGTGTCATCCACATCTGCATGTTTATTTGTTGATGTTGGAGTCCCGTCATTAACCCATGGTGATGTACTGTTAGGTGAAGGAACAGACGCATGCGGATGGTTACTATCACTCACTGATTTGTATTGTGAAGTACCAACTGGGGAGTTTAGATTATTGGTGGGTGTAAAAGGCAACACAGTACATTCTAAGTTTAATGTTGTGTTTCTCGCCGTTCTTGGAGTTTCATGTACGCCTATAGATTTCTCGACCACTTCAACATCAATTTCGGGCCAATCGGATTTTCTGTGCATAAGGATAAAATTTACCTCGTCGTCAGCATTAATAAGTAAGGAAATTCCTGTTAGCTGTGACGAAATCTTCAGATCAAATCTTTCCCTACATACCCCAATCCGACCATACAACTTTTCCACAATTTCACTATATATTCCCTTTAAACTCTTGGAAACACAACATGCAAAAGTCGTCGGACCAACTAACTGGTTACCCTTCCAATAACCACTGCAACGGACTAAGAATGCAATCATTGAATCCGTATGACCTGGCAAGAATATTACATTCATTCAGATAATGAACCAATACAAAAATTAGTAGCATAAACATTTGCTGAAATAGAATGCAGCAGAGTGAAATCCAACTACTACTACTACTACTACTACTCTCTCACTCTCCCTCTGTATAGCTTTATATATAACACTTTTAGCTTTGTGTTGTGTGTGTCCTTTAACCATCAAATTTTCCAAGAGTTGAAATCCAAATTTCATCATCAATTCGAAGGTGAATTACAATCCAGCCTATACATGCACTCCAAAAACTAGATGTATGGAACACAAAAGAGAAAGAAAGACAATAATCCAAAAACATTTTCTGTATAGAAACTATAAAGGAAGAGCTACAATTACGGGGCAACAATCAAATGCTTTCAGAATCAAAATTTGCCCCATTGCTCTCACATTTTAGACTTCCTAAATCCTAACACTGGAATTCCTAAAACAATGGTATCAGCCCCCACATTCAATTCAATATATTATTACTTTTTCTTATAAAAAAACAACAAAGGGTCCTCTTAAAGGATGAGGCTCAATGGGCACAAGTGGGGTTAGGATCAAAATATTTAACAACAAAATAAATGAATATTCAATTAATGACATTGTCACAATTAATAGTTGACTGAATACCACTCACCTTTGCCTTCCATTTCTCACTGGAAATCAAAATGTCGAATGCCCAACCAGCCAAGAGAAATCGGGATTGGGTGTGTTCGAAGAAAGGAGTCCAAGACCCACAAGACGACCACAATGTCGATTTCCCAAGCTTCAAAGAGGAATTGGGATTGGGTTCGGTGTGTGTGGAAATCGGGATTCAGAAGAGTGTCTGTGTTGATGATGGTAGGCGGGGAAGACCAAGAAGAAGAGGCGATGATGGGGCTGGTAGGCGAGGAAGAACAAGAAGGAAGAAGGGGCGATGGGAGGGGATGAGCTAAGATTGGGGTACGACTGGATCCATTGGCGGATGAAGGGGAAATCGTTCAAAGGGAAATTATATTTTGGATTGGCGCCCAAAACCTTAGAGGGCAGTTTCGTCATTCGATACCTGTAAGGGGCTTCTGGGTCATTTTGCCCCATTTTAGTGAAAAGGGTATTATGGACCTCAAGTGGACATTTTAGGGAAAGGAAACATTGAGAATGGACACTATTGCAAGTATTTCCAAAAGTGGACATTTTTGCTCTTTGCAACTTAGGAAGTGCCATTTTCTTCTATTTCCACAAGATTAATTTCATGAAAAATAATTTCTAATTAGTATATATAATGTTGATGGAGTTTTTAGAAGTCACTGTGTGACATTGATGTTATGGTAGTTAGTCTACAATGGCTGCATCTTTCTAGCTAGAAATTTAAAGAATATGCATGGTAACATATTTTAAAATTAATTTTCAACACAAAACATTATGAAAACATAATTTTTAGGTTTAACGAATTTTATAAAAATATGAAAAATAGATTTATAAGTATCACTTGTTCATATTACGGTCACAAAAAGAGATACATGGTGCATTTTATTGTGTCTAATTATATAATATATGATATATATGTTCATGATTCATCGTTGTATCATACGATATTTTTATCATGATTACTCGAGATGCATGGAGTATCTACTATCTAGTAATCCAAATTAAAAATAAAATAAAATAAAAATACAGATGAGAATTTATTAGAAACGATTCGTAATATGATTTATTGACTTTTTCTTCATGAAACTGCAGGAAACAGCTGCATTCTCTCTATCATCCGGCGTCTCGGCCTGGAACGCTCTGGTTTTTGAGATAGTGATGACCTTCGGGCTAGTCTACACGGTGTACGCAACGGCGGTGGACCCAAAGAAAGGAAACATAGGAACAATAGCACCCATAGCAATCGGTTTCATCGTTGGAGCCAACATTTTGGCCGGTGGCGCCTTTGACGGAGCCTCCATGAACCCGGCAGTCTCCTTCGGACCAGCGGTGGTGAGCTGGACATGGACCAACCACTGGGTGTACTGGGTTGGTCCGTTTATTGGTGCAGCGATTGCAGCCATCGTGTATGACAATATCTTCATCGGAGATTGTGGACATGAGCCGCTTCCGGTTAATGATTTTTAATTGATTATTTTTGTTGAGATGTACGTGAAAGTAGTATTATTATTCTCTCTCGTTAATTTTGGGCTGTGGGAGAGAATCGTGTTTGGTGGTTGTAGCCGGTGGCGGTGACGGTGGTTGGTTTTCGTTGTTGTTGCTTTCTTTGTTGTACTGTTTGTAGCTCGATTAATTGTCATGTCAATGAATTTGTCTTCGCTTTTTTTTTTAGTTGAGAAATATTTTTGTTCATGTCTAGAAGTGCTTCAATGGAGAATTAGATAAAGCTTTCGAGTCTTTAAAAAAAAAAAAAAAACACACACACATAAATGACACTTGAGTTATAAGGTCAAATGTTAAGTGTTAAATAATATTGTTGAATATCACCTCTCAATAAGGTTTGGTAATAAAATGTGGCCATTCTGCTCCGCAATGTTACAAGTTAGAGTCATTGTCCCACAAGGCCACAAATGGTATACCTAATATTAATAATATAATATATTAATATGGTTGAATTTTTACTCCAATAAATGGTTGATCATGTTATTTCCGATAGACCACTAACTCAATTAATGACGTGTTATTTCCTTTTTCCAACTCCAAGTAGCTTTTTAACCACATCGCATAGCAGAGGATATAGTGGATGGTGTAATACGTGTTTGCTTTTCAAGTTGCGGTTACTAAGAAAAATGACTATTTTTTCTTTGAAGTATTACACTATTAAATAAATTCGAAATTTTTTAGGGAGAGATAGAGACTTGAATCTATAAACTTATGGTGCAGGTGCGAGAGATTTACCACCAGATCAACCTCATCTTTTCAATGGTAAAATCAAAATTTTTATTTAGAGGAGTGGTTACATTAAAAATAATAATAATTAAAATTTAGTGGTGAACTTATAATTTTTTTAAAAGATTCTTGAAATTTTTTTGAATTGAGGAGGCTGCTTCCTCTCTACGAAATCTGAAGGAGGAGATTCCTCTTTGCCTCTTTGGATCTTCATATTGCGCATGATTTCCAATCTTCACCCTCTATTATTTTTTTTTTTCTGTTTATTTATTTATTATTTTTTAAAGGGATAATTACCCCGGTAACCATCAAATTGATGACACATTATCAAAATAACCACTAGATTGGAAAGTTGTTCCAAAATGACCATTTTTGACGAACTTTGTGACACTGATGGTCAGTCCATCAAATTTCATCTAATTACATCCAATTACATCCAATGAGTGGCATTTTGGTAAATAAAGGGATGTCATTAATTTATTTTAGATTTTTTTGGAAATCAATTTTTTCAATAAGTGACATTTTGGTAAATAAGTGGATGACATTAATTTATTTTAGATGTTTTTTGGAAATCAATTTTTTCTTTTTTTGAAAAGAATTATTATATTTAGTGTGTGTATATATATATATATATTTATAATTATAATTATAATTATTCTTTTCAAAAAAGAAAAAAATGATTTCCAAAAAACATCTAAAATAGATTAATGTCATC
The DNA here is from genome assembly GCA_954870605.1 of Acer campestre. Classification (NCBI taxonomy): domain Eukaryota; kingdom Viridiplantae; phylum Streptophyta; class Magnoliopsida; order Sapindales; family Sapindaceae; genus Acer; species Acer campestre. The sequence continues at coordinate 5,284,874 of OX940808.1, read as the reverse complement.
CACTTATTTACCAAAATATCACTCATTGAAAAGATTTCTAAAATACATCTAAAATAAATTAATGACATCCCCTTATTTATCAAAATGTCATTCATTGGATGAAATTGCCATTAGTGTCACAAAGTTCGCCAAAAATAACCATTTTAGAATAACTTTTCAACCCAATGATCATTTTGATATTGTGTCATCAATTCGATGGCCACCGGAGTAATTATTCCTTTTTTGAATGAGGGCATGTGACAATTTTTGTGTGTGTGTATTATAAGACCAAAATACCTCTGGAACCGTTAAATTTGATTAAAGATGAATCCAAATGATGTATTTTCAATCATTTATAGGACCCACGACTAGAGATGCACATTTCCCCCCGGGGCCCCAATTTTCCCCATCCCCATCCCCATCCCCATTTGGGGATTTTTTTTTGGGGGAAAATGGGGAAATGGGGAGGGATGGGGATGAAAATTATCCCCAAATTGAAATGAGGATGGGGATGGGGGACCCCTCCCCATCCCCATTTCCCCATTTTCCCCACAATTATGTTGAAATGGGGATGGGGATGGGGATGGGGGACCTAGGTCCCCCATCCCCATTTCCCCATTTCCCCCAATTATATATAATAATATAAATATAATTATAATATATATATTTTATATTTTTTTTATTCTTTGAAAACCTAACTTCCTAACCCTAAGTATATATACAATTTTACTCATTTTAACTTTAAGACTTAAAACCTAAAACCTAAAGTTGCTTTCATTTTCTCAACAATTAGTTGTTATTGTAATGAACTTATGAATTTTAAAACACTTTATTTTGTATTTGTAATGCACTAATGAATTTTATTTTATATTTGCAATGGAATGTTTGATTTTTTAGTTTAATTTGTAATTTTTATTCAAATGGAGAAATGGGGAAACGGGGAAACGGGGAAAATGGGGAATTGGGGATGGGGATGGATATAGGTCCCCCAAAAATTCCCCATCCCCATTTTCCCCAAATGGGGAAATGAGGAGGGATGGGGGAAGGGTCTAGGTAATGGGGATGGGGATGGGGGGACCTATATCCATCCCCATTCCCCAAACGTGCATCCCTACCCACGACTTTAAAATGAAAATTTAAGTAAAAAATCGTAAAAGGTTTGACCAGCTTGTAATATCTCTAATCATCACTACATTATTTGATCCAACGGTTCAAACCATCCAATCGTGGTGATTTGTGCAATTACAAGAGAGCCCCAAAAGAGGGAAAAATAACACGACAGTTGAAGGCTTGAAGCGCTCTTCAGTTTCACTTCTACAAACTGCTAATATTTTGCAACTTCCAAAACTATTTTGCAACAAACACTAATATGTCGTGCCCACCACCTGTTCGACGAAATTACTGACAGAAACCGGATTCTGGAATTTTGTCTACGGTTGCACTTACCAACTATAATGTTCAAGTTAGAGGACCATTTGTTTGCAAGCCATGCTGTTTCTGCGGTAGGATCCGTCACTTTAGGCACAACCGTCACTTACCCACTTGACACCATCAAAGTTCTTATTCAGGTGGGTGTTGTCTTGTATATCTTTCTTTTAGCAGATTCTCATGTAATTTTGTTTTTTTTTTTGTTGTGCTTACTCTTTTTGTGGTGCAAATCCAGGTGGGTTCAAGCTCTAGTAAACAATTGACTATAGCTCAGGCTTTCAAAAGAGTTCAATCTCTTTCAGGAATATATGGTAATTTTTTTGGAATTCTCGTTTATTGTTTTTGTTGACCTCTTTTTGTTGCTATGTTTAGATAAGAAGACCTTAGGTTCTCTCTTTTTGATTTAAATGTTTCTATGTGATGAAATTCTATATTTGATCATTTTAAATGATCAATTATTTCATTATTAAACAATGCAGGTTTGTATAATGGTCTCGGGTGGTTGACTGTTGGAAGACTTTTTGGCCTGGGAACTCGGTTTGGAGTTTATGAAATTCTGACAGCTTTTTATAAAGGTAATCTCTCATTTCATTTCCTTAATTTTCTAAAAAGATTATCATATTGTTGGTTTTGCTTAATTAGAGTGTATGTATGATTGGTATTATATGTATATATGGCATATCTGTTGCTGTTTTAAAACAAATTTTGCACATTACAATGGCTGCATATTCTTGGTTGTTGGTCGCAACACAATTGGCCTACTCACTGTCAGACGCATAGAAGAATTTCTTCTAATAATTTGAGTTATTCTCGTAAATTTTGTAATCAGATGTTTAAAATTATAATCTTTTGGCTATGTGGTGGTTACAATTGCTTTTATGGCAGATGGCCGAGAAGATAATTATGTGTATGTCTCTGAAGCACTAATGGCAGGGATGGCAGCTGGTGCCGTTGAGTCCTTTATAAGCTCTCCATTTGAACTTATGAAACTTCGTGCCCAGGTGTCATCTGCCTCTCGAGTTCAAAGATCTACAGCTCTTGCGGAAAATGGAGCTGTAACACCTCTTATAAGAAGACTACTTCATGGGTATACTCCTGATTTGAAGACGCTGAACAACTCTGTTGGCCTTTTGTCTATCCTGAACACCAAGCATCCAAATTTGACGGGTGCCATACAAGATTACCCATGGATGATGACTGGGTCTGGGAGGCCACCACCAGTATACAATGTCAGGAGGTTATCTGACATCATTTCTTTAGAAGGATGGAAAGCATTGTGGAGTGGTCTGCGGTCTGGAGTTGTTCGGGATTCTGTATTCAGTGGTGTATTTTTCTCTAGCTGGCAATTCCTGCATCGAGCACTGCTTGACTGGAAAGCTGTTGGAATGGATCCTATACCCAGGTTTTGAATTATATCCTTAGTAGGCTGTCCGATAAGATTCCACTTGAAAAGTACTACTTGTTATGTTTCTGCTTCTCTGTCAAAATGAAATGATGTTCTTGTCCTGATTAGCTAATGAGACTAGTGGTTTTACCAATTCTCTTTCACAGTTTGGAGTCATCCTTGCATAATTGCATTATTTGAACTGAAGTAGTTATGTCGCACATTCATTATTTGACACCTTCTGTAATTATCTTGTTTCTTTTATCCTCTAACTGTGGTTTCTTTTCCTTAGGTCTGATGAAGAAATTGGTCCGCTGTCTCCTTTAGCAGTTAGTCTAGCTGCTGGATTTTCCGGCACAGTTGCTGCTGCTGCATCTCATGGTTTCGACACTTCCAAAACTCGATCACAATGTACTGTGGTGCCCAAGGTATGTTACTTTGTTGCCAACAGAGTTTATTTTTGTCCTTTACTATGTGGCACCTTCTGGAATGCATTAATCTACCAGATGTTTCATCTTTTTGACAGAAAATGTATATTTTATCGCTTTCTGTTATTGTGCAGTTCTTAGTGATGTTCCAAAGTGAAAAATTTATAATCAATTTGTGATATTAATAGTTTTCTAATGAATATGCAAGAAAGAAAAGTTGCAAGTATTCTTTTGTAAGTTTAACGTAAAACTGATTTCAGGAGTTATATAGTTTAGGTAGGGAATAAGAGTAGGATTGAAAAGGCAGAACTTGGGACCAAATTTATGACTAATTAACAAATTCTGGCTATTTTTGGAATGGTGAACATTGATCCTAGAACAACTAAATGGTCTTTAGCTGGTCTGTCTTGCTTTGTATATGTAGGATCAACTATATTCTCGGCGTCATTAGGATGCCAAGCCATGCTTCACTATGTTTTTGGGAGGGCTGAACAGTCTTTAGTTGGCGTGTCTTGTTTTCACATATTTGAATGTTTGAGATGCAATTCATTAATTTGGTTGATATACTTCACACACAACATGTGCGCGCACACGTGATGGGAAATGATGAGCAGTGTTGATCACCATGGTACTTTCAATTCAATTTGGTTTTTTGCATATTGCATCGGTAATCCATTGATTTAATTGCAGTATGTTTCCATGGAGAGGAAACTTCTAAAATGGAATCGACCAGGGAAAAGGTTTGAGAGATATTCAGGGATCCACCCAGCAGATAGGAATCTCTTGTTCCGTGGGCTTTGGTTGCGAATGGCTCGTAGTGGGATTGCATCGTTTATGATTGTGGGGAGTTATTTTGCAGCTGTGGATTTTCTCATTTCCAGATGAGTAGTAGATTGCCATTATCAGCTATTTTATTATTTAGATGACATGTTGGTCAATTTCTTTACCTGGAAGCAACCGCAGAAGACACCAAATTATACTTGTAATTTTGGGATTGATTTGTATTGGATAACTTCTAGTTGAGGATAAAGTTATGACAACTGATTTTTTCCTCGGCGAAAAGGATTGCTCCAAAAGATTGATTTTTTATCAATAATTCAACTTGTCCTACATCATAAAGTCTTAATATTACTACTAACATCTTGCCATGTTCTTCTCCAAACCGCGGTAAAAGCAAGATTAGATTTCAAGATCTCTTATTTAGGATAATCATAAGAAATCTTTTATTATAAACTTTCAAGTTTGTGTCACAGACCCATATGAGCATGTTTGAGAAGCAACTCTTTCGTGTCTTTTACTTCTTGGACTAACTTGTATTGCCTTTTGCTCTGATGCTTTGACTGGTCCGAAACGACCTTCACAAAACTCTGCCAGCAGAACCCATCAGAAGTTACTAGAATCAATGGATTTGCACTAGCTAATTCCAGCAAACGCTTGGCGAATTCCATTTCGTGCTCTTGATTTGTGAATCCTTCCAATTTAATGATTTTGAGATGTCTCAATTGTGTTTGCTTACCAGCTTGTAAAGAGCAGCAGGTGGCTGCTGTTCTTGCCATGCAGAAGCTTTCAGGATCAATCTGTGCATTTAAGTTTAGAGTGAAAACATAAGCATTAGATGATTAGAATCTAAGTTAAGAGTGCTTTTTTAAAAAGTGCTTTGTAAAAAAGTAGTTCCATTCAGAAGCACTTTCAGTAAAATCATTTAAGGAACTTACAGTTATGAAGAGTCTCTCTAAAGCAGGACAGAGTTTCAGGAACGAGATTAAGGAATCCGTCTTATATCCTTCGTTCGAATTGTCGATCCACCACAACTCTTTCAGATTATAGAATTGGAATTCTGCTATCAGAGATGACAATGATGGACAGATCAGTGCCTGGAACAAGAACTTCACAAGTTATATATCTTTGTGTTACAAGTCAAAATAAATCAACCAGAATTGAAAATCCTTGTTGTTTATTGAACATACCTCGAAAATCCATCGACATAGTGTAAGAATTTCGGCATTTTTTATCGTCAACAGAACTGGGTCCAATTCATTTGCATTGGAGACGATATATCCAGGGCCTTGTCTGGAATCAAGCATGGCATCCACCAGGTTATAGTGAAATTCAGGCCAAACCTGAGGAAGTAGCCCCCGATATCGAAAAGTTCTAAGCTTAGGAGTGCTGATATGGAGAAACTTCAGTTCCGGACAATCGAAGATGGTCAAGTGTTGAAGCTTGGTATTTGAGTTGATGCATAAAGATTTCAGTTCATTGCAGTCTGTGATCTTCAGGTTTTCAAGAAACCGAAAACCTGACACTACAGAAGAAACTACTTCATTAGAAAGGAAGTTGACTGATATCAGATTGAGAGTTTTAACAAAGAAGGCAGATAGAGTAGGTTGGTGGTGGGTGATATGCTGATGATTCAACTCCAATTCCAAACCGAATTGCCTCGGAAATTCCTGTTTCCCAGTTGAGAAATCCAAATGAAGTTTATTATTAGGCGCGATTATTGCCATCAGAACACTGCCTCTGCCAAAATGGTATCGAAGCTTCCGGGTATTCCTGGTCGGACTATGCTCATCAAAATTTGTCAGAAAACCTGAAACTGCACCGGCAACATCTTCTGCAGTTCCATGTTGCACCAAAGCCATCATGCTCCAGAGAAGTCTCCATCGGCTCGAGAGGAAAATTGTTTGTATTGCAGAATCAAAAGGGACTAAAGAAATTATGTGGAAAAGTATCTCATCAGGTAAGTTGCTGATCATATCGTCTGCTTCTTCTTCCATATCCGAATCAATTCCTGTTCAAAAATTTCGTTAGACAAATTTCGTTAGACAAATACATGTAAGATCAATCAAATTGCATTAACACTGACATCAGGAATATATTACTTACTTGAGCATTGTTTGAATTGCTAATCAAGCTAGACCTTTATATATATGTATATATATACATATTTTGTATATGAATCAATAAAATCTAGATATGAAATGAAGGTTTGACTGCAATAATTTATTATCTAATTAGTCATTATTGGGAGTTTTGTTAACTTTTTAAGGAAATCACTATGATATTGTTGTTTCAGTATCCGTAATTCTAGCGTTAAAGATACAAAAAAATCTCACTCTCAGGATTGTAATCCTAAGACTCTAGTGTGACTATAATGTTACTTTTATATGGTTAAGTTAATAATTGCAAGTAATATGACTTCAATGAATTATTATTTTAGTCATTGATGGTGCTTTTGTTGCTTTTTGATCTTTTTCTCAGTACTCAAAATGGAGCATCTCAGAAGTCTAAAAACTGAAGCCATATATTATTGGATACTGTCAGTTTCGTAAAAAGTTTTTCTTGTAAGCCATAGATGACCATGATATCAGCAAACTATGAATGAGCCAATTTATCACCGAAAAAGATAACATTTTCACACTCCAAATCATATTTTATTGTCAAGTTTTGTGAGGACACATAAGTAGTTGACTATTTTACCCTTCACCGTTAACTCTTACCAGCCACCCACTAATGGTGGAGGATGTCCGTGCAAGTTTTGGAAAAAGTTATCTATGTGTGTAAATAGGCCTAATGTCACAGGGTTTGTGCAATTTGCCATTTTTTATTTTATTTTTCTGGTTTACCAAGTAGATATTGTCAACTTTAGCCTCACGGTTGCCCATGGCCCAAAACGCGTCTACTTAATTAGGAGAGACCAAGGCTTATATACAAGTTATGAACCTCAATCGCTAGCGATATGAGATGTGACGGTGTATCTCCTCCTTTGTATTTGCGATGGAGGTTCTCGCACATACAAAACAACTTAGTGCTTAGGTTTTCAAAAAAACCACCTTATATGAGACATGAAATTGATCTAGGCTATCAGAGAAATGCCATAACATCAGTCACTTTAGAGGGTCAAAGAAACAACACAGCTACAAAACCAAGCTTACAACAAAAACGTCATTCCAAAATTTCAACACAGAGTGATCATTGCAAAGTTAAAAATTAAACTAATAACAAGTGAAACTGTGAAAGTGCATTAGCTAGAGGCCCATATGAGGATGTTTGGGGCACAATTCATTGATATGTTTTACTTCTTCCACAAACTTGTAACAAAAGCTACCTTCCTCTTCCTCCAACTCAGATACCTTTACCAATCTCCTCAAGGAATTCCCATTTGATGCTGTTGCAACGATTTTCGGCTCCGCGGAAAATACTTCTTTCAGCTTCTCTGCTAGTGATATCTCATCTTTCTGACTTCTGAATCCATCCAGTTTAACAATCCGGAGTTTTTCTAACCTAGTGATTTCCGAGAAGAAAGTACCCGTGCCCAACACCTGGTAGCTTTTTTGATCAATCTACACATTTATATAAATAAAAACAAGTTATTACAAGGCGTTGTAAAGATAATCAATGTACAATTTACCAACTTATTATGAATACAAAGATGCAACAGAATCTTTTACAGTCACTGATAGTATTTCCAATGAAGGGCAGAATTTCAGGAAGTAGATTAAAGTATCACTGTTGTATAATTCCTCATCATTCAAATAGTCAATCCACCATAGCTCTTTCACTGTAAGAAAGTTGTAGTACGGCAAGAAGTAAAAACGATCTTCAGGTCGCGATGGGTAAATCAGTTTCTGCAACAAGAACTTCAGACATAAAACATCTATGGAATCTTAACATAAACAAATCACTATTTGAGTAAAAATTGCAAGAATTGTCCAAGCATGCATATATATATATATATATGTATGTATGTACCTCAAAAGTCCATCTGCATAGTGTGAGATTTTTTGCAGATCTTATGCCGCGCAGGAACACGTTAAAGTCATGATTCGCGAATCTATAGCCAGTACCTTTCCTGAAATCAAACATGGAATCTGCCAGGCTCAACTCATGGAACTCAAAAGAAAACCAGGGGAGTAGCCCGCGATACCGAAAAGTGTGAAGCTTGGAAGCTTTGATGTGCAAAGATTTCAATTGTGGACAATCAAAGACTGTCAAGTTTCCTAGCTTTGGACTGCCAGCAATTCGTAAAGAGCGTAATCCATTGCATTTCACGATAATCAAGCTTTCGAGAAAATGGAAATTTGAAACAAGAGAGGAAACTACCTCATTGTTGTGGTAGCTTACTGATACTAGATGAATAGTTTTGATAATGAAGGTAGAGGGAGGTGGCAGGTAGATAAATCTTTGGCAATTCAGGTCCAATTGCCATCCGAATTGCCTTGGAAATTCTTGTTTCGTGGTAGAAAAATCAAGATGGAGTTTTCGATTAGGAGAAACTGAAGCTAACAGGACATTGCCTTTGTGAAAATTGATTTGAATTCCCCAAATATTTCGAGATCGATATAGATCATTAAAATCAATCAGAAAGCTTGAAATAGCTATATCAGCATCCTCTATAGTCCCATTTCGGACTAAATTCGTCTTCCAGAGATCCCTCCATCGGGTTGACAGGAAACTTGTTTTGACAGCAGATTTGAAAGGAAGCAAAGAAATTATGCAGCAAAGGATATCATCAGGTACTTGGCTTACAAGATCCTCCTTCGTATTCGTATTCACTTCAGCTATCAGATTTCTGTATCAAAAACATCAATCACTTCACTGAATTAAAGTAAACTTGTAAAGAAAGTAATAGTTCTTACTTGGTGTTTCTTGTGTTACAAGCTGGATCAAGCTTGTTGTCTTGAGTCTTCTTTTTCTTTTTGTTCTTCTTTCCCATGTTTGATAAAAAACTCTAAAAGAAATTGATGAAACACTATGGATAGATTTTATGACTTTTGGTTTACCTACTATAATATATATATATATATATAATGTATGATTTTAAGGGTTTCTAATAAAGAAATATAAAAATCTGCAAAGAGAGCAATCATCATAATATTTTATTTGGATAAAGCTTAGTGAACAAGAAATGCCAATTGACTTGGTTGATAAAAACAAGTTAAATCTAGTCATGCACACAAAGGAAATTCTCCACTGTGAAATCAAATCGATCCAACAAAAAGATACAAAAATATAATAAAATAAAATAATATTTTATCAGGAACCTTTCATTTCCTGATGTTTGGCTGCAAGTCTTTTTCAAGTGTTGCCTGAAATGTCATGCTGCCATTTTGATTGTTAATTTGTTATATAAGTACCAACTCCCCTGAACTGTGTTCACCTGAGGAAGTAGCCCCCGATATCGAAAAGTTCTAACCTTAGGAGTGCTGATATGGAGAGACTTCAGTTCTAGACATTCCAAGATGGTCAGGTGTTGAAGCTTGGTATTGGAGTTGATGCATAAAGATTTTAGTCCATTGCAGTCTGTGAGCTTCAGGTTCTCAAGAAACCGAAAACCTGACACTATTGAAAGAATGTTAACTGATATCAGATTGAGAGTTTTAACAAAGAAAGCACAGAGAGTAGGCTGCTGGTGGGTGATATTTTGATGATTCAACTCCAATTCAATCCCATGTTGCACCAAAGCCATCATGCTCTCCACAGAAGTCTTCATCGGCTTGACAGGAATATTGTCTGTATTGCAGAATCAAATGGGAGTAAAGTAATTATGCGAAAAAGGATCTCATCAGGTAAGTTGCTGATCATATCCTCTGCTTTTTCTTCCATCACTGAATCAATTCCTGTTCCAAAATTTCATTAGACATATATAAATGTAAGATCAATCAAATTGCACTGACACTAACATTAGGAAGAAATTGCTTACTTAAGCAGTTGAGATTTCATTGCTTGAATTGCTAATTAAGCTAGGCCTATATATTTAAATTATCAGGTGCAAACCCTGGACATAATTTTCGTCATTATTGGCTTTTGTTACTTTTTTAGGAAATCGATATGATATAGTTGTTTTAGTATCCGTAATTCTAGCGTTTGCAATTCTGACTTTGATGTATATGGTCACAGTGACCGCATTAAAAAAACACACAAGTTGCAATTCTAGCATAAAAATGTACAAAAAATCTCTAGTGTGACTATAATGTTATTTCTGTATGGTTAAGCTAACAATTGCAAGTAATTTGACTTAATCAAATATTTATTTAGTCATTGCTTGCACTTTTTGACAGTTCAGCTAAGAATAGCAAGAAATGTTGTATGTATAATAATATAATAATAATAATTATCTAGTCAGGTTGATTCTGAAAAAATAATAATCCAAGATTGAAGTTACATAACATTATCGAACCGGTTCCACATCCTTACGTAACTTTGGTCTTGATTTTTTTTTTAGAATCAACCTAACCGGAGAATGACCTTATATGAGACATGAAATTGATCTAGGCCATGAGAGAAATACCATAACATCAGTCACTTTAGAGGGTCAAAGAAACAACAGCTACAAAACCAAGCTTGCAAAAATGTCATTCCAAAATTTTCAACATAGAGTGATCATTGCTTAGTTACAAATTAAACTAATAACAAGTGAAACTGTGAAAGTGCATTAGCTAGAGGCCCATATGAGGATGTTTGGGGCACAATTCGTTGATATGTTTTACTTCTTCCACAAACTTGTAACAAAAGCTACCTTCCTCTTCCTCCAACTCAGATACCTTTACCAAACTCCTCAAGGACTTCCCATTGGATGTTGTTGTTGTTGCCACGATTTTCGGCTCCACGGAAAACACTTTTTTCAACTTCTCTGCCAGTGATATCTCATCTTCCTGACTTCTGAATCCATCCAATTTAACAACCTTGAGATGTTTTAACATTGTATTTTCCGCGAAGAAAGTACCTGTGCTCAACACCTGGTAGCTTTTCGGATCAATCTACACATATATAAATAAAAACAAGTTATATTACAAGGCCTTGGGGAATCATTGTACCGTTAATTACCAACATATTATTAATACAAAGATGCAACAGAATCATCTTACAGTCACTGATAGTATTTCCAATGAAGGGCAGAATTTCAGGAAGTAGATTAAAGCATCACCGTTGTACAATTCCTCATCCTTTAAATAGTCAATCCACCATAGCTCTTTCAATTTATGAAATTTGTAGTACCGCAAGAAATAAAAAGGATCCGGATGAAGCGAAGGGCAAATCTGTTTCTGCAACAAGAACTTTAGACATTAAATAAACAAATCTATATTTGAGTAGAAATTGCAAGAATTGTTCAAGCATATATATATATACCTCAAAATTCCATCTGCATAGTGTAAGATTTTTAACAGATTTTATGCGGCACAGGATCAGGTCAAAGTCATGATTCGCGGATCTATAGCCAGGACCTTTCCTGAAATCAAACATGGCATCTGCCAGGAACAATTCATGATCAAAAGAAAACGAGGGGAGTTGCCCGCGATATCGAAAAGAGTTTAGCCTGGAAGCTCTGATGTGCAAAGATTTCAATTGTGGACAATCAAAGACTGTCAGATTAACTAGCTTTGGACTGGCAACAATTCGTAAAGAATTTAATCCATTGCATTTCGCAATAATCAAGCTTTCGAGAAAATGGAAATTCGAAACAAGAGAGAAAACTGACTCATTGGTGTGATAGCTTACTGATACTAGATGAAGAGTTTTGATCATGAAGGTAGGGGGAGGTGGCAGGTAGAATCTTCGGCAATTCAGGTCCAATTGCCATCCGAATTGCCTTGGAAATTCCTGTTTCTCGGTAGAAAATTCAAGATGGAGATTTCTATTTGGTGAAACAGAAGCTAACAGGACATTGCCTTTGTGAAAGTTGAATTGAATTCCCCAAATATTTCGAGATCGATGCAGATCATTAAAATCAATCAGAAAGTTTGAAATGGTTATAACAGCATCATCTATAGTCCCATTTCGGACTAAATTCGTCTTCCAGATGTTTTTCCATCGGGTCGAAAGGAAACTTGTTTTGACAGCAGATTTGAAAGGGAGCAAAGAAATGATGCAGCAAAGGATATCATCAGGCAATCTGCTTATGAGATCCTCCTTCGTATTCGCTTCAGCTATCAGATTTCTGTTTCATAAAGATCAATCAATCACTTCGCTGAAAGAAAGTTCAGAATCATCGGACTGTATCTAAAGTTAACTTGTAAAGAAAGTAACAATTCTTACTTGGTGTTGCTTGTGTTACAAGTTGGATCAAGCTTCTTTTCTAGAGTCTTCTTTTTCTTCTTGTGCTTCTTTCCCATGTTTGATTGAAAAAGAAATTGATGAAAAATAGATAGATTATAAGACTTTGGGTTTACCTACTATAATATATATAAATATATAATGTATGATTTCAAGGGTTTCTAATAAAGACATAAAAATCTGCAAAGAGAGCTATCATCATAATATTTTATTTGGATAAAGCTTAGTGAACAAGAAATGCCAATTGACTTGGTTGATAAAAACAAGTTAAATCTGGTCATGCTCACAAAGGAATTCTCCACTGTGAAATCAAATCAATCCAACAAAAAGATACAAAAATAAAATAAAATAAAATAAAGTAATATTTTATCAGGAACCTTTCATTTACTGATGTTTGGCTGCAAGTCTTTTTCAAGTGTTGCCTGATATGTCATGCTACCATTTTGATTGTTAATTTGTTATATAAGTACCAACTCCCCTGAACCGTGTTCACCTGAGGAAGTAGCCCCCGATATCGAAAAGTTCTAAGCTTAGGAGTGCTGATATGGAGATACTTCAGCTCTAGATATTCCAAGATGGTCAAGTGTTGAAGCTTGGTATTGGAGTTGATGCATAAATATTTCAGTCCATTGCAGTCTGTGAGCTTCAGGTTCTCAAGAAACCGAAAACCTGACACTATTGTAGAAACTGCCTCATTAGAAAGGAAGTTAACTGATCTCAGATTCAGAGTTTTAACAAAGAAAGCAGAGAGAGTAGGCTGCTGGTGGGTGATATTTTGTTGATTCAACTCCAATTCAGTCCCATGTTGCACCAAAGCCATCATGCTCTCCAGAGAAGTCTTCATCGGCTTAACAGGAAAATTGTCTGTATTGCAGAATCAAATGGGAGTAAAGAAATTATGTGAAAAAGATCTCATCAGGTAAGTTGCTGATCATATCCTCTTCTTTTTCTTCCATCACTGAATCAATTCCTGTTCCAAAATTTCATTAGACATATATAAATGTAAGATCAATCAAATTGCATTGACACTAACATTAGGAAGAAATTGCTTACTTAAGCAGTTGAGAATTCATTGCTTGAATTGCTAATTAAGCTAGGCCTATATATTTAAATTATCAGGTGCAAACCCCGGATATAATTTTCGTGATTATTGGCTTTTGTTACTTTTTTAGGAAATCGCTATAATATAGTTGTTTTCCTATCTGGAATTCTAGCGCTTACAATTCTGACTTTGATGCATATGGTCCCAGAGACTGCATTAAAAAAAATACACAAGTTGCAATTCTATCATAAAAATGTACAAAAAATCTCACTTACAGCATTGTAATCCAAAATCTCTAGTGTGACTGTAATGTTACTTCAGAATGGTTAAGCTAACAATTGCAAGTAATTTGACTTCATCAAATATTTATGTGGGCATTGCTGGTACTTTTTGACAGTTAAGCTAAGAATTGCAAGAAATGCTATATATATAATAATAATTCTCTAGTCAGGTCGATATTAAAAAAAATCCAGGAGAACCGATCTAACCAGAGAATGACTAAGTATATATATTAACATCCGATCTGGTCATGCATCTTCTCCTTCATATTTGCGAGGGAGGTTCTTTTGGGCATATACAAAACAACTTAGTGCTAAGGCACCTTATACGAGACATGAAATTGATCTAGGCCAGGAAAGAAATACCATAACATCAGTCACTTTAGAAGGTCAAAGAAACAACAGCTACAAAACCAAGCTTACAAAAAATGTCATTCTAAAATTTCAACATAGAGTGATCGTTGCAAAGTTACAGAACTAATAAAAACTGAAACTGTGAAAATGCATTAGCTAAAGGCCCATATGAGGATGTTTAGGGCATAACTCATTGATATGTTTTACTTCTTCCACAAACTTGTAACACAAGCTACCTTCCACTTCCTCCAACTCTGATACCTTTACCAAACTCCTCAAGGAATTCCCATTTGATGTTGTTGTTGTTGCCACAATTTTCGGCTCTGCGGAAAACACTTCTTTCAACTTCACTGCCAATGATATCTCATCTTCCTGACTTCTGAATCCATCCAATTTAACAACATGGAGATGGTGTAACCATGTATACCTAGTGATTTCCGGGAAGAAAGTACCCGTGCTCAAAACCTGGTAGCTTTTTGGATCAATCTACACATATATAAATAAACACAAGTTATTATAAGGACTTGTAAAGATAATCAATGTACCATTACCAACATATTATTAATACAAAGATGCAACAGAATTAATCTTTTACAGTCACTGATAGTATTTCCAACGAAGGGCAGAATTTCAGGAAGTGGATCAAAGCATCACTGTTGTATAATTCCTCATCCTTCAAATAGTCAATCCACCATAGCTCTTTCACTGAAAGAAAGTTGTGGTACCACTCGTAATAAAAACGATCTTGAGGAAGCAATGGGAAAATCAATCTCTGCAAACAAGAAATTCAAATATTAATAAGCATCTATGGAATCAGTTAACATAAACAAATCAATACATTAGTAGAAATTGCAAGAATTGTTCAAGCATGCATATATATATATATATACACACGTACCTCAAAAGTCCATCTGCATAGTGTAAGATTTTTAGCAGATCCTATGCTGTGCAGGATCAAGTCAAAGTCACGATTCGTGAATCTATATCCAGGACCTTTCCTGAAATCAAACATGGCATCTGATAGGTCCAAGTAACGGTAGTATTCAAAATAAAACCAGGGGAGTAGCCCACGATACCGAAAAGAGTTCAGTCTGGAATCTTTGATGTGCAAAGATTTCAGTTGTGGACAATCAAAGATTGTCAGGTTTCCTAGCTTAGGACTGCCAACAATTCGTAAAGAACGTAATCCATTGCATTTCATTATAATCAAGCTTTCGAGAAAACGGAAATTCGAAACAAGAGAGGAAACTGCCTCATTGGTGTGGTAGCTTACTGATACTAGATGAAGAGTTTTGATCATGAAGGTAGGGGGAGGTGGCAGGTAGAATCTTTGGCAATTCAGGTCCAATTGCCATCCGAATTGCCTTGGAAATTCCTGTTTCTCGGTAGAAAATTCAAGATGGAGATTTCTATTTGGTGAAACAGAAGCTAACAGGACATTGCCTTTGCGAAAGCTGAATTGAATTCCCCAAATATTTCGAGATCGATGCAGATCATTAAAATCAATCAGAAAGTTTGAAATGGTTATAACAGCATCATCTATAGTCCCATTTCGGACTAAATTCGTCTTCCAGATGTTTTTCCATCGGGTCGAAAGGAAACTTGTTTTGACAGCAGATTTGAAAGGGAGCAAAGAAATGATGCAGCAAAGGATATCATCAGGCAATCTGCTTATAAGATCTTCCTTCGTATTCGCTTCAGCTATCAGATTTCTGTTTCATAAAGATCAATCAATCACTTCACTGAAAGAAAGTTCAGAATCATCGGACTGTATCTAAAGTTAACTTGTAAAGAAAGTAACAATTCTTACTTGGTGTTGCTTGTGTTACAAGTTGGATCAAGCTTCTTGTCTTGAGTCTTCTTTTTCTTCTTGTGCTTCTTTCCCATGTTTGATTCGTAAAGAAATTTATGAAACAAAGGATAGATTCTATGACTTCTGGTTTACCTAATGTATGATTTCAAGGGTTTCTAATAAAGACATAAAAATCTGCAAAGAGAGCTATCACTATAATATTTTATTTGGATAAAGCTTAGTGAACAAGAAATGCCAATTGACTTGGCTGATAAAAACAAGTTGTTCAAGTCATGCTGACAAAGGAAATTCTCCACTGTGAAATCAAATCAATCCAACAACTGGATACAAAAAAATTTCCCTTTCAGATTGTCAAGATCTATTCCCATGTATATGATTTCCAACGATTATCACACGTGGGGTAATTATGCAATTTCACTTCATCGAAGGGGAAATTTTACGAAAAACCCTTTTATTCCATGTTGATGAATTGGAATTCAATTTTACCAAAAAAGAAAAAAAAGGGAACAAAAGTTTATTATTAGGCAGGTGGGTGATATTTTGATGATTCAACTCCAATTCCAAGCCAAACTACCTTGGAAATTCTTGTTTTCCAGTTGAGAAATCCAAATGAAGTTTATTATTAGGCACGATTATCACCATGAGAACAATGCCTCTGCCGAAATGGTATCAAAGCCTCCGGGTATTCCTGGTCGGATTATGTTCAGTTAAAACTTGTCAGAAAACCTGAAACTGCATTGGCAACATCTTTTTCAGTCACATTTTACACCAAAGCCATCATGCTACAGAAGTCTCCATTGGCTCGAGAGGAAATTGTCTGTATTGCAGATCCAAATGGGAGTAAAGAAATTGTGTGAAAAAGGATCTCATCAGGTAAGTGATCATATCCTCTGCATATTCTTCAATCCCGGGATCAATTCCTGTTCGGAAATTTTTGCTAGACATATAAATGTTAGATCAATCAAATTGCATTAACTCTGACATTAGGAAGAAATTACTTGGGCATTTGAAATTTCATTGCTAGAATTGTTAAGGTTTTCAACAAAAAAAAAAAAAAAAAAAAAAAAAAAAAAAAAAAAAAAAAAAAAAAAAAACCTTATATGAGACATGAAATTAATCTAGAATACCATAACATCAGTCACTTTAAAGAAAGAACTGCTACAAAACCAAGCTTACAAAAATGTCATTCCAAAATTTCAACATAATAGTGAAACTGTGATATTGCATTAGCTAGATGCCCATATGAGGATGTTTAGGGCACAATTCGTTGATATGTTTTACTTCTTCCACAAACTTGTAACAAAAGCTACCTTCCTCTTCCTCCAACTCAGATACCTTTACCAAACTCCTCAAGGACTTCCCATTTGATGTTGTTGTTGTTGCCACAATTTTCGGCTCCGCGGAAAACACTTCTTTCAACTTCATTGCCAGTGATATCTCATCTTCCTGACTTCTGAATCCATCCAATTTAACAACCTTGAGATTTTTTAACCTTGTAGCAATTTCCAAGAAGAAGGTACCCGTGCTCGATACCTGGTAGCCTTCCGGATCAATCTACACATGTATATAAATAAAAACAAGTTATTACAAGGCCTTGTACAGAGAATCAATGTACCATTACCAACATATTATTAATACAAAGAAGCAACAGAAAATTTTACAGTCACTGATAGTATTTCCAATGAAGGGCAGAATTTCAGGAAGTAGATTAAAATATCACTGTTGTATAATTCCTCATCATTCAAATAGTCAATCCACCATAGCTCTTTCACTGCAATAAAGGAGTACCACAAGAAATTCCATGGGCAAATCATTTTCTGCGACAAGAACTTCAGACATTAAAAATCAATTAACATAAATTTGAGTAGAAATTGCAAGAATTGTTCAAGCATATATGTATGTACCTCAAAAGTCCATCTGCATAGTGTAAGCTTTTTAGCAAATCTTGTGACGTGCAGGAACAAATTAAAGTCACGATTCGCGAATCTATAGCCAGGACCTTTCCTGAAATCGAAAATGGCATCTGCCAGGCTCATGAACTCACGGAACTCAAAAGAAAACCTGGGGAGTACCCCACGATATCGAAAAGTGTAAAGCCAGGAAGCTTTGATGTGCAAAGATTTCAATTGTGGACAATCAAAGACTGTCAGGTTTACTAGCATTGGACTTCCAACAATTCGTAAAGAACGTAATCCATTGCATTTCACGATAATCAAGCTTTCAAGAAAATGGAAATTCGAAACAAGAGAGGAAACTGCCTCGTTGGAGTGGTAGCTTACTGATACTAGATGAAGAGTTTTGATATAGAAGGAAGAGGGAGGTGGCGGGTAGATAAATCTTTGGCAATTCAGGTCCAGTTGCCATTCAAATTGCCTTGGAAATTCCTGTTTTGCGGTAGAAAAATCAAGATGGAGTTTTCGATTAGGAGAAACAGAAGCTAACAGGACATTGCCTTTGTGAAAGTTGAATTGAATTCCCCAAATATTCGGAGATCGATACAGATCATTAAAATCAATCAGAAAGCTTGAAATAGCTATAACAGCATCCTCAATAGTCCCCATTCGGACTAAATTCGTCTTCCAGAGATTTTTCCATTGGGTCGAAAGGATACTAGTTTTGACAGCAGATTTGTAAGGAAGCAAAGAAATTACGCAGTGAAGGATATCATCAGGTAATTGACTAATAAGATCCTCCTTCGTATTCACTTCAGCTATCAGATTTCTGTTTCAAAAACATCAATCAGATATTCATCAGACTGTATCTAAAGTTAACTTGTAAAGAAAGTAGCAATTCTTACTTGGTGTTTCTTGTGTTGCAAGTTAGATCAAGCTTCTTGTCTTGAGTCTTCTTTTTCTTCTTGTGATTCTTTCCCATGTTTGATGCGAAACTTAAAAAGAAATTGACGAAACTAAGGATAGATTCTATGACTTTTGGTTTACCTACTATAATATATATAATGTATGATTTAAAGGGTTTTCAATAAAAACATTAGAAAAAAAAAATCTGCAAAGAGAGCTGTCACCATAATATTTTATTTGGATAAAGCTTAGTGAACAACAGATACCCATTGACTTGGCTGATAAAAACAGATTACTCTAGTCATGATGTGGAGGACAGTTTAGGAGAATTTCAAGTTTAGTAAGATTTATTTTTTAATTGTTTCCTATATTATTGAATTTCAATTCTACTAGATTTATTTTTAAATTTTCGTAGTTTTAATCCTTTTAGGAATACCGTATTTGAGTCCTATTAGGATTAGGGTTACTTTGAATAATTATTAGTGTGGACCCCAATCAACTACCTTCGTAAACATTGTATACTCACCTTCCATATTTTCCCATAAAAAAGAAAAGAAAAGAAAAATCCCTTTTACAAAAAACCCTTTTATTCCATGTTGTTGAATTGGAATTCAAATATATATATATATATATAAACAATAATAATAATAAAACATAATTAAAGTACATCAATGTCAAAAACAATAATGTCCACAGGTTGATTTGTTCACCCTTCGCTTTCCTGATGTTCTGCTGCAGTCTTTTTCAAGTGTTTTGATTGTAATATAAACACCAACTCCCCAGGAACTACCTCGCATAGACAATCAGCCAATGCAATCTCATCGCGTTGATTAGTGAAATTTTCCAATTTGATCACTCCGAGCTGATTTGAAAAACAAACGTCGGGCAGGAAAGAAATGTCATCTGGCTGGAACCTAGAACCCCCTTCTGTTGAACCATAGTAACAAGTGGGATCCAACTGAAAATATACATATCATCAATGGAGACAGAACAGCAAAGAAAATCAGTAAACAATAGTCATCTATGAATTACCACCGCCCAATGTGACTTGGTGGAATGAGCGTTCATTCAGTCTAGCAATGTACCAACCAGGTTGGAGTCGCCGTCATTGCATGTGTTACATAAAAATAAAAACTAGTCATCTATGAATTGACGAATCTTACTGTTATGAATAGCTTTTGCAAAGAAGGGGAAATGTGTAAGAAGGAAAGTGAAGTATCAATCTTGTACCTTTCCATGGAGCTCTCTATCCACCTCAACTCCTTTAAATTTCTGTACACAAATCCATCTTGCAGACTTGGCCTATAGTATTCACACTAAATCAGCTCTTTGATCGGTATCTACGCACACAACAAGAATTTTGGATGATAAAATTATTGGTAACTATCTGACCTAAAAGCTTAAGTTGTACTGGGACACATTGAAAAACAATATTCCAATTACTTACATTGAAAAACGATTAATTGTTAGAATTTTAACATTCCTGAGGTCCAGTAGATTTTGAAAAAAACTGGAATACCTGAGACATGTTGTACCTTTTATGTAATCAACATTGGCAATTTCCAATGAATATATACTGTCAAAGAACCAAATCCTGGTAAGTTTTCCGTGAAAACGGAACTTTTTCAGATTCCCATTAAAACAGCTACAAAACCAAGCTTACAAAAATGTCATTCCAAAATTTGAACGTAGAGTGATCATTGCAAAGTTACAAAACTAATAAAAACTGAAACTGTGAAAGTGCATTAGCTAGAGGCCCATATGAGGGTGTTTAGGGCACAACTCATTGATATGTTTTACTTCTTCCACAAACTTGTAACACAAGCTACCTTCCTCTTCCTCCAACTCTGATACCTTTACCAAACTCCTCAAGGACTTCCCATTTGATGTTGTTGCCACGATTCTTGGCTCCGCGGAAAACACTTCTTTCAACTTCACTGCCAATGATATCTCATCTTCCTGACTTCTGAATCCATCTAATTTAACAACCTTGAGATGTTTTAGCCTCATATCCCTGGTGACTTCTGGGAAGAAAGTAGTACTCGTGCTCGACACCTGGTAGCTTTTCGGATCAATCTACACATATATAAATAAAAACAATTTATATTACAAGGCCTTGTAAAGAGAATCAATTAATGTACATTACCAACATATTATTAATACAAAGATGCAACAGAATCATCTTACAGTCACTGATAGTATTTCCAATGAAGGGCATAATTTCAGGAAGTAGATTAAAGCATCACTGTTGTATAATTCCTCATCCTTCAAATAGTCAATCCACCATAGCTTTTTCAATGTATGAAATTTGTAGTACCACAATAAATAAAACGGATCTCGAGGAAACCATGGGAAAATCAGTTTCTGCAAAATGAAATTTAGACATTAAACATCTATTGAATCTTTATCAGAAATTGCAAGAATTGATCAAGCATATATATATATATATGATATGTACCTCAAAAGTCCATCTGCATAGTGTAAGATTTTTAGCATATTTTATGCCGTGCAGGATCATGTCCAAGTCATGATGATTCGCGAATCTATAGCCAGGACCTTTCCTGAAATCTAACATGGCATCTTCCAGGTTCATCAACTCATACTCAAAAGAAAACCAGGGGAGTACCCCACGATATCGAAAAGAGTAAAGCCTGGAAGCTTTAATGTGCAAAGATTTCAATGTTGGACAATCAAAGACTGTCAGGTTTCCTAGCTTTGGACTGCCAACAATTCGTAAAGAACGTAATCCATTGCATTTCGTGATAGTCAAGCTTTCGAGAAAATGGAAATTCGAAACAAGATTGGAAACTGCCTCATTGGTGTGGTAGCTTATTGATACTAGATGAAGAGTTTTGATAAGGAAGGTAGAGGGAGGTGACTGGTAGATAATTCTTTGGCAATTCAGGTCCAATTGCCATCCGAATTGCCTCGGAAATTCCTGTTTCGCTGTAGAAAAATCAAGATGGAGTTTTCGATTAGGCGAAACAGAAGCTAACAGGACATTGCCTTTGTGAAAGTTGAATTGAAGTCCCCAAATATTTCGAGGTCGATACAGATCATTAAAATCAGTTAGAAAGAATGAAATAGCTATAAAAGCATCCTCTATGGTCCCATTTCGGACTAAATTCGTCTTCCAAAGATCCCTCCATCGGGTCGAAAGGAAACTTGTTTTGGCAGCAGATTTGTAAGGAAGTAAAGAAATTATGCAGCAAAGGATATCATCAGGTAATTGGCTTACAAGATCCTCCTTCGTATTCGCTTCAGCTATCAGATTTCTGTTTCAAAAAGATCAATCAATCACTCCACTAAAAGTTCAGATCCATCAGAGTTAACTTGTAAAGAAAGTAACAGTTCTTACTTTGTGTTTCTTGTGTTGCAAATTGGATCAAGCTTCTTGTCTTGAGTCTTCTTTTTCTTCCTGTAATTCTTTCCCATGTTTGATAGGAAACTCAAAAAGAAACTGATGAAACTAAGGATAGATTTTAATTATGACTTTTGGCGTTTATATATATATATATAAAAATTATGATTTTAGGATTTATTTTTTAATTGTTTCCTATTTTATTGAATTTCAATTCAATTCTAGTAGTATTTAAATATATATTTTTTAATTTAATTGGTTTTCTTTTTAGCAATGTCGTATTCTATTAGGATTAGTTTATTAGGGAATCTATTATTTGATTGATATATATATATATATATATATTTGTAAATTATTATATTATTGATATTAACCTTTCTAAAAGTTATATATTCACCTTCCATTATAGCCATAAAAAAATTCTATTAGAATTTAATTCTGCTAGGTTGTCATACATCTAATCAATCCAACAGGATAAAAATAAATAAATAAAATCTTTTTAATAAAAAAAAAAAAAAAAGTGCTAATAGCCTAATATTGATACTCATAAATATGATAAACACGCCCATATTTTAATAAAAAAAATTAATTACAAAAATATTCCAAAAGAAATTTACCAATTAGAACGAATTAGTTAAATTAAAAATAAATAAAATATTATGTACACACATTAATTACATCCATATCTCTTTATTAAAAAAATCATAATTAAACTCTAATTAAACCCTAATTCTATTTCAAGTATCAAAATCTCCCATTGTCATATAACAAAGTAATGAAAAAATAAATTTCAGAGGACTCTAATCATACAAAGGTATGCTTTTTTTTTTTTTCTTTTTTCTTTTTTTTACTCTATAAATAAATAAAAAGTAATTTTTTTTAATGCTTGAGATTTGTAGATGTTGAGAAGATATCTGATGCAGTTGTTGATGGCAAAGAACTTACTATGACTGTGTTTTCGAGCATGGAGAACTTAAAAATTTATCAATTGTGAAATTGAGTGGGTTAATAACTTAAGAGAGTTTACAAATAATTTGTATTAAATGAATACATTCATTTAAATAAATGAGGGTACCATTGACATTAAGATGGGTGCTCATAGTAATGATTTAATTTTAAATTTTAGACATAGGTATACTTATAAATATGAGTGTGCTTATTATATTTATGGATGTCAATATCCGTACCCTAAAAAAATGTATATGATTTGCTACAAGGGTAATTGTGAAATTTCACTTTATCGAAGGGACAATTTTTCTGAAAACCCTTTTATTCCATGTTGATGAACTGGAATTCAATTTTACCCACACGAAGAAAAAAAAAATTAAAGTACATCGATGTCAAAAACAAAAATGTCCACAGGTTGATTTGAACCCTTCATTTTCCTGATGTTCAGCTGCAGTCTTTTTCAAGTGTTTCCTGAAATGTCAATGCTCCCATTTTGATTGTAATATAAACACCAACTCCCCTGGAACCGCCTCACATAGACGATCAGCCAATGCAATCTCATCGCATTGATTTGTGAAATTTTCCAAATCGATCACCCTGAGCTGATTAGAAAAAAGAGCTTTGGACATGATAGAAATGTCATCTGTCCGAAACCAAGAACCCCCTTCTGTTGAACAACTGTAACAAGTAGGATCCATCTGAAAATGGATACAAATCATCAATGGAGACAGAACAACAAAGAAAATCAGCAAACAATAGTCATCTATGAATTACCACAGCCCAATGTGACTTGGTGGAAAGAGTGCACATTCCCCAGGCTTAGCCTGCCTTGGTGGAAAGAGGGCTCATTCCCAGGTTCAGCCTGGCTTGGTGGAAAGAGCACTCATACCCCAGGTTCGAGCCTAGCAATGTCCCAAGTTCGAGTCGCCACCACATGTGGTATATTAAAAAAAAAAAAAAAAAAATAGTCATCTCTGAATTGAAGAATCTTACGGTTATGACAAGCTTTTCCAAACAAGGACAAATGTGTGAGAAGGAAAGCATAGTATCAATCTTACAACTTTCCATGGAGCTTTCTATCCACCTCAACTCCTTTAAATTTTTGTACACAAACTCATCTTGCAGACTTGGCTTATCACACCAAATCAACTCTCTGATCGGCATCTACACACACAACAAGAATTAATTTTGAATCAGTAATACTGATTGACAAAATTGTTAGTAATCGGACCTAAAAGCTTAAGCTGAAATTATAGGACATATTGAAAACAAAATTCCGATTACTTACATTGAAAAACCAACCACAGATTGTAAGAATTTAAACATTCCTGAGGTCTAGTAGATTTTGCAAAAAAATGGAGTGCCTAAGACATGTTGGACCTTTTCTGTAATAAACATTGGCAATTTCAAAACTCATGTTGAAACTTTTTCTTTTTTTAATCGGTCGACTAAATAGGGATTAAAACCTGAGTTGAAGCTTACTCTTTTGTGCGTCTTCTGTTTCAGGGTTTTCTTTTCTTCTTTTTCCAGGGTTTCTTTGCCATGATTGATTCAGTTTTGAGAAAGCAACACCAATTTCTGAATAAAAAGAATGGAATTTTATTGAAGCATTTTTATACTATAAGTGGCCTAATCCTACTGAAACACAAATTGCTTAAATTTTACCCTTTCCTGAGTTCGTGTTATTGAAAGTTTATTAAATATAATTCAAGTTACACATATCTAAAATCCAAAGCCTTGTATTGAAATTTTCTATAGAAATTAATGTTTTGTGCATAAAAAAATGAATTTATGAATTTAACAGAAATAATAAGTTCATTATAATGATAAATTTTACAAACCATACAAATTATTGAAGTCGATATTTTTATTTACAGGGATGTCCATTCATTGAAACCAAAAGCAATTCTCCGCACAGCAAAGCAATACCAAACTAAGCCTAAAGCAGTACATCAATGTCTTTGTGTCGGGGTTCGTGGGTCGTGACCCAAATGTTGAGAAAATGTCCCTTCATTTCCCGAATGCTTTTGTGTTTCTTTGAAGAGTTTTCATTAATAGTCATGCCATTTTGATTGTAATATAAAGACAGTATCCACAGAAACCACCTCACATAAACGATCTGCCAAGGCAATTTCATCACACTGATTTGTGAAATTTTCCAATTCAATCACTCTGAGCTTACTAAAACAACAAGTATTTTTTGACACCCTAGAAATTTTATCTGGCTTGAACCAAGAATCCCCATCTCCTGGACAGCTGTAGCAAGTTGGATCCATCTGAAAAATGACAAACAAGAATGTTTTAGTTACCACTTACCACTAGATCCAAAAGGTTAAAACGGATAAAAAATGGTCCAACACTATACATGTGCAAGACCAACGGGCACACATATTCAAACCCAGAACAAAGTCGCCCAAGCCTAAACACATATTCAAACAAATTCAAATGTAATCACATGAGGAAGTTGAACCCAGGACTTTTGGGACAATCAAGGCTTTGATACAATGCCAGTAACCAATAGACCCAAAAGCTTAAGTTGAAAAGAAAAGGCCCAACAAAAGTATTTAAACCTTCTAACACACCCCCTCATGTGCAAAACCAAATGGCTTGGCACATGGCCCAAGCCCAAACACATATTTAAACAAATTCAAATACAATCACGAGGGGGAGTTGAACTTGGGACTCCTGGGATAACCAAGGCTACCATGTGAATTTAGATGACAAATGATATTGAACAATCCATGAAAATCTAAATGTAATTCATAGCTAAAGCAAAAGGCAAAAGTTTACAAAAGGGCTACTCATGTTTTTATCTAAGTCGGCAGCAAGCAAATCAAGAATATATATATATATATATATATATATATATACTCACACATCAAATAGGGCAACATAAAGGCTCTAGCAAAATTACAATACTACCCTTACTTAAGTAATAACTACAAACAATGTATAATAACATAATAACTCTAACCATTCAAACTCATGACAAATTCAGAAACAAAACGAGATTAATGTGCACAAATATTCAAACCTAGAACAAATTCAGAAACAAACACAATGTTGGGGGACTCGAACTCATGACTCTCTGGTATAACAACACTCTGATACAATGTTAGATACCACTGTACCCAAAAGATTAATCTGATAAGACAGGGCAAGACATTAATATTTAAGCACTCTAACAGATTGTAGAGTTAATTTACACATCATTCTTACCCACATTGCCTTAAAAATGTACAATCATTCATATCAAGGAGACAAAACAACAAAGCAAATCAGTAAACAATACTATCCAAGAATTGAAGAATCTTACTGTTATGAATAGCTTTTCCAAAGAAGGGCAAATGTGCAAGAATAAAAGCAAAGCATCTATCTTCTGACTTTCCATGGAGCTCTCTATCCACCTCAACTCCTTTAAATTTCTGTACACAAAGTCATCTTTCACTATTGGGTTATAGTGTTCACACAGATTCAACGTTTTGATCGGTATCTACATACACAACAAGAATTTTGAATCATCAAGTGAGTTAATCAACAAGAAGTAGCTAGAGAAATAATAATCTGAAACTTACATTGAAAAGCCAACCACAGATTGTGAGAATTTTGACATTCCTGAAGGCCAGTAGATTTGTCCTAAGACAGCAATACGTAACATCTACACATCCTGGACCTTTCCTCAAATCAATCGTGGCAATTTCTAGGGAAGTTTTCAAGATATAGAACCAAAACCTGGCAAAGTTTCCTCGAAAAAAGAACCTTTTCAGGTTCCTGGAAAAACTATGAACATCAGTCAGCTCTAAACAGTCCAAAATCGTCAAACTTGTAAGAATTGGGAAACCAGCTCCAATACCATGTGATTTAAAATTGCATTCAGTAAGCTGCAAGCTTTCAAGATTCCTGAAATACGACACAAGTGAGGTAACTTTTTCCACAGTGAGATCGCTCACAGAAGTTAAATGCAGGGTTTTTACAGCTAGATCATGGGTTGATGAAGACGGTCGTGTCAGGAATAAAGAATTTCGCAAAGTGTTTGATCCATTGGAAAATTTCAGATGAAGTTTCTGATTATCTTCAATTGTAGCAACAAGGAGATTGCTTTTTCCAAATCGAAACCGGACTTCTCTACAACATGGGAGCAATGGATGCCTGTTATATAGTTCAACAAGCTCTAGGACCAGAATTGGGATGTCTTCTGCTGTTCCTTTCAATTCCGGGGATTCATTCCAGAGATTGCTCCATCGCCTTGACAGGAAACTAGTTCTCACAGCACATTCAACAGGAAGAAATGAAATTATATATAAAAGTATGTCATCAGATAACCTGCTGATCAGATCCTCATTCTTCTCTACCATACCCAAATTCCTGACAGGAAAAAAAGAAAAAAAAAAAAAGTACTAAATTGATCAGGAAAAGCTTCCTGTAAATATCAAAATTTTGAGTTGAAACAAAAGTATTATATGCTTACTTCGTTTTCGGGTAATCAGGAGATTGTCTTCCACGATTGATTCACTTAAAAAAAAGTGTTTGTGGAATTTGTTCCAAAACAGGGAAATTTTATTTCTCCAATATGCAACTCTACTTTTAAAGCTGAAAATATATATATATTCCCAATCCTACTCGAATAAGAATTTTCCGTGAAAGATAAGTCTTCGTATCAAAATCTAAAGAATATTTCTTTTTTCCTTAAAAAAAGGAAACAGTTACACAAACATACCCTCACTTTAACACATACATGAATACATGAGGTAAAATCGACTTTTGCCAAAATTACAAGAAGATACCTTTAATTATTATAGATTTACAATAGCGATTTTTTTTTTTTTGGCGAAGTTTGCACTATTTAATTGGATGAATGGTCTAATGAGATCTAACGAAATCAACTGCTACATAAGTATAGGTCGAAAAACAGACCACTATCTCAGTTGTAAAAGGACAGTAAACAACCACTTGGGTTAGAGTGAAAATAAAATAAAAATAATAATTTAAAAAATATATATTACAAGCTCCAAAATTATTAATGGGTTTATTTCAAAATAATAATAATAATAATAATAATAAAAAGAATTTGATTTTCTTTATTATGATTTATAGAGAAAAAAAAATCCCGCCGAAAATTATTATTTTTTATATTTGATATTTTGATCCTAATGTTCAGAACGACGTCGTTACGGTCTTACGGATGGTCGAGCTCTTGCAAGTGCAAAAACCCCCATCGCTAGGGTTTTTGATTTGGCTCTGAAATTTGTCAGCTGTAATTGCAAAAGAGGAAGAAGACCCAGAAAGTGAAAGATAATGGTTTTGTCAAACAGGAAGCTAAAGCAGAAGCTGAGAGCTGAAATCGCGGTATCATTAACATCATCAGCCACCACAGCCGACGGAAACGAGTCTGCAAACCCAAACCCGGACTCGAATTCGCAGACCCAGTCGCTGAAACTGCTTCTGGACTCGGTGACCCAGAAACCCAGATTGTCGAAAAGAGAAAAGAAACGAAGGAGTGGCCATGACTCGGAGACCGTGAACAGAAAAAAGGGTGGTGGCGATGTTGATGTTGATGTTGATGAAAACCAGAACACAGGAGGAGTTGATGAAGAAAGCAAGAATTTGGATGTAGTGGGTGATGAAAATGGTGATGAAAATGGCGGTGAAAATGGTGAGAAGAAGAAAATGAAGAAGAAGGAAAAGAAGAGGAAGAGAGAGGAGGGAGAGAGTGGAGAGTTGGGTGAAGGAGAGGGTGGTGCTGTGAAGGAAGCAAAGAAGCCGAATGCGAAGACAAGCAAGAAGAAGAAGAAACTGAAACAAAAACAAAAACAGAAACAGAAACAGAAGAAGAAGAAAGCCAAGATTGGTGAGGAAGAAAACAACAATAGTGGTGGTGGTGGTGGAGTTGTTGGAAATGAAGAGCCAAATAAGGGAAGTGAAAGGTAATGTAGAGAAATGCCCAGTTGTTTATTTTTGTTTATATTGAGGTAATGTTTACAGTTTTTGATGATGATTTGATTTGAGTATTGGGAATTTGTTCACTCTAATGTGTTTTTCGAAGCTACAATTGCTTTATGTTAATATCGGGTACTTTGTGATCGGTAATTGAATTTCCTTGGTTGGTCTGATGTAGTTCCGTTGTGTGTTTTTGTTGTAATTGTAAATCAAGCTGTTTGTTGAAATTGGGTGAATACAATCTGTTCTGCAAATTAGTTATGGATATAGTGCTAACGTTTTGAGTAATTTAGTTTTATGTTTTGGTATTAGAAAAGTTGAAAAGGCATGCTTGTGGTGAAGCCAGCAAATTTTGTTTGTCTGGTTGGGATCACCTCGAATCCCACATAAGAAGAAACTGAAGTTTCAAATTTTAATTTTTCATTCATTCCACACTTACCAATATCACATAACTTCATTTTTGGTTTTCATGCTTTTTGATGTTTGGTGCATATGTTGACTCGAGTACTTATAGCATGGTAGTTTCCTTATACATTGATGATTATGAATTATTTTTCCTCATTCAATATCATTTTGATCATTGCTATGCAGTCAGGTGAATAATGATTATGTTTCTACAAAAGTTTATGTTGGAGGCATTCCATATAGCTCAACTGAGAATGATATCAAGAGGAACTTTGAAAGCTGTGGCACAATAGATGAAATTGATTGTATGACATTTCCTGATAGTGGGAGGTTTAGAGGAATCGCCATTATCACTTTCAGGGTAAGTTTCTACATAAATTGTTGTCTGCATCCAAATTATGGCCACTTTTGTCCTAAAACTTTATCTGTTTGGTATTTTGATCTTAATTATAATCTTTCACACATTGGTTGCTTCAATAATTTAATATGTTTTAAGTATCTGAGATAACTTTTGGTGTATTGGTGGGTAGGGCCGATGTGCTGGCAACAACATATCTAACCTAAAATACCACTGACTTCTTTGCATATAATCAAGAAGGCATCATATGCTTCGATCTTCTTCTTTCATATTCTAAATATCGTGTACCTTTTTTAAAAAATATATGTAATTTTCTTATAGGAAACAGATAGAAATTTTCTGCCAAAGGCCCAATCCTTTCCTTGGTTTACTAGATTCTATTATCCTATGCCATGTGATATGAACTACTTCACTATCATGTGTTAATCCTATCTCTAGTGGGATCTGTAAAACTGGATATTATTTGGTCATTGTCAATGCTAATGAAACTGGAAAACTGGATATTACTGCATTTTTTTGTATGCTTCATCTACCCCTCATGTTCTCTCTTTCCTTTTTCCCCTTACCCTGCTGTGCAGATAAATGTCCTCTTCTGTGTGTAGAAAATTATCTCAAGTTACCAAATTTTCATACATGTAGCAAATTATATCAACCATCAGGTATCCATTTCATATCTTACTTTTCCCTTATTGATTGGAAAGAAATGAGGTGGTGGAGATGGCAAGGGTGGATCTCTGTCCCTCTAAACCGAAAAAAGACAGTTTCATCATTAAATATGCAGAAAAGGTAGGGAAAGAATGAGGCTCATTTAGAAAAGAGTTAGTTTACATTTTTACTCTAGGTCTCTAGCCTAACTTAAAATCTACTGTGGTGAAATATATTCAACTTTAACACATAAGAGTGTGATGATTAAATTGAACATTAAACTTTATCTCTTCCACTTCCTCGTATATAAAGTTACAACCTTTTTCTTTCATTTTCCCATCTTGTCTTGAACCAAAGAAATAGAGGGATAAAGTTTTTTCCATACTCTCCCTTCTCTTTTCCTTCTACTCTCTTCTTCAATTTTTCTTCTCTTCTTAGTTCTTCCGAACAGAGCGATGATTGAATTAAACATACAAGAGATAGTCAACCTAGAGCTGTCTAACATCTAATTGACTTTTCCTTTTACCACATGACTTGTTGCTACTAATTAGTGAGATTCCTTTCTGACTGGTGTTTGTTTCCATATAGAAATGGAATCCAGGGCGTAAAGGTTGCAGTAGACTTTGAATAATCACTATAGTCTACTTGGGAAAATGTCTTTAAAGATATGGAATTTAGCATTCAATATGAATCCTAGTCTGAAAATGTTTATATCACTTCCATTGGACAATACTTTGAGAGCTAAGATAATAATAGATCATCTTCTATGTAATGATGCTAAATTTAGTCATGCAGTGGTGAAAAAAACTACATGATTTGCTAAACTCGTTTCACTTCATGATAAATTACACTATGCACCCAATTGCATGTAGACGAATTTTTACCCAAACAACGGTGGATGGCCGATGAAATAACTCTTTTATATTTCATATCAATATGATTCTTCAAGAAGAATTGTTGAAATTTAAGTTCTAATTTGCACATTAATCAAAATTTCGAAATTGTTTCAATGAAAATTTAAACACTTTGCTGATAAGAGTTTGTTTCCTGCCTCATTTAATTTCATTATTTGCTTTGTTCTGCAGACTGAAGGTGCAGCTAAACGAGCCTTTGCCCTTGATGGATCTGAAATGTGAGTTGCGTGTAAATTATATTTTCTCATTTTCCACGTCTACTGTTCTTTCCCAGTTCCAACATCATGTTTATGGAACTTCTAATGTCTCAGGGATGGACTGTTGCTGAAAATCCAGCCCTACAAGTCGACAACCAGAGTAATTAAAACATATGATTTTGCCCCCAGAATTGTTGAAGGCTATAATAGGATCTATATCGGGAATTTGTCATGGGATGTAACTGAGGAGGATCTGAGAAAACTGTTCTCAGATTGCAAAATAGACTCCATACGTTTCGGTATGAACAAAGAAACAGGGGAATTCCGAGGCTATGCCCATGTGGATTTCTCCGACAGTCTATCTTTGACGATGGCACTAAAGTTGGATCAGGAGATCGTCTGTGGAAGACCTGTCAAAATAAGTTGTGCAGTCCCAAAGAAAGGAGTGAAAACCGAATCCAGCTCTGTTCCTACCGAATTCAACTCTGTACCTACCGAATCCATATCTGTACCTACAAGTAATGTGGTGACTAGTACCGATACTGATAATGCTGGCTCGGCTGCTGTCAGTGGTAAGATAAGGAGAAGAACATGCTATGAATGTGGCGAAAAGGGCCATCTTTCTTCGGCTTGCCCGAACAAAACAGCTGACCCGACAAACTCCATAGCAAGTTGAACATTTTCAGGAGGTTCTAAATTGTCATTCTAGTATCAAATTCTTTCCAATTATTGAGAGGTAGGCAGAATAGTTTAATCTTTAAAGGCTCTTATAGTGATTCAATTGTTGTTTGTATTTTATTGGATCAATGACAATAGCTCCAACTGTAGTCACATCCAAAAAATTTAACCAAACAGGTAATTTTTGATGCAAAGATTTGAGAAATTGAGAGAAAAATTTGTCATCTGTTTTTCTTTTCAAGTACTATGCAATGCGAATAAAAGTTACTTAGAAGCAATTTTTGTGTGGGTTCGACTTTACTTATCTTTTTTCTTCTTTAAATTGGTGTCATTGTTTTCCCTTTTTGAAAATTACTTTTAAAAATTACTACCAAACACATCACGTTTTTAAGAACACCATTTTAAAAACGATATCAAACGCGCCCTTAAGATTCTCTATCGATTTGAGCTCTCCAAAACTTTGATTCTGTGAAACAATGTCATATTACAATTCTTGTATGATTAAAATCAAGTTTTATCATAAATAAAATTTCATTAAACACTAATCACATACTGTACTTGTTTAAAAGCTTATATGAACAGGAAATTCAAAGGAGGTCAGCAGCAATTACCAACAATAGTTGAAACTTTAAAAGACAAGTATGAAGTACCAATGTCATTTTTGGTAAAAAAATTTCCTTTTGTACAAATTTGACAAAGCCAGCAGAATCCTGGAGGCCTTCAAAACCTTAAAATAATGTCTCTTTAAGTCCTAACAAATATTTGAAGATAAATAAATAAAGGGTCTATGGAATAATTGGCAAGTTTTGTTGACAAATGTCCAAAGCAGTCTTTTTCAAACATGTCCAAATATTTTCTGCTTAAGTTCAAAATCTAATATCTTTTGGGTTTGAGGTCTGTCGTGATCTAACGAGATCAACGATTATAAGTATACCCCGGAATGACAACTTCCATTAAAGAGGAGGGGTCTCCCCATAATAGATAGAGATGAGACTCAAACTCTTGTCACGGGGATTTGGCTCCTCGATTAATATATAATCTTTTTCCTGATTTAAAACATTTCAAGATAAAACTCAACATAAAGATAACAAAAATGAAATAAATCTAGTCATTGATTACTCATGTCACCGGATCTATTTATATCGGGATAAAGATCAGATAGCAGTGGATTCAAATTTCCTGTCACATACGTAAGACGTAGTATGCGGAATGCACAAATACTTTACTAAGAGTGAACCCGACTATTATTTACATTTCATCCCCTGTTATTTATACAATTGACTCAAGTCCAAATGTATATTCTGTCAACTCAACTGTCATTTCATTTTTCTATGGGCTTTTACAGGCCCAAAGAATTCTTTTATTGTTTTCTTGAACATTTAATACCACCTTATCTCTTCAATTAAATTATTAAAAGTTTAACACTACCCTAAATTCTAGATTTTAGCCAAGTGTTTATAATTAAAAATAAAATTTAAAAAATGAGCAATTTCTCTCTTTCAAACAAAATCTAATCCACTTGTAAATATTATATCAACACAAATTTTACAAATCTTGCTCAGGAAGAACTAAATAATTTATATTTTATTTCAAGACTCAAATTCAGATAATAATTTATACGAGATTCACGTGTTGTTTTGAAATTTTCATTCAATCTAAATAAAGTAACGTATAAATTATAACGGGCAAGTTCACATGTCATGTGATTTATGTTATTTGTCTAGTATCATTTGATAAAATAATGAAATATTAACTACGATATACTAAAATTAGAAATAAATAAAAGAATAAAGCGAAGGAAAAGAAGAAGAAGAAACCAAGGCAGCAAGCTATTTTTTATTTTATTTTCAAGGCAGTATTAACTCCGCACTTTGTTTCCGTGTAAGATCGACTCAATCAATAACGTTAGTACCATATGAAAAAACTAAAAAACGTTACGGAATAAGTCGATCTTGTATGAAAAAACGTGCGAAAATCCAGCACGGAAACCTCTTATATAAATTAGAACAGTCAGGGTGTATCGGTTGTTTCACTTGTCTGTCTTTGCTACATTGTCTCTCTTTTAACAAAAAATAAAAATTAAAAAATCTTCTCTCACGTTAATCTCTCTCTCTCTCTCTCTCTCTGCTGCTCTTCAAAAAGCATTTCTTCTTCTTCGTCTTCAACTTTATTTTACTATCACTTGCATGCTTTGAAACCCAAAAATACAAAATAAAAAGTCTCGAACTTGAAACTACAACTTGTAAACGAAAATGAACTCACCATAAAAGCTTTTTTATTTTTATTTCTCTCTTGTAGTTCTCTGTGAAGAATTCTCCTGATTTTTTGATATTATTTAATGGGACCCATTAGAGGGTTGAAGAGGAAGAAGAAATCAACAGAGAAGGAAGTTGACCAGAATGTCTTGGTTGGTGCTGCTGCTTTGGTATCTCAACCTCAACCGTTGGATTGGTGGGATGGTTTCTCCAGAAGAATTTCTGGTACAAAACATTCTCTCTACAGTTTTATTCATATTATGTATGTGTTTTTAGATGTGAATATTTTGTTGGGTTGATGTTATTGTTGATTGATTTGTTGTATTTGGCTCTGTACATTACTTTGTTTCTTGATGGGTATGTTCATTTTGTTGTTTTTAAGGGCATTTGATGAGATTTTATGATATGGGTCGAATTTGTTATGCTGTAATTTAATTGATCGTTTTCTATGTATAATATATTTGACATAGTTTGATTATCTGAATAGAATGGTGTTTGCTAATAAATTGATGGTATACATTAATGTTGAACTGTTTTCCTGCTTATGTTGATTATGAGTATTGATAATTTGATATTCCTTCGTATTCGATCAACTTCCGGATCAAGGTTCATATAAAGTTTTTGGTAATTAGATTGATTTCTTCATTTATGTTCATTTATATGTGCCCGTATAGAAGAATGCAATAGAAGGCTGCTGGGAAATATTTCTTAGTAATTGTGATATGCATTGCTTTTTTTATATTTTCGTATTTGGTTAATTGCGTTATTGAGCTTCTGTTGATAATCTATATATTAATTGCATCGTAGTGGGCATACCGGGCATGGTGCTTTCGTGGTTATTCTCTCTAGTTGGATATTTGGATACAAGGCAAATCCAGTATTTTATGAGTAGAATAAACTCTGGCATATTTTTCATTATTTTTTCAGCTTGTTAGTAATTGAACCTAGGATCCACCCTACCCGACCCTGAACTTCACTGCCTGAGTTACAACTCTGGCAGTATCTAACTTTTTCAGAAGTTCTGGATATGCATATATTGTGCTTTTGCTATGAAGGTCAAATGAGAAGCCACTGCTGATTGTTTGAACCTTCTTCGCCACAGAAAACGTATAAAAGAAAATACTATTTGTATTGGCTATTGGTTTGAGTATAAAGTGACCTGACCAGGAAAATAGTCCACTGTGGGTTGTATCAATGAAGGACAATGCATGTGTGATGCTCAGTTGCCCCTCTTTTTCTGCAATTCCCGACATAAGTTTATTGGAGTTACAGTTTTGTTTTTGCTTTACAATGTCTCCATTGACTTCCATCCAAAGGTATTTAGTTAAACTTTTAATTTCCAATGTAGAAGTTTTTCTATTTCATTTCAATGCAACTTGGTTTTGGTGCAAAGAAGTCAAGTGAGTGCTTCAGTTGATTCCTTTTCCCTTTATTTTTCCCCTTGGATTGGTAAAATTTCATCAGAAGATATACCCATTTTTTCTGTGGATAGTAAACAATCTTAAAATTAGAAGTGCTTTGAATACAGTAGAAGATGTAGGCATACTTTATTTAGGTGGCTCTATAAGTAATGATGATAAATTGTTTACTTTAGGACAAATCCCCAGAGGAAAATCAATTCATGTTGTTTGCCCATGTAGATCAGAATTAGGATTCTGTGGATTCTGTGCAACTTAGTGTTTAATCGAATCTTTGACCTTTACTTGCAATGTGCTCATTGGTCGCATCTTTATGATTTGTCTAGACCTTTCCCTTTTTCCCCTTCTTTTCTTTCATCCCTAACATATAAACCGTAAGAAAATAAAGATCCCCGTACTTCACTCTTTGTGTCTTGCCTGATTATTAGAAGTTTTTCAGTAATCCCTTTCAAAAGAATTCATGTTGTCTCATTACATATGTTGAATCGGGTCATAATCAGCCCTGCCAAACAGTGTCTCCCGGACGATCTGTGTGTTTTTCATATGTTTTGAACTGGCTGGTTAGATAATTGTTGTTATAGTTTCTGCTATAGAGTTTTTGGAAATGGATCAGTACTTGCATCACATATTCAGGCATTTTTAAGTTAACTTTTTTATTTCGCATACCTTCTTCTAATTTCGCCAAATGTTAGTGAGGCAAGACCAAAAAGAAAAAATACATGAATTTGTGAGTTTTTGGTAGAAATCTCCAATAAGCTGGTTCCTACATCCATCCCAATCTCATAACCAAATAAAATGAATGGAACTATTTGTTTTGGTATATTGGATCTTTTATGGTCTACATGACTATAACATTGACGGTGTGAACATAGAGATGCCCTAGTAAGCTTCACAATAGTAACTCATAAGTTTTGATGTCAAAGAATTGGTGATTTTCTGTTCTTACTTGAGAAAATTTTACAGTGAAAAATGGGTTCAGAAGTCAGGTATATGTTGCTGGGAATACCTTCCTGATATGATAAAGTGATTGATTTCCAATTGTTTGAGTGAATGCTTTTCTTATATAAATGTAGGTATGTTGATTGACTTGCCTGTCTGTTGTAGTGTTGTTTATTAAATGGTTGCATTTCCACATGGCCAAGTAAAATTATAGTACTCATCTTCTGCTTTTAGATTCAAAGTAATTCTCCTCTTTGTTAATGGAATCGAGTTTCTCGTTTGATTATCGTATGTTGATTAGCTTGTGTCCGAATTCAGTATAGACTGAACAACCTTCGTTTTTCTTATACTCTATGTATACAGTAGTTGAATTCAGGATTTCAAATATGTAATTTGAGAATTGACACGAATATCAGAGGTTCACATGCTTGAGTGATCATGTTGTGTTTTTCTACCTTTTAGGGCCTTTATCTGAATCAAAAGATTCGAAGAAATTCGAATCAGTTTTCAAAATTTCAAGAAAGACCTTCGACTACATATGCTCACTTGTGAAGGAAGATATGACAGCTAGGCAATCGAGCTTCGCCTTTTCAAATGGAAAGCACTTATCTCTAAATGATATGGTAGCTGTTGCTCTCAGGAGGCTTAGCTCTGGTGAATCATTATCAAACATTGGTGATTCATTTGGGTTAAACCAATCTACTGTTTCTCAAATAACGTGGCGGTTTGTGGAAGCAATGGAAGAAAGAGCACTCCATCATCTCCAGTGGCCTACTACAGAAGCAGAGATGGAAAATTTGAAGTCCAAATTTGAGAAAATCCGTGGCCTCCATAATTGTTGTGGTGCAATTGACATTACACACATTGTCATGAATATACCAGCAGTGGACCCATCAAACAATGTCTGGCTTGATCGTGAGAAGAGCTACAGCATGATCCTGCAGGCAATCGTGGACCCTGAGATGAGATTCCGTGACATAATTACTGGCTGGCCTGGGAGTTTAAATGACGCCCTTGTGCTCCAGAACTCTGGCTTCTTCAAACTTGCCGAAGAAGGAAAGAGGCTAAATGGTAAGAAATTGCAGCTCTCAGAAGGAACAGAACTTCGGGAATATATAGTAGGGGACACAGGTTTTCCCCTACTTCCGTGGCTTCTCACTCCTTATCATGGTAAAGGCCTCTCAGATAATCAAGCTGAGTTCAATAAACGGCATTCTGCTACTCGAATGGTTGCACAGATGGCATTGGCAAGGCTGAAGGAGGTGTGGAGGATAATTCATGGAGTGATGTGGATGCCCGACAAGAACAGATTGCCTCGGATTGTT
Organism: Acer campestre; assembly: GCA_954870605.1. Lineage (NCBI taxonomy): Eukaryota > Viridiplantae > Streptophyta > Magnoliopsida > Sapindales > Sapindaceae > Acer > Acer campestre. Next base: position 5,246,939 of record OX940808.1, on the reverse strand, counting down.
CTTGTTTGCTGCTTGCTGCACAATATCATCATTGACATGGAAGATGAGTTGGTGGATGAGATGCCCTTGTCGTATAATCATGACTCGGGTTACCATCAACAGGTTTGCGAATCTGTCGACAATACTGGTTCGATCATGAGAGAGAAACTGTCTCTCTACTTATCTGGAAAATTACCACCATAATTGGAGGATCCTTCTCTCTAACTTGGGGTGGTTTCATCATTGATTCATCAAAATATAGGCAGGCACATTGTTATGAACTACCATAAGTTGCTTAGAAAAGTTTTGTTTGTGGAGTTATTTGGTTTTTTTTTTTTTTTACAGAGAACTGATCATCATCATGTTACATGAATTCTATAAGATGATCATTTTTAGTTGAATTGGGAAGTTATAAATTTACATAAATTTTCATTTTATTATTTTGTAGTTTCAACAACTTTAGCAAAAACTTGGTAAGATTTTGGGGGATTTTTCATGATTGTGCTTCAAGCCACCTGATAAATAACTAGCCAAAATTTTGGTATTTCCAGGATACCCGCTAAAATATTGAAAATATTTTCAAAATTTGGGTGTTTTTAGGATATTTTTTATATCGGTCCCATTAGAAATATGAAGATATCGCTAATATTTTGGGGATATTTTTGATATCTACTTTCTTAGCCTCTTAGGTGGAAATGGCATTCTAAAGTGTGAAATTGTAAGTAGGGGTTGATGTGAAATCTGCCCGTTTGAAGTGAAGTCTTGGATTGCATGCAATCAAGTAAAGTTTTATGTTTGATTTGTAATTTGTATTTTTTTTGTCTTTTTCCTTTGTTTTTCTGAAATGAAAGATTCAAGAAAAACTTAAGAAATTGTTATCAAATTTGATTGGAGTGTTCTTGAAAACACCTAAGAAATACAATCCTAAAAAATCGATTTGAAATCTGAATAAAATTGTTGATCTTCAAATCCTTAAAATTGTTTTTTTACATTAAATCAAATAATCCCCTACTAAAACATTAAAGGGTTACAAAATTTTAAAGAAACATTTCAACCATCTTCTCCTTTTTTTTTTTTCCTTTTTTTTTCCATCTGGTTGGGCTAAAGATATCAGATATATCAAGATCCGGTGAGATCAACCACTATAAGAGGATTACAAAAGTGAAGGGTAAGTGTCTAACCACGTTTCTAGAACTGATATATTGGGTAATATTTAGACTATTTGATTTGTAATAAAAGAAGTTCTAACAAATTAAGATATAACTTAACCTTTAGTAATATTATAAACATTATTAAATATTAAGATCTAAGAAGGAATATAATCATAAAATTAAAAGTAAGTATATATATATATGTATTAGAGAATAGATTTATCATATAAATCATATTTTCTTCTTTAAAATTTTTGAACATTTTTGTTCTTTATTTCAGAAATTAAGAGTTTATAAGACAATATTTATTATTGAAATATGTCTCTTAAATTTTTATGAAAGTTGACAATATCACTGAATAATAAGCTTATTTTACAATGGTGGCTTTGTAGTAAGGATGTATATATTGATAAGATTAATGATATCTTATCTATATTTTCTGTATTTTGAAGATATTAATATAAATATAAATATATATATATATATATTTAAATGATTAGTCTTTCTATTGTCAGTTCATCCTGACAATAAATATATCAGGACGAAGAATGTAGACCATAGATTATGGAGAAGTTTTGACAAGTGCATGCATTTTAAATCAAAGTATGTAAATCTAGTGATCCACATTATTCGTCCTGATATATTTATTGTTAGGACGAACTGATAATAAAAAATCTGTTTAAAGGATATTGGCGATGTTTCGTATATTTCTGTAATTTTGGACCCCTATTTTGGGATAATTGCACAAACATCCCCTGACGTTTAATATAATTACATACATATGGCAATTTTGGTCATATTAACACAAACATCCCCTAATCTTTGAAAAATATTGCACTTACATCCCCTATCGTTAACTTTTAACTGTTAAACAAAAGTCAAAGGAGTACATTTTTAAATTAAAATATTAATAAAAACAAATCTTTATCTTCCTCATCTGTCTATCAAAAAAAAAAAAACATCGAAAAACATCATATTCAAATAATCAAACACATGATCTCGAAATCATCAAACAAAAAATTCTTCATCTTGCTCACCCAAATGGAAAAAATCAAATATAACAAATCATCAAACATCACCCAACCATCTTCATCAATCCACAAAAAAAATTAAAAAAGCAACTCATGCTTGCTTCTTCCAGATCTTTACTAAGACACTTGAAAACTTTTGTTGTTTAACATCATAACCTCTTCATCTTCATCAAATCCAAAAATAAAAAATAAAAAAATTCATTTCTCCATCTCTTTCCATCCTCAACAAAATCCAACAAAACAAACACCACAATCCCACAATCATTATACACAAATCCTCCCAACCTTCATCAATTTTACAAAAACTAAAAGATTGAAAAAAAAAAAAAAAAAAAAAAAAAAAAACCTAGCTCTGATGAACATAAATGAAGCATGTTTGGGGGATGAAGCCCCGACCTGACCGAAGATGGAGCCATCCCATGTCAAACCAAAACCTGCCCACCGCTTCTCTTGAAGCTCTCTTCTTATGTATATGATTGATAGAGACAAAAAGAGGTGGGGATTAGATCAATGACAAAGTAGGATTCCGATTGCTCTATCATTGCATCCAACAACTTCTCCTTAGCTAGATTGAGAAACCATACCTTCAATATCATCTATTTATATTTTAGCCAAGATTTTGAGAAATAAATGAAATTTTTGCTGGTAAGTAAACAATTTGTGTATTTTTATTTATAGATGTTTAAATTTAATTATACTTCTCCAGTTCTCCTTAATTAATTGGATTGGTGGAACATGTGTTCTTAATTATTATTTTAATAAATATATTTTAGTGCAAACAAAAAGCTTTCTCTTCCACTACAGAACCTTTGATTTCACTACTTATTGTTTGGTTGGATGAAAAATAAGATAAAATAAATAAAACAAAAATAAAGTAGTGTAGAGATAAAATTCGATACACTATCAAAAGAAAGAAACAAAGTGAAAATGAAAGAGCATGCCTCCATCTCTCCTTGTAAATGTGTATGAGTTCTATTGGTTTTCTCTGTATGAGCTCTCTGCAACTAGAGAGAGAAACAAAGTGAAAAAGAAAGTGTTTTATCTTCAGAATAAGAGAGAGAAAAGAGGAAAGATGGAGTGTGTGAAAACTGAAAAGTGAGGAAAGATGGAGACTTTAGATTTGGAATACTTTTAATAATTTGGGTAAGTGATGGGGACATGGGGTCAATTTCTCCATCTTCGGTTAGACCGAAGATATCCAGATCTTCATCTTACCAAAGATGGAGCTTGAGATGAAGTGGTACCATTATTTTTTATTTATTTTTCTAAAAAAATTAAAATATTTTAAAAATAATAATTGTTTTTCAATTTGTTTTAATTTTAGTAAAAATGACCATATTACCCCTAACCATTAAGTGCTAACTATAGAAAATTAACGGTAGGGGATGTTAGTGCAATATTTTTCAAAGGTCAGGAGTTTTTGTGTTAATATGATCAAAACTTCCATATGTGTGTAATTATATCAAAATTTAGGGGTGTTTTTGCAATTACCCCTAATATTTTTATCAAAACAAGTACAGTATTTAATTTCTCACTCTCTCATGGCTGTAACTATTGGAACCGTAGAGAACCGGAGGGTATAACACAGCAGAGAAGCTTACTACCCCCAAAACCTCACTCTCTCTGCCACTGCAGAGAAACCAAAACCAAAATCCCCCAAATAGCTGCAACAAAAACAAGGGTTAGGGTTTTACAATGGCAAAATTCGAAGCCAAACAGCTCCTCAAAGAGAAGAAATTTTGGTTCGCTTCTATTCTCATTGCTTGGGCTGCTGCTCTTCAGGTAACCCTTTTTTTTTATATCCCAAAATCTCTCCTTTTTCATTTTTTGTTTTAATTCTCTTTTAAATTTCTCTTTCAGGGACACATGATGTGGTTACAAAGGCAAGATTCATTCAAGAACAAATTTGTTACTGTTGATCAAGGCATTGATAATGAGGAACAAAAATGACCCAGATCATGAAAGTTAGTCAAAAAAATTTAATTTTTTTTAAAAAAATTTGTATGTAAAGAAAACAATAAATAGCAAGAAAATAATAATAATAATGTTAATGTTCAAATTTTTGGTTGGTAGTTTTGTTCGTATTTTTTTTCTGTAATGTTAACACTGGTGATTGTATTTGTGTAGAATGAGGTCTGGTTAGAATTAGATTAACTGAAATGTGAGAACTTATTTGATAATGCAACAATTTGAGATTTGTGAAATGCAGTTTTGTTAGAATATGTATAATGAAGTTTATTGACTGTTATGTTTATTTAGCTTTTTTAGTTTGTCGATCTTTTTTTTCATTAGAAAATATATGGAAGAGAGACCTCTGCCCATTTTTAGAACTCGAAATCGCGTATTGTGTTGCTTCACTAGTTAAAGTACATAAGTGCTGACTTGTAGGGATGATTTTTTAAATTTATGAGTTCTGGAACTTGTTGGAACATGTAAATGTTGCTTACAGAAGTGGTTAGTCTAGTTAAATTTCTTGCATGTTGGCTTTTGGGAAAATGTGGCATGGAAAGAATCGATGTGAGATGACAAGATTTAAAGCACCAAAGGCCTCTTTTGTTTCTATAATTTGAGTATAGAAATGAAGTTTTCGGTTCCTCACTTCGTATGTGCATCATTAGACACCTCATTTAGACATTCAAAATGATGAAAGATTGAAAGAAAGACATTTGTGAATCTGATGGAACTTCATCGAATAGATTACTATCATGCCTGTCATTTTTCTACTGTCTATACTTATTTGTAGTGCCTTTCTTTGCATGTTGTGGTAACACCATTGAGAAGCAATATGTGTATAAAGTTTTAACAATAAGGAACTTGATCAGCTATTCTCTGTTTGTCATCTAGACAATTGTTTCTGCATAAGACATTAGAGCTGGAAATCTAAACTTTGATAGCAATCTTTATGATATCCATGTCTTCTACTTTGACTTGCTAGCAAGATTTACAAATGCATAGCAAAGATAGAACTGGAGGAAGCTTCATCTAGAGTAACATAGTGCGGTCGCCTTATTCAAGGACTCAAATTTTGATTGAAAATTTTTCTTGATTCTACATGTACTTCTTGATTAGTTACTGAGAAATGAATTGATTTTAGGTCTATATTTATTGATCAGCAAATATGGATTGTGGCTGCGTAGAAATACAAGGTGATAGAGAGGTTTTTCGGAGGATCTTGTTGCTTTGTCCTTGTGATAGTGTATACGGAAATACAGCCTCTAATGACATAGTTTTGGCCTCCTCTTACCCTGCCTTATCCTTCTGTCTAAATTTGCATCTTCATATGTTTTGCTGGTAGAAGAGTTAAATCACTTCTGTTGCACCTTTTTTTTTTTTACACGATGTAATGACTCGTACCTTGAACATTATCGGACTGAATGAGTATCATTTATCACCGAACCACAATGGGCAGTGGGTTGTTGTTACACTCTTTTTCTTTGCCTTTAAAATGGGTTTGGTTGGATTTGGTGTAGTTGATGAGGCATATAAGTGCAGAACTTGATAGTATTAATTAGGAACAAGCTAGGGTCAGGTATGTTAAATTGCCTAATTTTATTATTAGATCGGCCCGTCAAATACTTGCTATAGAGGATGAGATAAGGTTGGTCCGGTGATATTCTTCTTACTCTTATACCACTGAGGCTCCAGATTCAAGTCGTGTTCTCCTCTAGGAAGTCCTTCACACCTATATCGATGAGATTATAGGTTAAGTCGGAACCTTTGAATCCCGAAATCTGTGATAATTCATAAATAATATATATAATTTATACATACCACATATTATTACATTGAAAAAGTTCTTCTATATTTAGATTATCCAAAATATCTTCATCATCACTCTACTTGTTTAGCATTGATTTGCAATTATAAATTACTTTTTGTGTTTTCTTCTTGACAAGAAGATGGTACATGTTCAAAGAATCAAAGGAAATATGAGTGCTTAGTGCTTAGAAAGTCAAAAATTCTATAAATTCATAATTCAAGTGTATTATTAATCACTTTACAGATGGTCCCTGCAAGGCTGCAATCAATTTTGCAGAGACTTGGAATGTTAAGGGCGGTTAGTTTAAGATGATGAAATAAATATTCAATAATTCACAAATTTTCAATTAAACAAAAATAAATAAAAAAATTCCACATGGAACATCAAGGAATTATATAATTATATTTAATAATGTTTTCAGATGTGTTGACTAATAAAAACTCACCCATTATAAAAAAAAAAAAAAAAAAATCGATAATTAAATATGATAAACAGGCGGTAATACACTATAGTGTTTGTCGGCAGACGGGCAGGACCTTGACCCATTTTGAGTGTAATATTTTTTTATAAAAAGAAAAAAGGTTTTCTGGCTGATTCATTTGTTAAGCAAATTGTGAATCACTTAATTATGTATTAATTGTTATTAGATAATGACTTAATTATATTAAAGAAAAAGTAAAAGTGTTTGATTTGAACAAGGTAGCGTAATGTGTTTGGTGTTTTACTTCTTCTGGAATGTCTGCACTACTTAATTACTTTTCAGACCCCACATCACTGCTTACACCATATTTTGAAAAGTTTTTTTAATTAAACAAAAAAAATTCAGTAAATTTTACAGGAAAGATTTTTTTTGAGGAATTTGAGAATGCATGGAAGAGATCACTGTTGAGTGAAAATGACCTTAATTTTTGAATTGAGGATCAAGTTACGTAGACGCTAAAAAAGTCTGATTGAAAAGGAATATAATTCCGATAAAAATTTATTCCGTTTGATTTTCATTCTCAATTAATAAACGTACGAATCCCGGAGACGTTTAAGGAGGTCAAATAAAATATATTCTTTTATTAAAATGTGTGTATCAAAATCTAGGTCATTTGGCACAACCACTTTTTTTTTTTTTCTTACTTATGTGATAAGGCCATAAGGGTTTGAATCTTATATTTACCCATTAATTTATAAAATGTGGAGAACCCCTCGTCTACAGTGGGAGTTGAATTCTTGACCGTACTTGTAGCAGTCGATTTCGTAAACTCTCGTCAAACCATTAACCTAGGTCATTTGATATTTTATTAAAGAAGAGGAATTATAAAACTGTTAGGTCTGTTACTTTGAGAACTGACTCAATTTGGAAGACTTGACTAAGTGGAGCAGAGAGCAGACTTAACTAATGTATGGATTTGGTGGAGTCGATAGAAAATTATTTATGTAGTCTATACTCTAGAATTGAACTTGAAAATTAATGATACGTTTTTAGAATGATTTGTTCCAAAGTTTCAAGTGAAAAAAAAAAAATTGGGGTTTTCTTTCAAGTCTTTCTACATCAAATGTTAGGTAAACTGCCAAGTAATTACTCCAAATTGAAGTATCAATTGGTTCCACATCTTGGTCCATGACTAAATGAAATAACTTTTTGGGATTCTAATTTATATGATTTATGATTTATCACATCATTGTCTCAATCGTCGGGACAATTTTTGAAGTACAGATTTGGAATTTAGGGAGAGGGACGATAAGAACCTCTATCAGAAATCAATGATAATGATAGCATATCACAATATCTTATAGACATCATCCGAGTTTAGATCAAGAGAGAGTCTGCTCACATTTTGTTATAAATTAATGTGGTTGAGATCCGGTGAGCTCAATCACTAGTATGGTTTCGAAAAACAAATTCAACAAAAAAAATAAATAAATAAATAAATAAATAAACCTCTCCCCATGTGGTTTGAGATTTTTTTTTTTAAAGATAAATGTGGAACCTTGGAGAAATCATCACTCACCATGCAATGAATAATTCAAGTGGATAAAGAGAAAAATAAAAAAATGAACTAGTTTTAATAAAAGTTGTTCAAATATTAATTTTCTTTAGAAATTAAATTTTCAAAGTTTTGAAGAGAAATTGTGCAATTTGTTGAGGGTCTAAAATTACAAAGAAATTTGAGTCTATGGTGATTGGTGGACCTGGTGGTTCTTACAACTAATAAAATCTGGTAGAGTTTGGTACCAAAATGTGATGAAAATTGGTCACGTCTAGAGAGTTGAAGTATATATCATGCTGTCTTCTTTTTCTAAAATATTACAAAAAATTCCAAGTTTTGGAAGGAAGACAAACTTTTAACCTCTTGAGTCTTGATGTACACATGAGGGGCATACCCGGTAAAGCCACTAAGGGGTCTGGAAGGATCATAGCTCTTCAGACCCAATATATATATATATTTTAATTTAACTATTTTTACCCCAAATTTTTTATATTTACAATATCTGAAAAACAAATCTGTCATAGCACAATTAGACTCTTCAAATTTGATAAAATTGGCTGTGTCTCTAGACATAAACAAGTGATTCAACCCTATCTTTTCAAATCATGAATTTTTTTCAAATGGTGTGAGCGAATGACGTTGGTGCATTATTTCGAGTTGACATACATTGATAGTCACCAAATAAATATAAATTTTAAGTACACACATAAATTCAAGATTTTTTTTCAAATATATATAATCACCTTTTCCCTATTTTCTGATTTCAAGTTTCACGTTTATAACCTACTATAACGTAAAGTATAGGGAGATTTCTCCCAAGTAGTAAAAGTTATATTATGAATCATATTTGTAGTAGTTGATCTCGTCAGATCCTAATAGATCTCTAATTCGATTGGTGTCAGATATCTCTTTTAACATAAAAAATAAAAAATAATAATGATAATAGGAAAGTACAGGGAAAAAAAGAAAACTAGTTTGAATTGCAAGTAGTAGCAGTAGAAGTCATCTTTGTTCAAAATTCAAAAGTCAATACTCAGCACCACCAAGCAGTCTATCAGAAGGCAACAGCACAATTCCTGGGCATTCTTCTTGTTGATCGCATCTCAATTACCGACTTTAAAATGATTTTCTTTGACTTCTCAATATCGCATCTCATCAAAGTCATTTCATTATTTAATTATATTAATTCATTGTTAACTTCATTAGTGTGCGTGCTTAGACTTCTGATTTTGTAATATATATATATATACACACACTATAGTCTATATATATACATATGTGTTCAAACTTCAAAGAAATTCATTTAAAAAAATAAAAATAAAAAAACTTCAAAGAACTTGCAATTGCAATGTATGACTACCATAAAATATAAAAAATAAGAAGCAAGAAACTTGCCTTTACTACCATCGCAAAATATTATATATATATATATATATATATAGTATTTCTATTATCAGTTCGTCATAACAATAAATATATCAGGACGAAGAATGTGGACCACAGATTATGAAGAAGTTAAAGTATGTAAATCTAATGATTAACATTTTTCATCATGATATATTTATTGTTAGGACGAACTGATAATAGAAAATCTGTATTTATATATATATATATATATAAACATTATCATATATGGTTTTTCTCTAGTAGAGAAGATCTGTAATGTTATATAATCATATTTAGTTTTGATGGTACTCAATTCGACAATATCTTAAATTTGAGTCGTCATATTCGTAAATGATATATATATATATATATAACAACAATTAGGTCAAACTTGAGGGTGATAAATAAAAATTCCATGATATATTTTTATCAAATAAATTTATGAATAATATAAATTTAGATAGAGAGGAACACACTAGATTAGATAACTTGTAATGTTACACAACTAACTAACAAGTAACAAACAAATATATTTTTTATTCATGCTTTTATAGTTTTATTTATTAAATATTATTATTTGCATTCTTTAATAGGTACTTATTGCATCCGATATGAGAGTTGCATTTTGAACCGTGTTTGTAAAGTCTAATCTGTTAGATCCGGACAGACCCCTAACCCACAATAATATTGAACTTCAAAAATAAATAAATAAATAAAAGATGCTTTATAGTTTCTTGGTCGGTAATAAAAAAAAATCATGATCGTAGTTTAGATAAGAATAATTATATATTTGACTCTCACTTAGGATTAACATTTGAGAATTGAGAACCATATCCATCTTTTTATAGGTAACGTAGTGTATATACATCTATATACACGTGTAACACATATCTATATATGTTATATAATCTTCTGCTGTCGTATTGGAATTTCACAATAATTATATAATATAAAATTAAATTATTTTCTAATTAGACATAATTAGGTGTTCAAACTCATTGGGTTAATATCAGTATATCACAAATGTCTCAATATTATTGGTATAAACATATTTGTTCTCTAACTATATTTATATTAAACTTATGGGGGGTCTCAATGTATTTGTCCCATTTTTTAACTTTTATAAATTTGGAAACCGGAGAGAAGAACTTGATTCGAGCCACAATCTAACTGATGTGAGTGTGAGATACTTTCCACAGTAGATCACCTCAACTTTTGTCGTGAGACATTATCAAACTAAATGAGTATGTTTTATCAACAAATCACATTAGACGATGGTTTTTTAACAAAATAATTTCAAACGCGTTTTTTAAATTTGTTTTTTTATTATTATTCTTTTTGTTACTCTTTTGCCTATTTATCCCAAGAATTTATACTAGTGCATCTGTCAAACTGCATTAATCAATTACCAACCAAACCAGAAAGAAAATAAATAAATAAATAAATGGCATGCATTCAATTTGTTAAAAAAGGAAACCTACCTACTAACCTACCTATCTCTAGCTTCAAGTCCATCATTTTGAAGAAACTGCACCATATTTTTTTTTTTTTTTTTTTTTTTTTTTGCTCAAACTTGCTATTGTCCACAAATCACACTTCCACATATCTTGATAATCAATGACCTTGAATACATATTTTGCATGTAGAAAAGGGAATGCAAATATGTCAAATTTTAGGTAACGTAGCTACTGGATCATCAATTTCATGGCTTCAAGCTAGGCTCCAACTATTGAATTTTCATATGTATAAAAGCAAACTACGTGAGCATTGACTAACTTCTGAGGTAAGCGAAAGGGCAAAACAAAGAGAGGGTAATGGTCAAACACATGCAATGTAATATATAACTTGAACTTGGAATAATGGAAAAATGGAATCTTTTGGTTTTGATATTATTGGACCTGAAGCGTTCCACGATTTGCATAATTTATGAGGGTATCATGAACTTACTAATCTATGAAAATACATAAGTAATCATAGATTAATGAATTGCATTAAACATTTTATTTAATGCATTCATTGTTTATACGGTGATCATCGTTGGCACATTATATAAAAGGTCAACAATCGCCTCCGCCACAAATGTAAGACCACTGCGCGTCTCGATAGTTTATCCGATGTCAACCCACCAACGATCCTTCCCCGTAAAACATAATAAGAAATTTTTTAACATTTATTTAGAGTATCTCCAATGCAATAATGACTTATGAAAATATATATATATATACCAAATAAGATAAATAGACGGTTTATTAAAAAATGCATCTTCAATATAATAAAGTTGTTCATATTCAACATCACGTTGATGTGGTAAAAAAATATGTTATTTATTGTCAACATAATCGTCTACTTTCAGACGGTTTGATTTGATTCAACATAATGCTGATGTAATATTAATGATTTAATTAATAGTATAATTACATAGTGCTCAAGGTAATTTTTAAGTCAAATGAATTGAGCTCAAACAAACCAAGCATGTGTTTTGGTCATTTTCCCATCCCTTGTCGTCAGCACTTGCTTAATGCGACTATATACTCATAATTATGTACAAATTAATTAATTAATTAATTTTGATGATGACAGTCGTGACAATAAAAAGGCAGAAAATTAATGATTTTATTATAAAGTCAATTAAGATTTGATTTAAATATCTTTGTTATCTTATGTCGCAAGTAAGCTAGCTAGAAAGATTACTAGTAATAGTTGTAGTTGTATATCAATTTTTTGGAAAAAAAGAACAAATGGAAAAATTGATGTGCCGTACAACACATGCCCACTGATGTTGACTTTAATTAACCACTAAGTACTACCAAAGAATGTCAAGCCTTGCTTGTTTGATGAAAAATGTGTTAAAAACTATTGGGAAATTTATTGATTTTTTTATTTTTATTTTTCTTTTTTTACGGAATTGAGTGAACAATTGTTAAGTTTGAAATAATGAAACTGCAATAAATCATTTGTTTATAAACAAGATTAGAATAAGCAATAAACTAATCACACTTACATCGAGGAGGTTGTGGTTCGAGTTATGTCTATCCCCTCGGTCCTAAAATATTATAAAATTTTAAAAAATAATTCATAAGAGACAAAATCAAACCTTTACAAGTATTATTATTATTATTGTTATTATTATTATCATTATTATTTTGCAGACAAACACCCAAAAAAAAAAAAAAAAAACCGTATTCTTTACGAAATAAATCTAGACTTCAACATCAAACAATCAATTTATTCTTAATCATATGTTAGTTGATAATATTAAAAAAAAAAATCTATATTTAAATTACAAATTTAAGTCCAACCGTACAAACCTACCTTTAATTTTTAATTATACCACAGATATGTACTCCTAATATTAAATAATAAATTTTCGAATTTTTTTTTCTGTTCTTACTAGTCTAATTAACTGTATAGCACGTATACATAGATACATATATACATGCATATGATCAATTATAAAATTAATTAGTTTTCAATAATTAAAAATAAATTTTAAATTTAAACCGCACGTCATCTTTTGGCAAAGCTGATACTCCACTTCCCTTCCACGTAATTGGTGAGGGGTTCAAATCCCACTATGCGCATTTTTACAAGCATGTGTGAGGAGTTTTTTTTCCCAGGTTGTGGGAATAGTAATCTCCCATTATGAGAATAGCCACACATGTATTATTTAATCCCGTTATGAGAGTAGATATCCAAACCGTACATATATTATTTGATCTCGATAGGTTCTAACAGTCCTATTCTTGTAATTTTTCAAATAAAATAATATTGAATATAAATTTACCGAGTGTGAAAATTTAGCATATTTTACGGCACTTATTAGGACTCCAATGGATATCAAAATTTATTGAAACCCTTTTTTTTTTTTTTTTTTTTTGATAAAAAAAAACAACATAGAACAAACTACAAAGCAGAGAAACACATTAAAGGACCTGAGTCTAGCCGCAAACTCTCCTTAACGGAGGAAAAAGTTAACAATGAAAGCATAAGAGCCAAGGAATTTTCAGATCTGGAACCGCTAAACACTTACTAAGAGCATCTCCAATGCAAAAGTGGCTTGCATACCAATAATTATTGACATGGCAACAATGTCAAGAGGCTTGCTTCTTATGTGGCATAAAAATAGACTTGATAGACAATCAATTCAAAATTTTGTCTCCAATGCTTCCGTCTAAAACACAATTTTTTTAATGACGTGTCCATCTTTTTTTTCCTTTTTTATTTTATATTTTATTTTCTTACCAAAAATATATGAAAAATTAATGTCAGTTTTAAATGTTTGCCGAGTCAACCTAAAAAATAGGTGTGCAACAGACCGTCTGAAAGTGGACGGTCATGTTGACAATGTCTAAAATTTTTTTTGCCACGTCAGCTTGAGGATGAATATGCACGGTTGCATTGGAGACACAATTATTAACATAATGTCTATTTATCCTACGTGGCATCTCTTTTTTTCACAAGCCACGCTTGCATTGGAGATGCTCTAATGCGTACATCTAAAAACAAAGCTTTAATATCTTTCACAATGAAATTAGATTCCCTTACGTAAAGGGTGGAATCGTTGAGAATGGAAACTCCAATTAATACTCATTATGTACAAATTAATTAATTAAATTTTTAAAAAATAATTCATAAGAGACAAAATCAAACCTTTGCAAGTATTATTTTATTATTATTATTTTTGCAGACAAACACCACCCAAAAAAAACAAAAACAAAAACAAAAACAAAAACAAAAAAACTAAAAAAAACTAAAAAAAAAACTTAATCAATATATAAATTTACGAAATAAATATTGACTTCAACTTCAAACAATCAATTTATTCTTAATCATATGTTAGTTGATAATATTAACTATATTTAAATTACAAATTTAAGTCCAGCCGTACAAACCTACCTTTAATTTTTAATTATACCACAGATATGTACTCCTAATATTAAATAATAAATTTTCGAATTTTCTTTCAATTCTTACTAGTCTAATTAAGTGTCTAACACACACACACACACACACACACACACACACACGGTGGTTCTCTCATAAAAAATCCCTTATTTTAATTTCGATAAGGACCTTAATGAAATCATAGCGATTTCCATGAATTTTAACATTACAATTATTTATCCCGATTTTGTTAAATATGAAGGCATTATAAAATGAGTGAAATATAGGAAAATTCAAGAAAAATGCTTGAAAAATTATCAAATTTTATTCATAGGTAGATTTCATTGAACATATCATCAACACAAAAATTCAGATCAAAATTCATAAAATGGATGTGATTTTATCAAAGTCTTTAGATAAGGATCCCTTATAAGAGAACCACTGATATATATATATATATATAGTTTTTCTATTATCAGTTCGAATTGACAAAAGATATATCAGTTCCTTGCATGTGGGCTATTGGATTTAAATACTTTGACTTGGCTGGATGCACTTGTCAAAGCATCTTTTAAATCCAATGACCCACATGCACGGAACTGCTATATCTTTTATCAGTTCGTCCTGATATAAAATACATTAGGACGAAAAATGTGGACCATTAGATTTACATACTTTGACTCAAAGTGTATGCATTTGTCAAAACTTCTCTATAATATATGGTTCACATTATTCGTCCTGATATAAAATATATCGGGACGAACTAACAGTCTGATATATATATACAGTAATTTTCAAGTCAGCACCCCCTCATTGTATTACTATCACGTGAAGTGTCAGCATTTTATAAATCATAAGATTATGTGGTGACTGATGTAATGTTGACACATCACGTGCCACATCATTTGAGATAGAATTTAGAAAAGAAATTTGGGACATCTAGTATTACTATATATTATATATTATATATATATATTATATATTATATATAATGAATTGTGTAGAATACTTGTCCGGGTAGATAGTGACTCAGATATAAGTACTGATTTTTGTTTTTCTGTGTATTAAACTGCACGGCACTGCAATTTGGAAACTTCTTTGCACCCCGAAAATTAATTTAATTTCTTTCTTCTAGAAAATTAAAGACAAAAAAGTCTGGTTCTTTATTTGATCCTTTAATGATATAGTGATATATCATATATGCTACAACAAGAAGCAAACTTATTTATCAACTAAATGATACAATAGAAATTATCCACACCATTTTTTTTTTTTTTTTTTTGAGGATGACAATTCATCTATACGTATTGTATTGTAGTTGTCTCAGTGTAAATTCAAATACGAATCGATTAATTAATTGTGTCAAACCCGTTACCTAACTCGTATTGTATTGTAGTTGTCTAAGTGTAAATTTGAATACGAATCGATTAATTAATCGTGTCAAACCCGTTACCCTAACTCGCTAAACTAACCTCATGTATGTGTTGTATTACAAATTGTGTTAGTTCCCCTTAATTTTTTTTATCATATTGTTTAACCAAAAATTGAATAAAAATATTGAAATGAAATGTAAATTGGAATTAAGGCAATTGGAAAAGTGGGTTATCTTCAAGAGGGATTTAATTATGTCAATATATCATGATTATCAACAATAATCTAACAGCTTCAACAAATATAATAATGTACTAAAACCACCGGCCCATTTAATTAAAGTACTACTAACACTTTTGGAAAAATAAAAAATAAAAAATGAAGATTTTCTTTATGACGATAAAGAAAAAAAAGTGCTTTTAAATATAGTCAAATTGATCATCAACAAGATGAAAAAAAAAAAAAAGTAAAAAGTACTATTGTTAAACTACTTCACAACAAATTTAAAATTCCTAGTCATTGTTTTCAACCAAAAAAAAAAAAAAAAAAAGACTCTTTGTATATATGGTTGGAAATAATGGTATGCTGTCTCATGTTCATTTATACATCTTTTTCTACCAACAACTCCAACTCCAATTCTTGTTTTCAGAGATAGACTTGAAATTGATTCATCATGCACATCAATATATACATGCATACTTTACGTCCACTCCGGGGCAACCAGTTATATAGACGGTTTAATCGGTTAAATCCGGTTTTAGAAAACCAAAACCAGTTTAAACCGAAAAAATTTCGGTTTTCACCATTTTAAACCGACTTAAACCAATTTCCTTATATGAACCGAATCGAACACCATTTTTGTGGTTCGGTTTCGAACTTAGTCGGTTCGATTCGATTTCAAACTTAGTGCCCACCCCTAGCAACCACAATGAAAAAAAAAAAAAAAACAATAATTGTTAAAAAAATTATAAATTTTAAGTATTTTTCATTTGGCCCCCCAACTCCAAACTCCTGATTTCAACCCTACGTCCACTCATAACTCAAGCGGTTGTACACTTTTCCTTCATATCCGTGATAAGGGTTCAAGTCACAATCACAAAGCGAATGTGAACAGACTCTTCTCATGCTTGTAGTGAGAATCACTTTTCAAATCCTATTTATACAAGATAATCTCACCAGGTCATACTTGATATATATTCAATGGTCTATGTTTGTTGGTATTAAAAAGATTAACTTGGATTGAAAATTTTGATTGAAGAAAATCTGAAAAAATATATATATATCTATGGTCTATCCAATTGACACGTCAGACCACTCTCATTTTTACCACTTTTTTGGTGATGATTAATGAGTCAGACACCTGTTGGCTCTACTACCTACATTCATAGTCCCCTCTTTCCCATACACGTTTATGAAAAAAAAAAAACCCTTTTCATATTAGAGAGAATTCAAATTCAAAGGCTCTTTAGAGTATAATTAAAAGGATTCGAATTATTCACTTTAGGTATAATTACAAAAGAAAAAAAAATACAGCTAGGTTTGACCTAAAATAATCATAAAAATAAATATAGATACTTTAACAGACTTATCTCTTATCTTATATTTTTCATATTTTAAATGATTGATATCAAAAATATCATTGAATATCCCGATAATTTAAAGATATTTACGATATTTCCAAAAATTTGGACTCCCTCATATTTTCATATGGTTCGCTAAAAACTTTTATGATAAGAAAGGTTTTACATAATTTTGAAACCGTTGGGTTATTTTTTGATTTTGATCGAATTTCGAAGGGTTTTTTTTTTTATTATTATTATTATTTAAAATTAAATAAATGAACATGTTGAATTATAAATTGAAACAATTTTACAAGAAAAACACTTATTTTATAAAAAAAATAAAAAGCAGAAAACAGAAAAACACTTTCTACAAAAAAAAAAAAAAAAAAAAAAAAAAAAAAAAAAAAAAAACTTCGAGAAGAATGAAACATTTAGACATTTAGTAGACATTGACGATTTTAATTTACTAAAAAATCAATCATCCCACCAAATTTGTTATCAATTTCAAAGTCTCCACCACGTACTACGAGTTGGTGTTTCAAATATACATAAAAAGTACAGAAATAAATTTGATGAGATATTTAGAATTTTATATTATATTTAAAAATTGTGTCAAAATCTTTGTTGTTGAAGTTAAAAACATTTTTTTTATTTTTTACTTCTTAAACACGTGAAAACTATTTTTTTAATAAATTCAAATCGTGACTGCTAATTAATAATTAAATATTTGATTTACTATTTACTGTTATATGTTGAATTTTTTTTTATTTTTTTTTTTACTTTTGACTAATAAGCAGTAAATAGTAAAACAACCATTTCTAGAATACCCAACTACCCAAGATTGAAACTTTTCACATGAAACAACAATCAGGTTAGGATTCTATCGGAATCTGATGAAATCAATCACTAAAAACACAATCCGTAATGTAATTCTGACTGTATGCCTAAATTATCAATTGATTAGTTTGCATAGATAAGAATGTATCTGAGATTGTTCTAGAAAGATTGAATTGATATTATAATATGATACTACTCTTCAAAGTCACACGACTGGTTCTCTCTTTCTCTCTCTCTCTCTCTCCTCAGCAACAAGGTCATGCTTACGTGTCCAATCTGTCGGCTCAGTTCACACTTTGTAAACACATTTCAACTTTTCAACTATATACTTGTTCGTACACTATCTTTTTCCTTCCCCAAATTCTCTACTACTTCACTTGCTTATCTGACAAGAAACGCAGGGGCAAAATAGTCATTTCATTCCATTAGTCAACTTAAAAAGTCAGTAACTCCCCCTAACTTATTAAACCAACTAACCTATAAATATTCAAATACTAAACATAACATTTTCCATGCACATTTGTCCGAAATTTCATTTTTATTCCAATTTCCACAACCCACAGGGAAAAGAAAAAAAAAAAAAAACCCTGATAATACACTTTCACACCATGAACATGAACATGAAGAGAGATCACAGCCAAATTGAGACCATAACATCTATGGCCAACTGCTTGATGTTGCTCTCACATGGAAGAGATCACCGGAATATCGAATCGATGCCCGACCGGGTTTTCGAGTGCAAAACCTGTAACAGGCAGTTCCAGTCGTTTCAAGCTCTAGGAGGGCATAGGGCTAGCCACAAGAAGCCTAGGCTGATTACGGACGGTACGGAGGATAGCAGCCTCCTCCTGCAGTCCCCCGTTAAGCCGAAAACGCACGAGTGTTCGATTTGCGGGCTGGAATTCGCGATAGGGCAAGCGCTTGGTGGGCATATGAGGAGACACAGGGCTGCTTCTAATAATCATAATTTGCATGAAAGCGAAAACACAACAACAACAAAAACAGTACTACCATTGATGGATCATAGAAGGGCTACTCCGGTCGTGGCGGTGAAGAAATCTAATGGAGTAAGAAGATCAAGAGTTTTGTGTTTGGATTTGAATTTGACTCCATATGAGAATGATTTGGAATTGTTCAAGCTTGGAAGCAATAGTAAGGCGGTTTCTGCAGCTCCTGTTGTTTCCAGTATGGTTGATTGTCTTTCTTTGTAAAATTATTGCTACACACATAGGTTTCATTTTTTTTCTTCTTTTTCCTGATTTTTTTTTTTTTTTTTTTTTAAATTAAACCCCTCTTTTGGGTTGTTTTGTGTTGATATATTAATATTTGTTCATTGATATATTACATATCTACAGATTACAGTAGAAAATTATACGATGTTTAGTTAATTTCGATGCAATTCTCCAGTTTTAATGGTGTATTATGCGAGATTCTTTATGTTTTTTCGTGTGGGAACCTAATTACCATTGGTATCAAATACTATAAGTAGATTTACGAAAAATACTTACGATATTTCCGCACCAGATAATTTTTGTGTGTGTATAATTTAACCATTGATTCAAATTAGTTTATAGATGTAGGAAATTAATATGATTTATTAAATCATCATGAGGAGAGAATGATGTCATGAACAAATGATCACAAAAGTCTTTTACGCTTTATATAAATATATATTAATGATGATTTTCAAGAACCTAAAAATAATATTGGTTTTCTATACCCATCATATCAATCTGACAATCTATTTTACACCCAAATTAAACACAAGATTTGTGAAATTATTTTCAAAACTAGTAATCGGTGTTACATATATATATATATATTTTTTTGATTAGGTGATGATCAAGAATTCGACACGATCGATATAACAAAATACAAAACTATTCAATATATTAGATGATTAATTAATTATTATTAATATTATTTTTATTTAATGATATGTGTATTTTCTAGCAAATATTCATATATAAATCCCTATCATTATTAATGACAATTATAAAGTGACACCGGCCTCCTGACTATTTTGTCAAATTCTACAATAGACGCAAACGTACGCACCAAATTCAAATCAAACAACTATGCTTCCTAGATTTTTGGTCATGGAATTGTGAATTTAGGTAGAAAAATAGAGAGCAAGCTATAGAGATTTGAAAAAAGAAAAGTAATAGTAGTAGCTAGAAGAAGATGAAGGTGACCAATTAATTGAGATTCATAGTATATATCAAGAAAAAAAATCGATGCTGTGACTATTAATAGATGAGTCACTTCATGTCCCTAACAAGTTATCACTTTCCGATAAAGTAATTTTGTATTGGTGTGATAAACAAGAGAATATGTCATTAACATATACATCATTGGCTCTCTTTTTCTTCCGGGCTAGATAAGGAAAAAAGTTTTTTGTAAATACATAATGCGTCATTTATAAGTCTATTCGATAAATTTTTTTCTGACACATTAACTATTCTTTCGGATATCTCAATCATGAGAAAATTTTGAATGAGAAGGTTGAAGAATCTCACCACGCTATTCGTGTGTTCATCCAATCAAAACATGTATACAATTTAACAAAAGAAGAATACAACTTAAAAAGTTAGGCATATGGTAGATTTTAATTGGGTTGCCGCAACAAGCTAGACTTTCATCAATTATCGATATGTATAAAAGAAATTTTTTAATGAATTGTCTCACCACGTCATTCATACGTATATTTAATCAAAACACATCATACAATAAAAAAGATTAAATATGATTGGAAGAAATGAAAATTAAATTTTAAAATGTTGTTATGTATTAGCTTTCGATTGGGAGGTCCTAATTAATGAGATCGTATCATACAGGTTTTTATCATAATTTCAAAAACTTTATAAATAAATGCATAATTATTGCTAGACAAATTAGTTCAACTACAAATTAAGTCATGGGAACAATTGTCTAAATCAAAAGACAAATTGTTTTGGTGTAGATCACGCGTTTAGTTATGTCCAGACAAAATGTATAAAAAGAGTTCTGAGTCCTGACCTCGGAATATCTTATGTGTTTTAACAATTATTGTACTAGTGATATGAAGTTGGCTCAATGGTATTCCCAGCACCGATATATCGTGAGGTTTTAGGTTTGATAAGTAATAATGTCACCCTCCCAAGTCCCAAATCTGTATTTAATGTAATATATATTTTTTTTAAAATATAAAAATTATGATTATTGGACTAATTAAAGAAGTTGAAAATTTTTGGGCTTGAAGATGTGGTCCAACATTTGAGTCCAAAAAAACTTCGATATTGGTGATCTATAAATGGGCTTGTAACGGGCCTAATCATTGTAGCCGAATGTGAGTTTTACAAAACACAATCACAATAGTGTAAATATAAACTAAAATTCTTAGAATACACGTAGAATAGTTAAATGATTACTTAGAATCCAAGAATACATGAATACATTTAGAATACACGAATAGATGTACAAAAAATTAAATAAATACTTAGAATCCAAAGAAATTTACAAAATCATTACCATACCTCAATTTTGGTGGTTTTCTTCTTTAAATTAAACGTTTTAATTAGGTTTTTTTATTATATAAATCTAAAATTGAAAGTGGATAATAACGTTCTCGATACATGGAAATCGTTAATTCTAATTTGAAAAAAAAAGGTCCAATGAAGAATTCAAATTTTCACGAGATATATTCTCATCAAATATGGAAATAAAAGCATTTATTATTATTATCGTTATTGTTTTATTATATAATTTATTAATAACTGATTTTCTCTTAAACTATTCGATAAATTACAGCTCAGAAAAGATAATTAAAATTAAATGGACCAAGATTTTCCATTGATCCATTTATTTGTAACACTTTTATTTAACTTGTGAATTACACATGCTATAAACTCTATATGTTACCATAAAATTCTTCAACAACAACTTACCATATGTGAAGAGTAATTGAATTTCCTTAAAAGAACAAAAAAGAAGTTAAGAGTAATTGAATTTGTGTGAAAATTCTACACCAAAGTCTTGACATTTATTATCAAAGCATGAAATGGTACACAACTATACAAGGGTGCCCACAATATCCAACCTAACTGAACGTATTTAAAAGTTTATTTACTAAATATTTATGAGTAATGCTAGACGTTTCAATTTTTTTTCCTTAAATTCTGTTCCAAATAATGTGGCACTTGAGGTATCAGTATCTTATAAATCATGCTACATTATTTGAGACATAATTTGAAAAAAAAAATAAAAAATTAGGATGTTTAGCATCACTCAATATTTATATACATACAAATTCTTAACACAAATGGTATGATAGCTCCCTTTCTACATTAACGGCGATCGGTGATGGTTGTTTGATCCAGTTGTGAGGGATCAAGACCATATATATTGTTTGATTTTGTGAGATCATTGGATCATAAATAATTATTTTTATCACATAAAGTAAGATTTGTTTTTCAAATATTTAATATTTTTTATGTAAATAAAAAATAATATTTTTTTATTATAAATATCATAATAATTCAAAAGAAAATCACCATACCAACATCATCTTGTCAAATAAAATATAAATTTCAATTATAATTTAAAAGTCACTGTATTTTACTATTAAAAAAACAAACATTTTACGCAAGCCTTCTCAGCTGGTTTTTTCGACAGCAAAGGCGTTTTTGGTAGAATTTCAGAATTCTAAATTGGCTGTTGCTACTCCAAGTGCTCCTCCTTTGGCTTATTCGGCTGGTGTAAGGGACTGGTTAGCTCCTCCTCCGGGTAAACTCAAGTTAAACACTGCTATGGTGGATTGTAAATCAGGTATGTATTTTGGTATAAGAGCTGCTGTTTGCGATGAGAAGGGTTTGGTGGTGGCAGCTCGGGCGCATCAGATTCCAGGTATTTTTAGTGCAGAAATTAGGGAATTGATGGCTCTTAGAGAAGGTCTTCTTTTAGCTCAGTTTTACAATTTGAGGGTGGATATTTCTGAGTTGAACTCTCCTTCTGTTGTTGCTTTGATGAATGATTCTAAACCTCTTGTAGGGGAATCTAAGTTCTTGGTAATTGATATCAAGTTGTTGTTTGTTGAGGTTGGCATAAGTAGATGCTTGGCAGTTTCTAGTTTTGGAAATTCCTTTGTATCTCAGCTGGCTGTAAAAGCTTTGGTTTCTTGTAGAGAACAATTGTGGCTGAACAATTGTTCTCCGATTTGTAACTTTCCTTTGTAATGTTTCTGTTTCTTATATATCAAAAAAAAAAATTTTATATGGGTTTACTAGAAAATAAAAACAATTTCTTTCAAAAACAAAATAACAATTTTATATGGGTATTGCTTTCGAAAACAAAATTTGGGTATGATCCTATATGAGCAGGAGCTAGTGTTTTCTTCTTTTAACTACTATAACAATGACGTGGACGGAAATAATTTGTTGACGTGAAGGTTAGAGCGTCTTCTGCCATGGTACTATCCACAGACGATCATTATTCTGTAGTCCAACATGGCAACATGGTATACAGGCATCTAAAAACCAATAATAACCCGCCACGTGGAATTCCTTACCTTGTATAGTAGAATTACCAAACCCGGATTTTCTATAGCCCACTTTAGTATCTTAAGATATTCATTAATAACTTAACGGTCGAGATTTTCCACAAACACCAGACGACGCCACGTGTACGATTCAGATGAACCCTGCAGTAAATGATAATTGTAGAAAAGTTCCACAGTATTCCTCTCTTCTCATAGTTAAAACCCACTCTCTCAGCTTCTTGTACTCACTCTCATTTGTACCAAAAAAAAAAAAAAAAATCAAAAAACAAATCTTCTTCTCCGGCACCGGTAATTATCTCCGGCAAAAAATCTGGTATGTCATTGCCGAAGGTGCTTTTCCTTTGAACGAGTTAAAAACTCTGTTTTCTTAGCGTTTTAGTGTTTATATAACGTCTCTGCGTTTTTATATACATATGTATGTATACGTCATACGTGCTCGTGTGTATGTATAGGTTTTTTGAATTGTAATTTTTCTTCTCTGAAAACTGTATGTATTCTTCACTTGAGATCATGAATTGCATGTTGTTTTTGATCGAGGCTTGATTGTGATTTTCTTGTTCGTGGATTTTAATTTATGTCAGGTTCCATTTTATTTTTTTTATTTTTTGGCTTGTGTGCAGATTCTGAATCAGGTTTGGTTTTAGCATGGTGGATTTTTTGAAGCAATAGTTGGAGTTGTTGAATTGGCGGCACGAAAATGGTACATTCAAAGTTTAATTTTTTAATTTTTTAATTTTTTTTTTCGCTTGTTAATGCATTTTTGAATAGCTATGGCATCATGTGTGAATGTTGTTGTTTGGCAGGTTAAATATAAGACTACTATGCATGTATCTTTGATAGTTGTGTTCCAATTGGTCGAATCCCTCTCTGAATTTTTGTTCTGAGATTGTATTGGTGGATATAAATGTTCTAATTAAGTGAATGGGGGTGATTAGTTTGTCTAAAATGTGCATTTGTGGTGATCGGAGATCTAAATTTGGTACAGATTTGTAGCATGTGGTTTATAACCTAGATTTTGGGGAGCTAGATTGCGGAATGATTAATTAATATGGTTTTCGTGTGACTATCCATTATATGCTTTGTTCTGTGTCATAGTAGTTGTTTGGCTAATTAAATATAAAGACTACTATATGTGTAGGCCGATTGTTGTGTTCCTATTGGTTGAATCCCTGCCTAAATTTCTGTTTAGCAATTGTGTCGGTGGATATAAATGTTCTGATCAAGTGAATGAGGGTGATAATTTGTCTAAAATATGCAGTTGTGGTGATCAAAGATCTATTGTGAGTTAAATTGGTACAGATTAACGGCACGTGTTTTACAACCTAGATTTTGGGGTGCTAGATTGCGGGATGATTAATTAATGTGGTTTTGCATGATTGTTCATTATGTGCTGTGTTCCTTGTGATTGTTGTCGTTTGGTTAATTAAATATAGAGTACTCTATATGTAGCTTAGATCGTTGTGTCCCAATTGGCCGGTAATGATAATGCAATGTCATTAAGATATCATTTCTGAGCTGAAGTTTTCGAGCCAACCTGGTTTTGACCTTTGATGTCTGCAATAGGCTATAACTGAAGTGAAGTTCATTATCTGTTGAGTGCAAAATTTGTTTCCCTTGGCATCATGCATGCATCCTGTAGGTAACTATGTGAAGAAAGATTTTAGGTCCCTGGATATGACAATAAAACTGGACAGGTTAAAGTTCATAATCATTTATTATCATGAACCTGGGCAAAAGTGCTGACTGACCTCTTATTAATGTCTTTCAATCGAGGAAAATATTCAAATTATTCTTATTGTGGAATTCCTTGTGAACTGTGATCTAAAAACCAATATTAATGTTTGTGTTTAGTATCGAGTATCTTGTAAATTCAAAGAGTTTTAGTAAAATATAAAATTCAGACATTGTAGGTGAGCATGTTTGTTTACTTGCAAGTAATTAGTCTCAAATCTGCTGCAGTTGGCCAGCTTAATAGTTTGTTAGGCATTTGTGGTAGCATGAGTCAGATTGTTTTATAACTCTTTTAAGAATTTCTTCTGTGACAAATCTATGAAATTTCAATAGTTTTCCACAAATATGTGCCATAGGTTATTTCTCCTATTTGCAATATTTTTCCCCTGAGGACTGATGTATATCCTCTCCTTCTTTTGTATTCACTCATTTCCATATTATTGTACTGTGTTCCATTTTTATTTTATAATTTTGTAACATGACCATCTTCCCATCTGTTCTTAAACCAGTCTTTTCTTTTGTATTCACTTATTCCCATCTTCCTTTTCTTTTCATGTTCATTGCAGTCTTTCCAGCACAAAGGCTTTTGGATCCAAGGGGATGCTGGTTGTCTCAATGATGACGAGTTAGGTTATGAAGATTCCTCAAGAATTGAACCGAAGCGTAGTCATCAGTGGTTTATGGATGCCAACGAATCTGAAGTATTCAGTAACAAGAAGCAAGCAATAGAAGGTGTTAACAGCAGGGCTGTTGGGATATCACATACGAATGTTTCTACATGGCATAACACCTTTAATTCCCAGCCAGGTTTTGCGCAATTTGCTGATCGCCGATTTGAATCTGAGCCTTTAAGGACTGTCAATCTGGTTGATAGGAGCATCCCTTCTGTTGAAAGAGGAAGCTCGAATATGGGAAGAAAAGATTTTCAGGACCCTTATAATGATGCTTCAATGAGTTTGTCTATGTCTCATTTGGTTGAGGAACCTTCAATTTTTAATTTTGGTGGAATCAGAAAAGTTAAAGTCAATCAAGTTAGAGACTCTGCCAATGGCATATCAGCTTCCATGGGGCACTCCTATAGCAGGGGAGGTAATGACACAAATTCAATGGGCATAACCTATAAGGGAGATAGCAACACCATATCATTAGGCTCAAATAATAATAATTCGGATGAAGATGGCTTATCAATCGGCCACGCCTATAGAAAGGATGAGAGCAACTTTATTTCAATGAGTCAACCCTTCAACAAGGAAGGGGAGAATTGTATATCAATGGGTTACAACTATAGCAAGAGAAATGAGAATACTTTACCAATGGGTCAGTCCTTTCTCAAGGGGGATGCCAATCTTATATCGATTGGTCAGTCTTCTGAAAAGGGAGATAGCAATGTTATATCATTGGGTTCCTATTATAACAAAGGGCACGAAAGCTTTATCTCAACAGGCCACACCTTTGGTAAAGTGAATGAGAGTTTCATTTCAATGGGTTCATCCTATGATAAAGGAAGTAATAATGTTACAGCACCTGCTCCGACGTATGACAAGGCAGATTCCAATCTCACATCGATGAGATCTTCTCAAGACAAAGGGGATTCTGGAGTTCTCTCTACGAGCCACAACTACAGCAAGGGTGAGAGTAATACAATATCTTTTGAAGGTTTTCAACATGAAACCGAAACAAATCCCTCTGGAAATATCATTAGCAGCTATGATTTGATGGTTGCTGCTCAGAATTCAGCTCAAGCTTCAGAAGAACCAAGCCAAAAGGATTTGGTTGAGTCGAGTGTGGATCCAATTGTAAATAGCACTCCAGAAACAAATCCTAAAGCTGGTACAGTTCCTAAGAATAAAGAGCCAAAGACAACTAAGAAGGCTCCTGCAAATAACTTCCCTTCAAATGTCAAAAGTTTGTTATCAACTGGTATGCTTGATGGGATTCCTGTGAAATATGTTTCCTGGTCAAGAGAGGTACATTTTATTTCCCATGATAAAATTTTCTTCTTGTTTATCAAGAATTTGCAATATTCTGTAACTCTTTTGACATGGATTAACTTTCCCACTACAGAAAAATCTAAAAGGAACTATAAAAGGAACTGGGTATCTGTGTGGCTGCAGTGACTGCAACTACAACAAGGTAAGTACCTAACTGTGTTTCGTATTTGTTTAAGAAAGTAAGTGAATATTCCGAGTTTCACAACCTAACTGGTGATTGGAATTGTATATGCAGACGCTAAATGCTTATGAGTTTGAGCGTCATGCTAATTGCAAGACCAAACACCCCAATAATCACATTTACTTTGAGAATGGAAAGACCATATATGCAGTTGTTCAAGAGCTAAAGAATACCCCTCAGGAGACACTGTTTGATGCTATCCAAACTGTGACTGGATCTCTAATCAATCAGAGAAATTTTACCATCTGGAAAGGTAATGCAGGGTACTGTCTTTCAAATCCAAGTAATGCAACATGAAAGATAGATTGTTTATTCTCTGAAACAAATTTGTGTTTCTTCTCAGCATCATATCAAGTGGCCACTCGTGAACTCCAGCGTATCTATGGGAAGGATGAAATCGCCACGCCATCTTGAGTTGAAGACTTTGCCTTCAGAAAGTTCGTAGGTTGGTTAAGCTCTGGTTTGTTCGTGGCATCAGCTAGTTGTTTAATAGTAAATTATAAACCCATTACATATTTCAATAATTCCAGCCAATGGATACTAAAATAGACTTTGGTTTTTAATATAAAATATAATATTTTTGGTTTTGGACAATTATATCGTATATTAAACGTCTTTGAATGTCTATGATTGAACCACTAGAGGTGCCTTCTCCTTGTTTTCCGTGGAGGATAAAATGTTTGTCACTGTTAGATCAGGTGGGTGGGTGCTGTTTTGATTTCATCTGATATTTTGTTGAGTGGTGATCTGTCCTTTAAGCTGGGGTAGCTCGGTTGGAAATATTGGGAGCAATTAATCTGTTAGTAGTCTAAACGTAGTTATCTAAGTATATTAAACCCAGAATACACCTTCTGTTTGCTTCGTACTAAGGAGAACATAAGTAAGCACTCTCCCTTCACTTTCAGACCACCCGATACCCTCATCTCTTGATTATTAGAAATTTGTGTTCTCTGATGATCATCATCGATTTGTTTTCAAAGCTCTCGTAAAGGTCAGCTAAGCAACCCGCTGCGCCTTTCTCTTTCAAGAGCCTAACTACAGAGCCAACAGGCAAAGACAGAAAGTAGAAGAGATAATCAACAATGCTGTTACCAGCTTCTGCGAAAAGTACTTTCTTTGTCTCTGTGTCAATGAAAAGCTTCAACTTTAGTTTCAAGTCTTTCATGGCTCTTCTTCTTTTTATGTGGTTATAGTTTGGCTTGTAAAGCTTAAAAGTGAGTAAATATAAAGAAGAAGCTCAAGCTAACCAGGGAAATTAATGAGCATGCATGATTATGGCCTTCTATTTAATCATGAGAGCTTCTTTTGACAATTCAATTTTTTTCTTTTTACACTTCTTTTTCTAAAAACACTCCATTCTCAAATTTTAAATTTAAAAAAATTCTAAAAAAACTTTATTTTATTACAAAATTATCCTTTTTATCTTTTTTGAATTAAATTATTAAAAAAATAAATTATTTATCATAAATCATTAGATTAATTATTATATATTAAATACTCTTAAATTTTTAATTACTATATTAAACTCTCTCTCCTTCAATAAATATTCCTAATTTTCTATCTTCATTCTTTCTCAAACAAGACTAACAACAATAAGGGGAAAAAAAAAAAACTTAAAAAACTTACTAATAAGCTTAATTTGTAGGAACCATATGTAAGTATATATTAAAAAAAAACTTTTCAAAAAAAAAAAAAAAGTATATATTAAAAAAAAAATGTCGAAATATGAAAATGTTTTTTGTTACTCTTATAGGTATATGATTGCCTAAAAAATTTTAATTCTTTCATTAATCTTAGAAATTTTGAATTTAATCGAATCTAATTGAAACAATTCAAGCTTATATATATATATATATATATTATTAGTAAAAAACCAAAATATTAGTAAGTTTTTTTTTCTTTAAATATTGTAATAACAGATTTAGGGAAGAAAGTTTAATACATAATATTTAATCTAATGATTTATGAGAGAGGATTTTTTTTTAATAATTTAATTAGTTTGGAGTGTCTTTAAATTTTTTTTTTATCTTGTTTAGTAATTTTAGTTTAGGTTAAAATTGTCATTAATAAAAAAATTCAATTTGGAATGTGAATAGATAATTTATGGATTGTAAGGAGAATCTCTCTTTAATCATAGTTAGTGGAGAATTAGTGAAAATTGAAAATATCAATGCATTAATTAAATCTTGAGACACAACTAGACAATTTAAAATGTATTTGATATGGCTTTTCAATTTGAGTTTCTAAAGTAGATCTTTTTGTAGTAGGGCTTCTAATAAGTAAAACTTCTAACAGAAAAGGCTTTTGATTGTGTAAATTACAAAAAATGTGTTGACAATGTATTTATAATGAAAGAGGTATAGTGGAATATCTAAAATTTATAAAGGGTAGTTAAGACAATTTATATGTTTTAAAAAAGCTTTAAAAAAAGTTTCTTGGAGATGGGTTTCTCCAAATAGACATAAAATGATTTTTTTAAAGGGTAATTAAGACAATTAATATATTAAAAAAACTATTTTGAGTTTTGCTGAACAACCTAATTTTTTTTTCATAATAGCTTCAAACATTAAAAAAAACGCTTTTGATCCTTTCAAAAGCCATACTAAACATACACTTAATAAAATTCAAATTCCAAAAGCTAGAGCATCAAAATTTTCCAAATCATCCTCAAGAGTCGCAGTGATCAAGATTAGAATTTGAAGTCGAGTTGGAATCCATATATTAAGTTTTAAAGTCAATTTTTGCTCATTTCCACTAACATGGTCATGGGAAAACCTAACACTACCCTGCAATTAATGCAACAAATCTTCATTAATTTCTCATTGCCAAATGCCAATCATTCCTCTTATGTGGATTGGAGAATGGTCAGAGCATTATTTTCTTTTGTAGTGCATTTTTGTTCACCCGCTTTCAAGGGGGTAAGCATTACCCCCCTTCCATACACATGACATGTGTTTATGGAGGGGTAAAATTGTCTAAAAATTTACTCTTCTATGACACATGTCATCCATTTAAGAGGGGGGTAATGGTTACCTCTTTTAAAGGGGGTGAGCAAAAGTATTCTCTTTCTTTTGTTGATTTATAAATGTCTATAAAACCTATAAGCCAAATTCCATAAACACATTGAAGTTGAAGCCGCTTAATGACACAAAATAAAAAAAATAAAAAATAATAAGTGGATTCTTAAAAAGTCACCTTTTTTTATAAACTATGTTATGGGTATTGCTTACTCTGGTGATGAACTCATGGCATTAAAAAAAAAAAATCAGTTAATTATGGCAGAAGAAGATGGTATATTTACAACTTCTCATTGTATATACTGAAATTAAGTAATTATTTTATAAATGAAGGTTTTATTTGTAATTTACATATATTTATTTTTGGACAGGCTTCAAATTTGGGTCACCCAATTAGCCCATTCATGATTCGTTTTTGCGCTCGTTTGGCCCAGTTGGATATCATTTTTTTACGAACTTTTCAAGAGTTGGATCAGAGTCGAACCTGGGTCGGGCCCATCACGAGTCAACTGAGTGCTTAATTTAATCAAATAAACCTGATTTAATTGAGTTTTTTTAAATAATGAGTTTGCTTCAAAGGTTTTTTTTTTAATTTTTTTTTTAATTATTAATATTATATTCACTTTTTATATTACTGTACTGTACATCAGTAGTACATCTATTTAAATTCATAATATTTTTTGTATGCTTAATTGGCTTTCTAATTTAACATAATCTGATAATATTTTGGATATCCACATTCAAAAAAAAAACTAATAAACAAGCATAAAGCCAAAATCGAGAAGAAGTTTTTACATATAAACGGTAGAAAGTTTTGCATCTAGAACTCAGAACTTGTTGATTATCAGCAGTGAAAATCAAGTCGATCTGATTTTTTTTTTTTGTTATTATATATGGGTGAGTTTCAAACAGATTCATGTGGTCTATCTATGATCACACGATCCAAGGCAACAAAAAGTACAGCTGATTGATCTTGATTATTGGAAATTTGTGTCCTCTGATGATCATGATCATCACTGATTTTAGCCATTTCTTGATCATCATCATCATCATCATCATCTTTTTCAATTGATGGTGCTATTGCCACCTTGTTACTGTTGCTGCAGCATGATGGATTATCTGATTTTGATGGTGGTGGTTGATCCTTGCTCTTTCCCCACAATACCAAGTATAAGCCAATGACAATGACAATTGCTCCAATAATCCTGAAATTACATGCAAATTTAGTGGCTTAATTATCTACAAAACTCCAATACTAACTAAAACCAACATTTAAAAAAGAAAATGTAATTGTTCCATATCATATCAACTTTTAGTAAAGTTTATCAGAATCATCAATTTTGAACCACATAAAATTTATCAGAAACCATTGTACCCTAAAAATAATTTCACCTTAACTTTTAAGTAATCACGTTCCTAAAAATACCCATATTATACTTTTAATTAACTAGGGAATTCTCCTATTCTTTAGTAAAAATACAAACAAATCTTATATATATAGAGAGAGAGAGAGAGACAAGGGTTATGGTCTATGGTCCAATACTCATTTTCTAACATTTTATTTTTTTATAAATAAAATGTAATATTTTGTAATATAAAAAATAATAAATATATATATGGTTCTAGATTAATTCATCCAAAATACTTTGTGAATTTTCATCGGGAAATCATTCTCAAAATGCATAAAATTTATAAGAAACCTAATTATAAAATATCATAACAGTGTTTTAGTAGGCACTAATTGTACGGCACACTAGCGTTTGTGTCTAGACAGTAATTAGCCAAAACAGTGTATGATTGGAAAAAAATAAAATAAAATATGCAATAATAACCATGTCCCTAAATTTTGTCTTTTCTTTTCTTTTTTTAAAAGTTATATTTATATATACTAAAGATCATATAATATATGCAATAATTTAGAAAGTAATTTTTATGTGAAAGTAAGTTGTATATATAAAAAGGAAATGATACCCACCTTCCCAAATACATAATTTCTGCTAATACAAAAGAGCTCATAACAGCAACAATGACCATGCTTAGAGGATTGAAAGCAGTCACAAATACAGGTCCTTTACTCTTCATTATCACACCTTGAACATAGTATGCAATACCTGAGCAGATCACTCCCTGCATGCATTATCATTTATCATTCGAACATATAATGAATATGATCATCATCTTTTAACTCCACACGAGTTTCGTGTTAGTTAATAAATATCTCATAAAGTTCAAGTTAAATATATATGGTTTCATGTTCGTGTCAAAAAGAAATTAAATTAACAATATCTTTAAGATAATTAATTAGTGGTAAAGGAGAGTTTATGGAGAATTTTGTTATATAGATCTTTTTCTTTCTCTTTTTAGGAGGGTTAAAAGAAGCAAATGTATGAATTGAAATTAAAAATTATATACTTACACTGTAAAAAGCAGTCAATAAAGCATAATCGAATTTAATAGCCCAAGCAGAAGAATTTCCATGTTCCATGAAAAGAGCAAAAGCTGTGCCTTCAATGGCACCCATCAAGCATATCAAAGCCGTCAAAGACAGCTCAGTTGGATATGATTTCAGTGTATTTGCCTTCCAAAAAATAAAAATAAATAAATAATCCAAACATTATAATTAATTAAGATTCAATGCCAACTTTGACTTTGTAAATATATATATATATATATTCTCTAATTTGTGGGATTTTTGTAATTATAGTGAACCATGCATGAAAAATATTATTTACATAAAATGAACAGAAAAAAAAATTGTGAATAATTATAATAATATTGTCAACGGATAATATTTGAATAATTAAACAGGTTAATTAGAGAATTGATTAGAAGACCATTAATAATTAGTCTTACTTGAAGAATAATAAAAGCAGCCCAGCAAACACAGCCAACTGCCATCATAATAGCACCCTTCATTGGATTTTGCACATTTGATGAGGAAGTTCTAGCTTCTTGGTTGAAATCTTCTGGTTTAGTCCAAGGCAAATCCAACATTGGTCCTTTTATTAATGTCATCAGCATTGCTCCTCCAATTGTCACTATTGTCCCTAATATCTTTGCCTGACTACGAATTTTCCTGATGTTCACAGTCTCGAACCTGAAATTAATTTAACCATTCATGAAAACTTAATATCAATAATATAACCTTTTGTCAGAATCCCCGTAACAATTTCAATTATTTGGTTTCGAGATACTATAAGAGTAAAAATTCAGGTTTCTGACAAACTTCATTCGAAACCTGTATATCTATATACCTGAAGATCCAAGCTAGTATAAATGCAAAGGCAGGAAGGATGTTAAACATGGCAGCTGCGAATGTTGCTGTAGTATATTTCATGCCAGTGTAGTACAAGTTTTGATCAATTGTGGGTCTGTATAAATATACATAAAGATTAATCAGAGATTATAGTTAATTAAGACAAAATTAATTACAGAATTATAATATAATTTATAACAACTATTTAATTAATACACTCACTCCAATAGGCCGAGCAAAGCTATCTTGAAGAAGATGGAGAATGTCATCTTTGTCCTTTTTTTCCTGTTGAATATTTATAAATGATTAGTTCTTACTTCTTATACATGCAGTATTCACTGAATATACTATATACAAAACTTTTCGAAATACGGGTTCGGATAAGCATTCAAATTTAATTAAGTTTGGGAGGACAAATCAGTAAAATTTTCATATAACAAAAAGCAAATAATTTTTTTAAAGAAAATATTAGGATTGTAAAGAGATTTTCCAATAGGCCGGAGGGCCCCTCCAGACCATTTTATAGCTTTGCCGCTATTTAGAGGGGTTATTTATGGAAAAAAATAAATAATAATATATATAATCTAACTGATTTTGTCTGTATTTTAATCAAATCTATTTGAAACATACCTGAAATAAACATTCAATAATGCATGGAAGCTCATTATCATACATATAATTTAAAGAAGAGATCTATAGAGAGAGAGAGAGAGATATGGCAAACCTATCAAAAATAAGAGCAAAAGGAGCAATGACAAGAAAGGCAATAGCATGGCGATAAACAACCAAAACATGTTGATTCATGCCTTTGTTTAAAGCAAACTTTGAAATTATTGACATCCCTGAATATCCAAACTGAATCAAAATCACAGCCACAAATGGCTTTGCTCTCTCATACAAAACACCACTCCATGAATTCACAGCCATCTCTCTCTCTCTCTCTCTCTCTCTCTCTCTCTATGAATAAATCACAGCTTACTTGGTTATGATGAGCAAAATGAAGTAGAGAAGCACTTGCTTATATAGTGACTTCTTTTGCTTCCTTTTTAATTTCTTGGATATATATATATATATAATTAAATAAATATATTCACAAGATCAACACGTCTTCGATCTTCTTTTTTGAAGTCTAGGGACTCCACTGACTGTAGATAAAGCTGGCCTATATGTTACGTGAAATGAAAACTAGCTAATATCTGGCTCAATTATCTTTCTTGTTACCATAATATCCTCAAAAAGAATACACCTTTGATCATCATCACTAGTATAAAAGCATCAAAACAAGCAAAAGTATGTATCGAGTCGTCCCACCATATGTGATATATGATGTTTCTAACAAACCGAAACTAATTACCTAACGTTACGAAACTAAAAGTTATTATGTTATATACCGTTGATTCTAATTTTTTTTTTTCAGAAACGTCATAACCAGAGAAAGATTCATTGTATTAAACCCATCATGCAAGATGATAATGCTCCTGACCAACAATTATGAGGAAAAGGAGGGTTATTGAACCAAGTTAATTAATTAACTTATTTATTTATTTATTTATTATTATTATTATTATTATTATTTTTATGTGTATAGATAAAGTTGGGGGTGGGGTTTGCTTGAACGTAAACAATAAGCCTTTTGAGGATTGTATTGGAACCTTTTATGGGAAAATATTCATAGTTTAATTGTTTTTGCTGTTTTATCTTCTTAATATTGCTATATATAGTATATACTATATAGTATTATTATAATATATCTATCATCGATTTTTTCGTGCATGCATGGCTTATACCTTGCATGTTCTAGGTGGCTTCTCCAATAAACTTTTTGTAAAAAATTTCCATTTTACAGCACATTAAAAAAAATAATAATAAATAAAAATAAAAAATAAAAAAAAACTCATGAAGAGCATTGTGGTATAATTTTGTTTTATAATTCATTCCTTTGTTTACTCATTTACTATCAAACAAATTAATTTGTGTTCATATAAATTAAAATTTAGTTTTTAAACATAAATTATAGGGACAGCCCCTGAAATTTGACCTAATTGAAAGCGTATACAACTTTTGTTCATAATTGTATGAACATCCTTTGCCATTACTGGTATTCCGTTATAAATCAATTGCTTAATTAGGCGAAAGGGGTCATTTAACCCAAACATATTCATTAACTATTTTTTTTTTTTTTTTTTTGAAACAATAGACTTTATTAAAGGGCAGAAACCCAAAAACAAGAGAGTGATACCCAAGCAAAACAGGGAACTAGCCCATAGACAAGAACAATTCATTAACTATTTACACAATACTTTATAACCGGGCACAATCTATAAATTAAGAACAATCTATTTAATTAAGAACAATCTATTTAATTGATCAAATTACTAGTGGCTCCAAATTAAAGCAATAATGCCCAATATAATCAGTCACCATTTCTATTAATTTATGATCATGGGTATATTGATAGTAATTATATTTATATTTAAATATTTTCACCAATACGAAAATTAATGGCATCCTTCTCATACTTCATGATGTGATTATTAGCATTATAAGGAACATATATAATCTCAATTTTTTTTAATAGCTAGAACCCACCACTTTGTTGTATAGTTACTAGAATTAATTTCCACGTGTGTTGTCGCCCATTAATAAGAAGAAAAAAGAAGATTCTTTGGAGTCATTCATTTCTTAAATTAATTATTCCATACATTTTCTACAACAATTTACTAATTTAACAACGTCATGTCATGCCATGTCATAGGGCATTCATCTCATATTTAGAAATGCTTTAATTGAATTTGAATAAATTTTTTGTATAGCATAACTAGTATTACTCTCTCTCTCTATATAATTTGAATAATTTGAATAATTTTTTTGAATAATTTGAATTTAGTACGAGTTTCCGTTCATTATTATCACTAGAGTTTTCTGTTTGATACTTACTGAATTTAATAAAATTAAGTGAGAGATCATGTGTGAGCTAATGATGAAGTAAAATATAATATCTACCAAATAGAAGCAGTAGATGAATCCTACTAGCTACCGTTATAGGCTTATAGCTGAGAAACTGATTTTATCATTAATGTTATTAGTGTGTGCACTAAGGTTTGTATTTTCATTGATTAGTTGATTAGACACATCACGCACTCATCATATATATTTATTTTCTTGTTTAACTATCCTTCTTCTCATAAAAACAAAACAAAACTCTTCTTATGATATTAATGCATCATTAAAAATACATATAATCTATTAGAAGACGCAAATCAATCAACCATATTTAACAACTTGAAAATGAAATGGAAGATTGAATAATAACTCTTCATCATCAACATTAACCTAAATCTCTCATGTAATTGTAATCTACACATGTCGATGATTCCACGCACTTTGTGATAGTTTGCTCATATGTGTCCGTAGTAAGAGTGTGTAACTTATTATAATTGATCATATTGAGAGTATAAAGGGTATAGGTAGTATGTTGTCTTGATAGAAATGGTTTTATCCGGTCAAATATTCATTCCAGTATCAAGAGTATTGAATATATTAATAAATTACAAATTATTTGAACTATATATATGATTCATATTTAATATTTAGACCTAATGGCCAAATCCCTAAAAAAATTCCAAGTAAAACAAATTGAAATTGAAAGATTTTTCTTCTCCTCAAATTCACAATTTTGCTTTAATTTTGCTCAAAGAACAACCTAATTTTAGTCATTCTCATTTGCTTTATTAGTACAAATGTGTGTATGTACACATATAGATGTACCTATATATATGTGCGTGCAAATGTATGTATTATGTATATATAAACCTTTTTTTATTAGTATTAGTACTGATTAGAAAATCCACGTGTTTATAGCAACTCAAGCATAAAATATTGTCAGATTGAATAAGCATTATTTATCACCAACTCACATCACATTAGATGGTTGTTTTAATTTCTTGCCCATAGTAAGATACTAAAAGTAAACATTTCATATATATTTAACAAGCTATACGGAACTATATATATATATCATTCCACTTCAATTTAATTAATCTAATCTTAATTTTCTAGAATGATGAGTCACTTCT
Organism: Acer campestre; assembly: GCA_954870605.1. NCBI lineage: Eukaryota > Viridiplantae > Streptophyta > Magnoliopsida > Sapindales > Sapindaceae > Acer > Acer campestre. The sequence goes on along the minus strand of OX940808.1, from coordinate 5,209,211 downwards.
CTATATCATTACATTTTTATATTGAGAATGTCTATAATTAGTGGAAGAAATTGCTTGCACGCACACCGTATATATATAGCCCCTGGGTCATATATGTTTCTTCATATATATATGTTAGGATTATGCTCAATAGCAAGAGTGTAATATTGCAATTAACAATTTTTTTCATATTAATAAAGTGATTTCTGGTTTAAACAAATCTTATAGCATTTATAGTTTAATATTATAATTGTCAAAGTAAATAATCATAAGGTCTAAAGACTATGAGAAAAGAAGAATTGTTCGTACATCTGGATATGTATGTGGTAGACACAATTCTTTAGTTAGTCTTGAATATTGTTCACAACTTAAGTTAAAGGTTGGGCACCTTTATCTTGTTAAAGTTGTAAAATTCTTTTGCTAACATTTGAATGGGATCAAATGAGATATGATGAGTCTAAAATCATCGGAGTGTTTTCGAGCAAAAGCATCTAGTGCACTGGGTGCATTAAACTGGATCACAATGAAATACTTTATCTATAACCGTCGGTAGATAAAAGTCTTTTCATTATCAGGATAATCAGAGAGTCTATCTTAATCCTGAGATAAATGATGGACTTATGGTTGCAAGTGATATCATTTGAGTTATCAATGAGTACGATTATATCGCATAGTCTATCCTCGATAGTTTGGTGATATTCATTTGTTAATCGATAGAGGAACTCATTTATAGATATGGACATCGTGACTCCATTTATTAAATGAGAGTATAATATCATCATATGGATATTTTGAGGTAATTGGATATTAAATCTCAACGTTGAGTTTTTGATAGTGTCTATTGAAAACATGGCTTCTGGACAAGTCAAAATATCCAAATTCAAAACATGGTCATATGAGTAAATATGGTAACTTGGAGAGTTATAGACGGTCTATGAACTCTTGGCGATTACTGATATTAATCACGAGGATACACTATCTCCAACATGATTGTCTAGGGTATGAATGAGGAACATCTTCCTTTTCTATCTTTATTTAAGAGATCAATTTTAGCTCTTTAGTGGAATGAGTTAAAATTAATGGATCGGACCTAAGTGAATCATTTGTTGATTGTGATTAGGTTATGTCTATTGAAGCTTAAATTTAGATAGCCCGCCAAGATCCCCAATCCGCACGGACTTGCATGAATCATTTGATATATTCTACCGGACTATTTGTGAGTCCATTTAGAATTGTATTTAATATATTAAGAACATAATTTGCACATTATTTATTTAATGAACTGTTTAATTATATTAATATATTAATGAAAAGCATGTGGGCTTGTTTCTTTTAGTAATAATGGGTCTAGTTCACATGTGGGCTTTTTATTAAAGTCCAAATGGATTAAATAAAATAAGAAAACAATATGTAGGCCCAAGTCTCTTGTCATGGGCTGCAATGGGTAATAATAAGCCCATAATATTGTTTTATTTTATTATTTAATTAAATGGAAATTAATTAATATGCTTATTAATTATTTAATTAAAAATCAAATCTTTTTCTGATTAGGAATTATGTTTCTTAGTAGTATACTACTATTAGTATTATATTGAATATAAAAGACTTTATTTGTTTAGTCAAATAAGGAAGTCTTTTATATAGTCACAAATACACTAAAGAGTTGGTTTAGGGTTAGAATTCGGAATCATAGTTTTTGGGAAAGAATTCGGAACCATAGTTTCGGGAAAGAATTCGGAACCATAGTTTTCGGGAAAGAATTCGGTACCATAGTTTTTGTAACTATGGATCCAGCTACCATAGTTTTTGTAACTTTGGAATCGGAAACCCTAAGTTTTGCAATTGAGAGATTTTTCTATTGCTAGAGAAAAATAAAATCCAACTCTTAGAATAGTGAGTGATTCGGCCAAAAGAGATTGTGAGAAGAATTGTTCTTATTTCGATAGTGCACTAGTGATCTTTACATCAAGAGGTCTTGTGCACAATTTCGAATAAGGTTCACGCGAGTTTCAATCTAACAATTGTGAATTCAAAAGTGACCGAGACATTTTTAACAATCTTTTGGAGATTATAGTGACTAACAGAATCAGAAAAGTTTTGTTTGTCCATTCTCAGGTTCACAATTCAAAGAAGGGAGACCACGCTCCTAGGTGATTCACGTTCGTGATCGGATTGGAAGATCTTGCGGATTACCATCGACGCATAGTCAATCGGATCACGCGACAAAAGGTATTCTTCTTTTGTTAGATAATATATATGTTTAATTGATTAAAAGGGTTAAGGTTCATAAAAGGAAATTTTTTTTAAAAGCTACTAAATCTATTTTATTTTTAGTCTCGCTTCCGCTGCGTGTACTTTTACGGTATATTTTTCCCTACAATATCCTCATTTGATGGGTGATTTAACCACATATATACAATCCCAAATTCAAAATTGGAACTTCTATTTAAATACTGCTACACTTTTAAAAGATATCACATATTGTTCATCTTTATTATAGTGCAATCGATAAGAACATAGCATGAGTACAATGTGCTAATATATATATAAAAGCTGAATGTAATTAGGTAAACCTAATTATTATTATTATTATTTTTATCGAGGATCCCCCTTGAGGAGTGTGATATATATAGGAAACCCTAGCCTACACCTCTGGCCATACAAAGATGCAAGCGGGTAAATCAGAACTCGCCTTCGCTAGGTAGACAGCTTACCTGGTAGTTACCTGTGCCCTAAGCTCGTCCTTCCACCAGCTAAACTAGCGCCCCGATGACTAGCCACAATGCAATTGCCAAGAGTAGAACCAATGACTTGGGATTTCATCCCAAGCCTTGAACCACCAAGGCAACCACCTTGTGGTTAATTATTTTGCAATTTATTGGGATCTTAATTATTCCTATCGATATCATTGACACACTGTATGCAACAATGGCAGCAAATAATCAATATTGCGTAGATTAGTGAGTTCTTCCAGCTAAGCTAGCTAATCGGCCATGGATGGAGAGTTCAGACCAGAACCAGATGACCTCCATTATTGGGCTTCAAGATCGTATAAAACATGTACACTTCAACTTAACCGTCTCTTCATCAAAGGTGTTTAAAGTGTGTATCGTAAAAAATCATCATTGAAAATTTTATATATATGTATTAGCATGATAGTCTTAAATTTCAATACTTGGAAAGAACCTATTTTAGGTGCCATTTAAACTCTACTTGTTAAAGAGTGATAGTCTTAAAATGCCACCTCAAAAAGGTGTCATTTAATTTTCAAACTCGTTAATCGGCCATGGATGGAGAGTTCAGACCAGAACCAGATGACCTCCATTATTGGGTTTCAAGATCTCGTATAAAATCTGTACACTACAACTTAGCTGTCCCTTGATATATATATATATATAATGATTAATCATGAAACGATTGTCTATATCTATATATTTCTCCATCTCCAATATTGAAGAAACAAAAACAAAATTTATTAGGTACTCAAATGGTATGTCATAATGATTTTTGAGTTGATGCTGAAATATGAAATTTGAAAGTTTACTTTGAATCAACGTCATTTTTCAAGTGTGAATTGTGATTGTTGGTGTACTACTTTAATTAGTTGCTAAAAGAAATATTATCAATTAATCAATATCAAAAACTTTTTAAAGACTTGATGCCATGATGTGATTTGCATTTGCTGTCTCAACCATCATTTAAGCACAAAACTAAATATATTTTTTTAATTACAATTACAATTGTAGATGGGACCTGGCAAGATTAGACTCTACAAGCACGACCCGGAATACTACTCCCACTATCGAGGAGATGGTACAAATAGACTACAACTCTCGCAACTGTAGAGAGGGCTGCTCCCACATAATCGGGAGAGGGCTCCCCACACTTTGGGATTTAAAGGTCAAAGGTGGGACAAATATGTACATACCAAGGCTTAAACCTTGGTGGTGGAACCTCTCTAAGGAGACTCCAACCACCAAATAAGAGGCCATTGGTCAAAACCAAATATTTGGAACCCCAATTTTTATGCACTATCCCACTCAAATTTCAAGTCAGTGCGCACTAATATAACTTCATCAGTGCATTAGATGTGGACCATTAGATTTACATACTTTGACTCAAAGTGTATGTATTTGTCAAAACTTCTCCATAATCAGTAGTCCACATGCATTGGTACTGATGTAGTTATATCAGTACGCACTAATGTAAATGTGACCGTATATATAAGGAATGATAATGGGCCGGGTTCGAGCGGGTTTGGCAAAATCCAAACCCAAACCCGTGAAACTTTGTGTCTACTAAACCCGCCCACGAAAATAAATAGGTTTGGGTTTGGGTTTCACCTGCGGGTTTGGGGGACAACCAATCCCGCCCATGAACCCGTGAAACAAGTGGGTCCATAGGTTAAACTCGTGAACCCGCCCAATTTTTTTTTTTGAAAAATATTTCTATATATTTAAATATAAGAAATATTATAATTTTAAAGAATAAAAACACTTAATAGATTGAAATGTTTACATTTTATTCTCTATATAATTAAAAAGTTTTTATTAAAGTTTAAATTTATAATATTTTAAAAATAAAATATGATATAATTTTTATTGTTCGCGGGTTCACAGGTCAACCGTGGGTTTGTTTTCCAAACCCACACCCGAACCTGAACCCGTTGAGTTTTTACTTATATGGGTTCGCGGGTCGTAAATTCACCAACCAAACCCTCTTCAAGCGGGTTGGGTTCAAACGGGTTCCACTGGTTCGGGTTTAATTGTCATCCTTAATATATATATATATATATATAAAAGCCGGATCGACTCGACTTTATAACATTATATAGTTTATTAAGTAAAGTTACAAAGTGAATTAAAACAGCTCTATAATATTATAGATTCAAGATTTCGTATGAAAAAACGTATGAGATCCTGTATGTTCTCCCGTGTGAGATTTCAATTAGTGTAAAATGAAAAAAAAAAAAAAAAAATCTATGTTTTACACGGGTAACAATTGGGATCCGCACGTGATCATATATATATATTGAAAGAATATGAAAATAGGTTCTATTAATATACGCTAATCATTGAAAAAAAAAAATTATAATGATCCTTCTTCTTTTGCTTGTATTTAAAAATAATAATAATAATAATAAAAACGTTCTTCAATTTTGTCAACAATACAAAGACTAGACCAATTTGGATATGTTTTCCTGAAAAAACAAACTTAAAATATTAAATTCAGTTTCTCATTTTAATTTACATATTTATTTTGAAAACAGATAAGTACAAAAATAACCAAACTTCCATTTCAAGAATTTTGTTTAGTCAACTACGGCACTACATTAATGGAATGAATTAATTCAAGTAATTGATCATTTTCTTTGATTTTATATTTTTATGAGATTATTGAAACAATAATTGATGGGTTTGAATTTGAGAGGTATATGCACAAATATATTGTAGACAAAATCTCGAAAATTCGAAACTATATAATAAAATTATATAGTAGAGACTAGAGAGATCTAAAAACCTGAGGAACTGAAATTTGCTATTTAAATTACTAAAATTAAAGAGAGAAACATAATTCATGTTGTATTTTTGCCTCTTCAAGAACACTAGACAATTCACCTGAGTCCTGAGGTTAGGCCACAAGCCAGGGGGATCCTACAACACACCTTATTTTAATTATTTAATTATTGCTTGCTTATATATCCTTCTTGTCATCATTAATTTTAGGGATTAGAATCCTTAATTCATTTCATACGAGAATAATGAGAGGTGTCAAATGGGTTGAATGACGATTTTATTGTTAAATGGACACGTCAAAAGTAAGTGTGATTGTTGTTAAATGGATGTTCTGTGCTTAAAATTGTTTCACATTTGCTCATTAAATCATAAAATATGAGAAAACTACTCATCGATAATAAAAGTTGCTTTCTAAATTGTGTTTATAGGTTGTAGAGTTTGATCTCACTAAATTCACGACTCAATTGGTGTCGGATTAAAATAATCGTTGTTAGACTAAAAAAAAAACTACCCAAAATTCTGTTTTGTGTTTCCAAACAAGATTATAGCAATGCAACATTTGTCCTAATTTTCCAAATATAAATCGTCAATAATAAATATATTTTCACTTATCATGAAATCTACACGTTGTTGACCCTTTCTGGATTTTTTCACATAGGGAAGAAAAATATATATTACAGAGATTTAAAGCTGATCGATAAAAAACAGAACATGTATTTGAAGTACCCTTTTTGTAGCAAAAGGATGACAACATCACAAAATTATTACAATAAAAAAAAAAAAAAACACTACAAAAGTAGTGCAAATTTGAACTGGGTATCCCGTATCCTGCTTGTCTGTGATTTATACTATGGCAACAAAATCGATGGAAAACATCAAAAAAGATGAAATTAAAGAGGAAAAAAAATTCAGAACTCACAGTATGTAATTCTGGAGATCGAATTCGTATAGGTTTTAAGGGGTTTAGAGATAAAGAAAGACTTAGAATGGGTAATTGATTGGTTCGCGTTGTATGGCCTTATGCACGAGCTCTGTCTGTTCCTTCACGTGAGCTAGATAGAAACCGGTGGCTGTGGCAGCAGATGGAGCGCGTCCAACGTATTTGATGTCCTCCAAGGTTCCTCCGCCCAGTGCTTTCATGGCAGTGCCAAGGCGGAGTGAGATGTAATTGTATGCACCCATGTTCATTGTCTCTTCCTGGCACCAAACGATCTCGGCATCTAAAAGAACCAAAGCAAAATAAATCAGCCACATTATGACAATAGAAACTCTCTCAAGACAAATGAGAAACCAAGAATCCTGAGTGACCCAGCTGTTTGATACACCAAACTAAGATTTTATAAATCTAAATAACTAAATGATGATGCAAAATTTAAGTTCTGATGTGCAATAACGAATGCAATGAAACCCAATCAATGATAAAATTTTGCTAATGTAGATTGCAAAATTTAAGAAAGCAATCTACATTAGCAATGAAACCCAATTAATGAGAAAATGAAAAAAAAAAAAAAAAAAAAAAAAGGATAAAGAGAATGGTTTCCTTATTACACTTAACACATGCAACCTCTCTTGTAACAAATTCAAAGTACATACTTGGATATCGCTTGAGCTCTCGTTGGACAAGGTCATATGGGAAAGGACAAAGCTGTTCCACCCTACATATTGCGACATCACTTGCACTGTTCTTTTTTCGCTCTTCATCAAGCTTGTAGTAAACCTTCAAGCGAAGAATGCATAGAACTATATATCAGCACCAAATTCTACACAGTATAATTATTGCACACCTGATAAGCCATATTTTCCCAGCTACGATATTTTAATGTGATGCCTTCAATGGCAACACAACAAATAACTAGTTATCTTGGCTCGAGAATATAATATAAAAAATGATAAATGTTTACACAATCTACCAAGACTAAATCCCAGTCATTAACTCCCTAAAAAATATAGAGAAAATAAAGAGCAAGACACACCTTTCCAGAGCAAGAACAAGACGTCTGATACCCTCCTCAAGATCAGAGTGGTCATTCTGATCCTTTATAAGCCGCTTAAATCTCGTTCCTTGTTTGTCAAAACCTGGGTGGCCTTGTACATCATCAAACTCATAAAGAATTGATTTGCAGTCCTCGTGACGAAGTAGGTTCTTGGGAGACATCACAATGAGAGGCTGACGAAATTCCGTGTGTATCTGCAAGATGAAACAGGAAAACATAAGATGATACATGTAAAGAAACTCAGTGATGATTCATAATTAAATAGGTTGTACTCACCTGACGCCTCAAAACAGGGAAGTAATTGGCAGGGGTAGTAACATTCACAACCTGCCAGTTGCATTCCTGAATTTGTCTCCGAAGAGTTGGATCCATCTCGGGTATAACAAATGGATTGTCATCACTCATCTACCATTAAAATATTTATAAACATATGTGTTAGTTGGCAACAAAGTCACCCCCTGACAGGATTCAACAAAGTGTATTTCACTTTTTATTAAAGAATATTTAAAGAATGTTTAGTAATATTTCACTTTTTATCTTGGACAAATTGATACATATGTATTAATCAGAAATGTATCAAAGCGTGGACAAGGAAAAAAGAAGTATTATAGCACCTGTATTTTTGGTTTTCATAAAAAATCAGTAGCAAAGGAACTCAAGGATTGGGATAACAAGAAATCATTATTGGACAGCAACTTTTTAACATACTGCTAAAGCTGAACACAGCAGCAGTTAGCAGTTAAAGTATTTGTATAAGAAATAAGGGATTATAACAGCTTGTGTAACAAACTAACAATGACTAGAAGAGAGACAGGGTCAAAACTAGAAAGAAAATGGAACATAAAAAAGTAACATGCATTACCTATTGCTCACAGTGAACATTTCGTCATCTTGGTTCATTATAACATGATCCAGAGGGCAATACTGCTCCCCGGTTTCTTGATCATGCAGCACAGAATGTCGGTGACTAAATATACCTCTCTCAACATCTTGACCACTCAATCGAACATGTTTACCCTCAACCAGCAATGTAGCAAAAGCAAGAGCTTCCCCAACTGCCCAATCAATGCCCTCCCCTGTTTCAATCATTTGTGCACGCTGTTCATAAACCTTCTTTTACTGCCCTGTGTGGCTTAAAATTTTCTGGAAGGGCTGTGATTGCTTTGCCAACATTCTTCAAGATCTCTGGTTTTACCCTGTACAATATCATCATAATTTCATTAAATGCAAACGAAAGGGTAAGAGACAGCCAAGAAAAAGATATTGCTTTACAAAATCACCAAGATACCCGGTGTTTCTAATACGTGATTGCTGTTCAGGTGACTTGAACCCAGACCAATAAGCGGAGAGCCAGTCCCTTCTTTGTGGAACATAATCTTTGCTGGCCGAAAATTCTTCATTAAGGATTCTATTGACCTTTTCTTGTATCTTACTAATAACTTCTTCAGTCACCTGCCCAGATTCTAGGAGTTTCTTCCGGTAGATCTCTAGAGCTGACGGATGACTTCGGATGACCTGTTAGCATCCAATCAATCAAAAATATATAAGTATGGATTAGGTATATCAGGAGCAGCAGATGAATGATCTTTATAGAAACCAGGATAACCTTTACAAGAAAAATATAAAAAAATAAAAATAAAAAAAAAAAACAAAAAAAAAAAACAGGAAGTACCAGAAGAAAACCATTAGAAATTTTGAAAGGTCAACCTCAAATCTAACAAGAATGCAAGGGTAACTATAGCAGGCTAACCTTGTACATTTTGGGCTGTGTGAAAGATGGCTCATCAATCTCATTGTGGCCAAATCGACGATAACAGACTAAATCAACCACAACATCTGAATGGAATGTCTGCCTACATTCTGCTGCAAGCTCACACACATGAACAACTGCCTCCATATCATCCCCATTTACATGGAAAATGGGAGCACTCAAAGCCTTGGCAACATCAGTACAATATTGTGAGGATCTTCCCGCCCTGGTCAGTGGTGAAGGCCACTTGGTTGTTCACCACAATGTGTATAGTACCACCGGTAGTGTAGTTTGGAAGTGCACTAAGATGTAGTGTTTCGTAGACTACACCTTGTCCAGCAAAGCTACCATCTCCATGAATCAATATAGCCAAATTTTTGGTCCTGTCGGCATCATTGGAATAATATTGCTTTGCTCTAGTTTTTCCAACAACAACTGGGTCTACAGCTTCCAGGTGACTTGGATTGGCAACCAAAGATAAATGAATTCTCTTACCACCTCTAGTTGGCCGGTCATAGGAAGTTCCCAGGTGATACTTCACATCACCAGTGCCAGTGTAGAGCCCAACTTCATCTACAGGCTTCGTACCACCACTAAACTCGCTAAATATTTGACGAAGTGGTTTTCGAACAACATTACCCAGCACATTCAGTCGTCCTCTGTGAGACATTCCATTAACTATGCTCTCAACCCCAAGATCAGCTGCCCTATCAAACATCTCCTTTATGCCAGGAATCAAAGTCTCCCCACCTTCAAGCCCAAACCTCTTTGCTGTTGTCCACTTAGTAGCCAGGAAGTTCTCAAACTGTGTACTCCATATAAGCCTGTCAAGAATAACCTCACGACGTTGCCTATTGTATTGCATTGGTGTCGGGGTTTCAATTTTGTCTCTCAACCAGTTACATTTCTCACGATCCGCAATGTGCATGTACTCATACCCAATGCTCCCACAGTAAGCCAGTTCGAGCCGGGTCAAGATGGATCTAAGGATCTGCACTGGACGATTCTCAGACAAAAACCCAGCCATCCTCCACACACCTAAAAAGAACTCACTATCAAGATCAGCATCCGTAAAACCATAAAGAGCAGGGTCCAAATCATCTGGGATTTCTCTTTCTTCCAATCCCAACGGATCCAGCTTGGCTTTCATGTGACCATTAACCTGATAAGCCCTCACAAACAACAACAATCGCTTACTTTCCTGGATCGTTTGGCCTGAAATTCCAGGAGACGTAGCAGCCTAGCCCACAAAATTCCTGAAGAAATTGTCCCATGACTCATCAACACTATCTGGGTCAGCTTCCCAAGCCGAAGCTCCTCTAAATACACACTACTTGTTCCATCTAAGAAGCTATCAGTTAACCTAGATAAGGGTACAGGACGAGGCACGGGTGCAGATTGTGCCTTCGGTTTAAACACAGTTGCATGAAAATATCGGCTCTGTGAAGGAACAACCCGTGTCCTTTTTACGTAAGAACCACGCTGAGATACAGTCCTCCTAATGGCATGTTTCGCTACACTCGAACCAGCTCTATATCATCCCATAGCTATAAATCTATACTCTACTAAAAAAAAAAAAAACACAATTCGACTAACATCAACAAACCAACCACAATTAACAAGATCAGAACCTAATCCTTGACGTATAAAATAAAAACAAATGGGTACACATTCAAAATCAATCAAACACAACATTGACAATACCAGAAACAAAACTGCAGCCAAATGAAAAAGTATCGTATCCTCATCAAATCAGCATACGCAAAACATTATAAATCATATAAATCAATAACAAAAAGCTCTAATTTCAAGGTCGGTTTGATCTACAACACATTAATCGACAAGTAAACTAGAAAATCACAGTACGTTAATGGAAAATTTTTAAACCAAAAATTTTTGATATTTTGTTGAGTGGTGATCTGTCCTTTAAGCTGGGGTAGCTCGGTTGGAAATATTAGGAGGAAAGATCGAGTAACTAGTACGTAAGTCTGCAATTAATCTGTCAGTAGTCTAAACGTAGTTATCTAAGTATATTAAACCCAGAATACACCTTCTGTTTGCTTCGTACTTAGGAGGATTGTTTTTTGTTTTAGACCTTTTAGATCAGATTACTTGATATCTCACTGCCCAACTGACAGAGAACAACCTAAACACTCGCCCTTCACTTTCAGACCACCCGTACCCTCGCCTCTTGATTATTAGAAATTTGTGTTCTCTGATGATCATCATCGATTTGTTTTCAAAGCTCTCGTAAAGGTCAGTTAAGCAACCCACCGCTCCTCTCTCTTTCAAGAGCCTAACTACAGAGCCAACATGCAAAGACAGAAAGTAGAAGAGATAATCAATAGTGCCGTTACCAGCTTCTGCGAAAAGTACTTTCTTAGCCTTTGTGTCAATGAAAAGCTTCAACTTTAGTTTCAAGCCTTTCATGGCTCTTCTTCTTTTTATGTGGTTATAGGTTGTGGTGTAGCGGAAGCCCTACGAGAAAAACCTGTAAGAAACAATTAGAACAACCTACTAATATTTTGTTGATCCGTGCACGGGTGCCAGAATACTAGGCTTCAAATACGACAATCTTCGCGCACGAAGGATGTGTAATTGGATAATTGGAGAAACAATTCTCTAAAATTTTATTAAATCAGAAACTGAAAAACAAGAGCGGCTTACAGGTCTATTTAAAGGAAACAAACCCTAACCCTAACCCTAACCCTAATCCGAATCCTTGATGAGCAAGGAACAGTCTAAAATCCCTAAATAACGAAAATGGCAAATTTAAGTTAAATGCAAAAACAAATAAAGTTAACAATCCTAAGCAAGCCAGAATTGACGGAAGTCGATTCGGACTTCGAAAATAAAAGTTATTGCGAAAACGAAGATTTCCTAAAACGGTAAAAACGGTCTTTTCGGGGCCTAAACGAAGGAATTCGGCTAAAAAAGGGCATGCGTACTTTTGAAGATCTCGCCGAAATACATCAACTGTGAAAGTTTCACGTCATTCTAACTCTATTGCCTGGACTAGTAGGAATGATTGGCCTTTTTTCCTTGGTCTTTTTCCTATACAACTCCTCCATGTAATCCAATGCTAAGGCTGTTGCATCAGTCCCTCCAGGGTAGCAAAACGTCGACCTCGACATGGTATCCTCCTCTGCGGAATCCTCAAAATAAGGCACCAAATGTTTCACATTAAACACGTCAGCTGTACGAATGTGGCTAGGAAGTTTCAACCGATATGCATTCGGATTTATCTTCTCGATCACTTCAAGTGGACCAATCTTTTTTGCTGCAAGTTTATTGTACTCCCCAATTGAAAAACGGTCTTTAGTCAAGACAGCCCACAAAAAATCCCCTACTTCGAACTCCACCAGGCGGCGTTTCTTGTCAGCTGCCGCTTTGTACTTGGTTGTCGACTTTAACAAATTCTCATAGACTTGCTTATGAGTTTCTTGTAAACGGTGAATGAAATCCTCAACCTTTCCTTGAATCCTAGTCTTGTTTGGAAGGGGCAGCAAATCAAGCGGACCATAAGGGATCACTGAATAAACCACTTGAAAAGGACTGAAACCTGTGCTCCAATTTATTGCATGATTGTGTGCAAACTTCGCCTGACTGAGCTTTTGATCCCAAGCTCGAGTATTCTTTCCCACTAGACATCGCAACAAGTTTCCCAGTGACCTATTAACGACTTCAGTCTGTCCATCTGTCTGCGGGTGATATGCACTGTAGAATCCAAGCGAGTGTTCACTAACTTCCACAAACTGCTCCAAAAATGGCTAAGGAAACGGGTGTCTCGATCGGACACAATGGAATTTGGCAGCCCATGCAAGCGATATATTTCCCTGAAAAAGAGTTGAGCAACACTAACTGCATCCATGGTTTTCTTGCACGGAATGAAGTGGACCATCTTTGAAAACCTATCAACGACCACATATATTGAATCAAATCCACGTTGAGTCCTTGGTAATCCGACTACAAAGTCCATGGTTACTTCCGTCCATGGTTCAACTGGTACTTGCTACGGCAAGTATAAGCCCGTGTTAGTCGCTTTCCCTTTCGAAACTTGACAAATTCGACAACGCTCCACATATCGCTCCACTTCCTTCCGAATTGTCGGCCAAAAATAGCTTGCATTGATCAATTGGAGTGTACGATCTTTGCCCACATGTCCTTCACCATGAAGTTCTTGAAGGATATGCAACCACAAACTACAGTCTGGAATGCACAATTGATTTCCCCGAAACAGGAACCCATCTAACAGCAAAAAGTCAGATTTCTCTCCGGCTTGTAAGGCTGTCAAGATAGCTGAAAAGTAAGGATTCGTAGCAAGCAATTGAAGAAATAATTCGAAACCTGGTACTGTGAGACTCATGGTGGACAGTAAGTTACTTCATCGACTTAACACATCCGCAACTCTGTTAGAGATGCCCGCTTTATGTTTCAGGACGAACGTAAACTGCTAAAGATAAGTTGACCACGACGCATGTCTAGCCGAAATTTTGTCCTGACTGTGGAGATGCTTCAATACTTCGTGATCCGTATAGAGGACAAACGCACGATGGAAGAGGTAGTGTCTCCAATGCTTTACGGCTTGAACCACTGCATAGAACTCAATGTCATAGGTGTTATACTGCGACCTTGCCCCTGATAGCTTCTCACTAAAAAACGCAACTGGTTTGCTAGCTTGGCTCAACACTGCTCCTATGCCCAGCTTAAATGCATCACTGTGGAGCTCGAATGGTTGCGAAAAATCTGGTAGGATTAATATGGGGGCTGCTGTTAATCGCAGCTTGATAAGTTTGAATGCTTCTTCGGCCTCCGGAGTCTATTCAAACTTGTCTTTTTTTATACAGTCTGTAATGGACGCCATGATGCTACTAAAATGGGAGATGAAACGCCTATAGAAGGCTGCCAAACCATGAAAATTCCTGACTTCCGTGACAGTTTTTGGCTGAGGCCATTGCTTGACGGCTTCGATTTTCAACTCATCCACTTGTAATCCTTCCCTTGAAATTATATACCCCAAAAATAACACATTTACTGTCATGAAAACACACTTACTTGTGGCTGCAACTAATTTCTGTGCGCGTAGGATAGTTAACACCTCACAAATGTGTTGTTTGTGTTGTTCACGGTGTGCACTGTAGATCAGGATGTCGTCAAAGTATACGACAACGAATTTTTCGATGAATGACCATAAAGCTTGGTTCATTACTCTCATGAATGTGCTTGGTGCATTAGATAAGCTGAAGGGCATGACCATCCATTCGTACAGTCCCTCTCACTTCTTGAACGCAGTTTTTCACTCGTCTCCGGGTCGAATTCTAATCTGGTGATATCCGCTCTTTAGGTCCAATTTAGTGAACACAGTTGCTCCACTAATTTGATCAAGTAAGTCGTCCAAACGTGGAATATAGGAAACCGATATCTCACCGTGATTTTGTTGATCGCACGGCTGTCCACACATATCCTCCAGGACCCTTTTTTTTTTGGAATTAGAAGGGCCGGTATCACACACTGACTAAGACTTTCACGAATGTGACCTTTAGCCAACAATTCTTCTACCTGTCTCCGTAACTCCTCATGTTCCACGGGACTCATTCTATAATGTGGATGGTTAGGTAGCATTGTCGCTAGTTCCAAGTCGATCTGGTGTTGAATGTCTCTTAGGGGTAGAAGCCCTTCAGGTAATTCTTCAAGAAACACCTCTGGAAATTCTGACAGTAGTGGAATTGCGTCTTGTGGAATCTCGACCTTGGCTATCTTTTCTTTGTTTAGCAACACAAAGATTATCTCTGCTTCCTCCATCTCTAATTCAAACCTGGCAAAAGAAAGTATATTTGTGTTATCGGGTGATTTGGGTTTTTCCGAATTCTTACTAGGTAATAGCACTATATTGGTATTGTTGAATCGCAAAGTGTATGTGTTCAGAAACTCATCATGCTTCACTTTTCGGTCATATTGCCATGGTCTTCCGAGCAATAGGTGGCATACGTCCATGTGAACCACATCGCACCATTCTTGGTCCTTATAATTCGTTCCCATCGAAAAAGAGATGAGAACTCTTTGCGACACCATTATCTCCCCTCCCTTTTGTAACCATACCAGCTTATACAGTCTTGGATGTTTCTCCGTTTTCAGTCCCAACTTCCGAACTGCTTCAGTTGCTATAATATTCTCACAACTTCCCCCGTCGATAATATATCGGCACACCTTGCCTAAAATAGTGCAAGTGGATTGAAACACATTGTTTCGAAGCCAGTCGCTCTCCTTAGCTCGTGGTGTCAAGAATGTACGTCTTACTACTAATAACGGGCCAGAATCGCCATCTACATGGTCTTCTTCGATGTTAACTTCTTCATCAAACTCTGCCTCTTCTCCAACCTCTACATCTCCCTCACCACTGTCATCCGTCTCATTAAACAAGGCTTATCTCTTCCCTATTTTTCGGCACTCCGATTGACGGTGTCCTACTTCTCCACAGCTGAAGCATCTCACACCTCATGTCACTGTTCTTGGCTGGACCTGATAGGTAGGCTGCTGGGCTTGATTGGTGGGCAGGCGCGGAGTACTTCCGCTGCTGCTACTGGCTACTACCCGCTGCTGCCATCTTGTGTTACTGTTGCTGGCCCCTGTTCTTCCTATTGAACCCGTACTGTTTCCTATTAACGGCCCACCTCCCATTCTTCGTACCAAGTTCTTTTCTATCTGCAAAGCCCTTTGGTGTGCCTCCGAGACCGTAATCGGGTCAAAAAGGTTCACCACATCTAGGATTTTTTGACGTAATCCTCCACAATACCTGGATACTAATTGATCTTGGGTTTCTTGAATATCGTTGCGCACTAGCAACTGATAGAATTCCGTTGTATATTCATTAATCGTTCGCAATCCCTATCTCAGATTCTGTAACTTTTGATACAACAACCTCTGAAAGTTATGAGGTAAAAATTCCGCTTGCATCTTCCTTTTCATCTTCTCCCAATCAGAAATTTTCATCCCCATCCTCGAAGCCGAGTCGCCACCAAGGCTATTTTTGCATTATCCGATACGTTTTTAAACTCCAAAATCTCTTCCACGATTCCGAGCCACTCTATGAACTCTTCCGGCTGTAGGTTCCCTTGAAACTCAGGAACTTCTGTCGACATACCTGACTCCCATCGACAGTTCTCTTCAAATTCTCGCATTGGTCATCTGTTGGGCGGAACCTCTTCCTCCCGGTGTTCACAGACTAGTCTTCTCTGCTGCGGAACTTCTTCCTCCTGGTCACTTTCCTCCTCGGCTCCACTCATGCAAGGGTTTCGATTTGGTAAGGTTAAGGTTTCTAGGTTGGCGATTACCCTTGCCATCTTCTCGGCTAACAGCGCAACCTGCTGCTCCTACTGCGTCGTACGATCACGTTCGATGGCTTCTTCTACGAGGATCCGGTTAGGTTGTCGTCTCTTCGGCGGCATGTTAATGTCCCGAATGAACACGGCTTTGATACCAACTGGTGTAGCGGAAGCTATACGAGAAAAACCTATAAGAAACACTTAGAACAACCTGCTAATATTCTGTTGATCCGTGCACGGATGCCAGAATACTAGGCTTCAAATACGACAATCTTCGTACACGAAGGATGTGTAATTGGATAATTAGAAAAACAATTCTCTAAAATTTTATTAAATCAAAAACTGAAAAACAAGAGCGGCTTACAGGTCTATTTAAAGGAAACAAACCCTAACCCTAATCTGAATCCTTGATGAGCAAGGAACGGTCTAAAATCCCTAAATAACGAAAATTACAAAAAATGACAAATTTGAGTTAAATGCAAAAACAAATAAAGCTAATAATCCTAAGCAAACCAGAATTGACGGAAGTCGATTCAGACTTGGAAAACAAAAGTTATTACGAAAACGGAAATTTCCTAAAACGGTAAAAACGGCCTTTTTGAGGCCTAAACGACGGAATTCGGCTAAAAAAGGGCATGCCTCACACCAAAGGCGATGACTTTTGAATCCCCGAAATACATCAACTGTGAAAGTTTCACGTCATTCCGACTCTGTTGCCTGGACTAGGAATGATTTACCCTTTTTCCTTGGTCTTTTCCTATCCAACCCCTCCATGTTATCCAATGCTAAGGCTGCTGCATCAGGTTGGCTTGTAAAGCTTAAAAGTGAGTAAATATATAGAAGAAGCTCAAGCTAACCAGGGAAATTAATGAGCATGCATGATTATGGCCTTCTATTTAATCATAGTTAGTGGAGAATTAGTGAAAATTGAAAATATCAGTGCATTAATTAAATCTTGAGACACAACTAGACAATTTAATAAAATTCAAATTCCAGAAGCTAGAGCATCAAAATTTTCCAAATCATCCTCAAGAGTCACAGTGATCAAGATTAGAATTTGAAGTCGAGTTGGAATCCATATATTAAGTTTTAAAGTCAATTTTTGCTCATTTCCACTAGCATGGTCATGGGAAAACCTAACACTAACCAGCAATTAATGCAACAAATCTTCATTAATTTCTCATTGCCAAATGCCAATCATTCCTCTTATGTGGATTGGAGAATGGTCAGAGCATTATTTTCTTTTGTTGATTTATAAATGTCTATAAAACCTACAAGCCAAATTCCATTAACACATTGAAGTTGAAGCTTCTTATTGACACAAAATCAAAAAATAAAAATAGTAAGTGGGTTCTTAAAAAGTCACCTTTGTCTGTAAACTATGTTATGGGTATTGCTTACTCTGGTGATGAACTCATGGCATTAAAAAAAAAAAAAAAACAAATCAGTTAATTATGGCAGAAGAAAATGGTATATTTACAACTTCTCATTGTATATATTGAAATTAAGTAATTATTTTATAAATGAAGGTTTTATTTGTAATTTACATATATTTATTTTCAGACAGGCTTCAAATTTGGGTCACCTAATTAGCCCATTCATGATTCGTTTTTGCGCTCGTTTGGCCCAGTCCAATATCGTTTTTTTTGCGAACTTTTCAAGAGTTAGATCAGAGTCGAACCTGGGTCGGGCCCATCACGAGTCAACTGAGTGCTTAATTTAATCAACTAAACTTGATTTACCGGTTAATTGAGTTTTTTAATTAATGAATTTGCTCCAAAGGTTTTTTTTTAATTATTAATATTATATTCACTTTTTATATTACTGTACTATACATCAGGGCTGTATTTGTTACACAGGATTGGAAAGGATTGGACAATTTTTAGTCCTACTCCCACGTTTGGTGTGCAGACAAGATGGGAAAGCAGTCCGGTGGGGACCACCCATTATCCGGCTGCTGTGGGATTAAATAATCCCTCCTGAGATGCTGGGACTATTTTTAGTCCTAGCCCTTTATTTTTTATTTATTTTTGGGAAATAATCATTTCCCCCCCTACTGTTTACCATATTATTAAAGTGAGGACAGGGTTTCCGAAAATTGCTGGTCTACCCCCTGAAATGAAAATAATGTTCAGACACCCCCTTCTGTTAACTTTTTAAACAGAAAAACTTATACAGTTGGTTAAAAGACCATTTTGCCCTCCATTGCCTTTAAGAAAAAAAAATTAAAAAGAAAATAAACAATAATAATTGAAAAAAAAATGATGGATATCCACCGTCTATCTCAAAGATAGACGGTAGAGATCTCTTTTATTATATAAAACAAAATATAAAAACAATTTTTATAATAATAATATACACATTTAAAAACAAATTTTTAATAATAATATACACATTTAAGATAATATTTAATTAATTTTAATTCTATATAATTCTATAGAGATATTAAAAATATAAATTAAATTATTTTCTATTTTTTTTAAAGAATTATCTAATAATTTAATTAACATATTATCATCATCACTACTAATCTACTCTCCAGATTTGAATTTTTTATTTAAATTTCGAAGAATTAAAAATAACAATTTTTATTTTTTTTTACAAAAATCTGATGGATCTCTAAAACTTCGAAACATAAATTAAATCCCTTCCATCTCTGCAACTTCTCACCATCAACCACCACATCATCTTCAACATCTCTGCAACTTCTCACCATCACCAACCCAGTTTTCTTCTTCTTCAACACTTCAACTTCTCTTGGCCGACGGTGACTTCTCTCTTTCGTCTTTCTCTTCCATTAGACGGCGATCTCCATCTCGATCACCCATCTATTCTCTCATCTCGATTGCCCATCTCGATCGCCCATTTTTGAATCCCTCTATCAATCTACAAAAAAAAAAAATCCCTCTCGATCTCGCCCATCTCCATCGTCTGAATCCTTTTCAACCTTGTGGAGCAACTGGTCGGCGAAAATGGGTGGTGCCGGTGGTGTGGTGTGGTTTGGTTTACTGGGTTTTGAGTTTGGTGTTGATGATGATGGGGGTTTGGTTTTGATGATGATCTGGGTTTTGGCCATCTAGGTTTTAGTTGTTGTGATGATATGGGTTTTTTTTAAAACAAATCTGGGTTATGGGTTTGGAGTTTTGTGATGATGATGATGATGGTGGTGGTGGTGGTGGTTGTGGTGGTCGACTGATCATGGAGAAGAAAGAAGAAGAAATTTGTGGTGGTGGTGGTCGATTGCTCGTGGAGAAGAAAGAAGAAGAAATTTGTTTAATTTTTAATTTTAATATATAATTTGTTTAATTATTTTCATTGGAGGAGTGATGTGGCATGATCTCCTCCACCCATTTGTTTATATATATATTATTAATTATAAATATCAAATGACTTTAATAACCCTCAGTCTAAATTAAATTCCTGCTCCCATGGGGAGTTTACGAAATTGCCCCCCAACAATAACGGTCAACTCTCACCGTTGATGATTTTTCTGACGGAGGGGGGTGTTTGTTAAATAAGTCTGTTTTGGGGGGGGGGGGGGGGGGGGGGGGGTCAGTTTTCTAAAATTGAGAAATCATGTTCTCACTTTAATAATATGGTAAACAGTAGGGCAGAAAATGATTATTTTCCTTTATTTTTTTATTTTTTTTGTGGGATCCGTCATTATGTTTTTATATTGTTACTTTTTTTGATGGGACCCGCCATTATATATTTTATATTATTACTTTTTGGATGATACCATACTTTATTTATTTTATATAATATTATTTATATTTAAAATATTAAATTTATTTAGTCCAATCTATATGGCACCAAACACATCACAGTACTAATTTAGTTCAATCCAATCGAATCCAATCCAATCCCATAAAAATAGTCCAATCCAATCCCGTGCACCAAACGCACCCTAGTAGTACATCTATTTAAATTCATAATAGTTTTTGTATGCTTGATTGGCTTTCTAATTTAACGTAATTTGATAATATTTTGGATATCCACATTTAAAATAAAAAAAAATTAAAAAATTAAAAAAATAAACAAATAAACAAATAAACAAATAAACAAATAAACAAGCATAAAGCCAAAACCGAGAAGAAGTTTTTACATATAAACGGTAGAAAGTTTTGCATCTAGAACTAAGAACTTGTTGATTATCAGCAGTGAAAATCAAGTCGATCTGATTTTTTTTTTTTTTTTTTTTTTTTTTTTGTTATTATATATGGGTGGGTTTCAAACAGATTCATGTGGTCTATCTATGATCACATGATCCAAGGCAACAAAAACAGCTGACTGATCTTGATTATTGGAAATTTGTGTCCTCTGATGATCATGGTCATCACTGATTTTAGCCATTTCTTGATCATCATCATCGTCAATTGATGGTGCCATTGCCACCTTGTTACAGTTGCTGCAGCATGATGGATTATCTGATTTTGATGGTGGTGATTGATCCTTGCTCTTTCCCCACAATACCAAGTATAAGCCAATGACAATGACAATTGCTCCAATAATCCTGAAATTACATGCAAATTTAGAGGCTTAATTATCTACAAAACTCCAATACTAACTAAAACCAACATTAAAAAAAGAAAATCTAATTGGTCAATATCATATCAACTTTTAGTAAAGTTTATCAGAATCATCGATTTTGAACCACATAAAATTTATCAAAAACCATTGTACCCTAAAATGGAAATTAATCATCGATGAAGAAATGAAAAGCAAGTGGGGTTGTTTATATTTCACCTTAACTTTTAAGTAATCACGTTCCTAAAAATACCCATATTATTAACTTGGGAATTCTCCTATTCTTTAGTAAAAATAAAAACAAATCTTTTATATATATATATATATATAATGGACAAGGGTTATGGGCTATGGTCCAATACTCCTTTTCTAAAATTTTATTTTTTTTATAAATAAAATATAATATTTTGTAATGTAAAAAATAATATATATATATATATGGTTCTAGATTAATTCATCCAAAATACTTTGTGAACTTTCATCGGGAAATCATTCTCAAAAGGCATAAAATTTATAAGAAACCTAATTAAATATCATAACAGTGTTTTAGTAGGTGCTAATCATACGGCAAACTAACGTTTAGTGTCTAGACAGTTTAGACAATGAAACCGAATTAGCCAAAACAGTGTATGACTGGAAAAAATAAAATAAAATAAATTGATGGGCTAAGCCTAGCCCGCCTAGAAGCCTGGCCACCTAGGAAGGCCGATTCAAGCCCTTCCTTGTGGCAACCGGGTACATCTGATTACTAGTATGGCTACCTAGGCTGATTATTATAACCATGTATCCTAAAGAGGAAACCATTAATGAAGAAATGAAAGCGAAGTAGGGTTGATTATATATTTCACTAAAACTTTTAAGTCATCATGTCCCTAAATTTTGTCTTTTCTTTTCTTTTTTTAAAAGTTATATTTATATGTACTAAAGATCATATAATATATGCAATAATGTAGAAAGTAATTAATTGTTGTGTGAATGCAAAGTTGTATATATAAAGAGAAAATGACACCCACCTTCCCAAATACATAATTTCTGCTAATACAAAAGAGCTCATAATAGCAATAATGACCATGCTTAGAGGATTGAAAGCAGTCACAAATACAGGTCCTTTACTCTTCATTATCACACCTTGAACATAGTATGCAATTCCTGAGCAGATTACTCCCTGCAGGCATTATCATTCGAACATATAATGAATATGATCATCATCTTTTAACTCCACACACGAGATTCTTCGTGTTAGTTAATAAATATCTCATAAAGTTCAAGTTAAATATATACGGTTTCATGTTCTTGTAAAGGAGACTTTACGAAGAATTTTGTTATAGATTTTTTTTCTTTCTTTTTTTGGGAGGGTTAAAAGAAGCAAATAGATGAATTGAAATTAAAAATTATGTACTTACACTGTAAACAGCAGCCAATAAAGCATAATCGAACTTAATAGCCCAAGCAGAAGAATTTCCATGTTCCATGAAAAGAGCAAAAGCTGTGCCTTCAATGGCACCCATCAAGCATATCAAAGCCGTCAAAGACAGCTCAGTTGGATATGATTTCAGTGTATTTGCCTTCCAAAAAATAAAAATAAATAAATAATCCAAACATTAAAATTTAATTTCAACACATACATATAATTAATTAAGATTCAATGCCAACTTTGACTTTGTAAATATATATATATATATATATTCGATCTAATTTGTGGGATTTTTGTAATTATAGTGAACCATGCATGAAAAATATTATTTACATAAAATGAACAGACAAAAAATTGTGAATAATTATAATAATATTGTCAACGGATAATATTTGAATAATTAAACAGGTTAATTAGAGAATTGATTAGAAGACCATTAATAATTAGTCTTACTTGAAGAATAATAAAACCAGCCCAGCAAACACAGCCAACTGCGATCATAATAGCACCCTTCATTGGATTTTGCACATTTGATGAGGAAGTTCTAGCTTCTTGGTTGAAATCTTCTGGTTTAGTCCAAGGCAAATCCAACATTGGTCCTTTTATTAATGTCATCAGCATTGCTCCTCCAACTGTCACTATTGTCCCTAATATCTTTGCCTGACTACGAATTTTCCTGATGTTCACAGTCTCGAACCTGAAATTAATTTAACCATTCATGAAAACTTAATATCAATAATATAACCTTTTGTCAGAATCCCCGTAACAATTTCAATTATTTGGTTTCGAGATACTATAAGGGTAAAAATTCAGGTTTCTGACAAACTTCATTCGAAACCTGTATATCTATATACCTGAAGATCCAAGCTAGTATAAATGCAAAGGCAGGAAGGATGTTACACATGGCAGCTGCGAATGTTGCTGTAGTATATTTCATGCCAGTGTAGTACAAGTTTTGATCAATTGTGGGTCTGTATAAATATACATAAAGATTAATCAGAGATTATAGTTAATTAAGACAAAATTAATTACAGAATTATAATATAATTTATAACAACTATTTAATTAATACACTCACTCCAATAGGCCGAGCAAAGCTATCTTGAAGAAGATGGAGAATGTCATCTTTGTCCTTTTTTTCCTGTTGAATATATATAAATGATTAGTTCTTATACATGGGTTCGGATAAGCATTCAAATTTAATTAAGTTTGGGAGGACAAATCAGTAAAATTTTCATATAACAAAAAGCAAATGTAATTTTTTTTAAAAGAAAATATGAGGATTGTAAAGAGATTTTCCAATAGGCCAGAAGGCCCCTCCAGAGTCCAGACCCCTTCATAGCTTCGCCGCTATTTGGAGGGGTTATTTACGGAAAAATAATAATAATAATATATAATCTAACTGATTTCGTCTATATTTTGATCAAATCTATGTGAAACATACCTGAAATAAACATTCAATAATGCATGAAAGCTCATTATCATACATATAATTTAGAGAGAGAGAGAGAGATATGGCAAACCTATCAAAAATAAGAGCAAAAGGAGCAATGACAAGAAAGGCAATAGCATGGCGATAAACAACCAAAACATGTTGACTCATGCCTTTGTTTAAAGCAAACTTTGAAATTATTGACATCCCTGAATATCCAAACTGAAGCAAAATCACAGCCAAAAATGGCTTTGCTCTCTCATACAAACCACCACTCTGTGAATTCACAGCCATCTCTCTCTCTCTCTCAATAAATCACAGCTTACTTGGTTATGATGAGCAAAATGAAGTAGAGAAGCACTTGCTTATATAGTGACTTCTTTTGCTTCCTTTTTAATTTTTTGGATATATATATATATATATACATATAATTAAATAAATATATTCACAAGATCAACACGTCTTCGATCTTCTTTTTTGAAGTGTAGGGACTCCACTGGCTGCAGATAAAGCTGGCCTATATATTACGTGAAATGAAAAACTAGCTAATATTTGGCTCAATTATCTTTCTTGTTACAATAATATCCTCAAAAAGAATACACCTTTGATGTGAAATGAAAACTAGCTAATATTTGGCTCAATTATCTTTCTTGTTACAATAATATCCTCAAAAAGAATACACCTTTGATGTGAAATGAAAACTAGCTAATATTTGGCTCAATTATCTTTCTTGTTACAATAATATCCTCAAAAAGAATACACCTTTGATCATCATCACTAGTATAAAAGCATCAAAACAAGCAAAAGTATGTATCGAGTCGTCCCACCATATGTGATATATGATGTTTCTAACAAACTGAAACTAATTACCTAACGTTACGAAACTAAAAGTTATTATGTTATATACTGTTGATTCTAATTTTTTTTTTCTTTCAGAAACGTCATAACCAGAGAAAGATTCATTGTATTAAACCCATCATGCACGATGATAATGCTCCTGACCAACAATTATGAGGAAAAGGAGGGTTATTGCACCAAGTTAATTAATTAACTTTTTATTTTTATTTTATTTTGTATAGATCAAGTTGGGGGTGGGGTTTACTTGAACGTAAACAATATCGATCCAAATGAACCTTTTATGGGAAAATATTCATAGTTTGTTTTTGCTGTTTTATCTTCTTATTGCTATATATAGTATATACTATATAGTATTATTATAATATATCTATCATCGATTTTTTCGTGCATGCATGGCTTACCTTGCTTGTTCTAGGTGGCTTCTCCAATAAATTTTTTGTAAAAAATTTCCATTTTACAACACATTAATACACAATGCAGTAAAAATTAAAAAAATTAAAAAAAATCATGAAGAGCATTGTGGTATAATTTTGTTTTATAATTCATTCCTTTGTTTACTCATTTACTATAAAACAAATTAATTTGTGTTCATATAAATTAAAATTTAGTTTTTAAACATAAATTATAGGGACAGCCCCTGAAATTTGACCTAATTGAAAGCGTATATAACTTTGTTCATAATTGTATGAACATCCTCTGCCATTAATGGTGTTCCGTTATAAATCAACGGCTTAATAAGGGGCAAAAGGGTCCTTTAACCCAAACATATTCATTAACTATTTACACAATACTTTATAACCGGGCACATGTTGTACGTTCTACCAATCTATAAATTTAGAACAATCTATTTAATTGATCAAATTATCCCAAACCAGTTAATGAAAAATATATCATCAATATTGAATATATATAATGTTAATTGGCATATAAATCAGACAATCGATTTGATAATGTGGCCTTTATCATGGTTAAGTTTGGGAGTACTCAAATTGTTTATTAATATAACACATTATATATGTATGTTAATTACAATTGGTCATTTGGTTGACTAGCTATTAATTTAAATTAATTGTGATTTTGTACTCTGCTTTTTACTCATCAAACATATGTAAATTAATTAAGTTTTCCAATTGAATTTCAAGGTCAAAGTTGATGGACACCCAAGCTTCATCTACAGCCTCAAATGGGGGATTTGTGTGGCCTTGGGTTACTAGTGGCTCCAAATTAAAGCAATAATGCCCAATATAATCAGTCACCATTTCTATTAATTTATGATCATGGGTATATTAATAGTAATTATATTTATATTTAAGTATTTTCACCAATACGAAAATTAATGGCATCCTTCTCATACTTCATGATGTGATTATTAGCATTATATGGAACGTATATAATCTCAATTTTTTTAATAGCTAGAACCCACCACTTTGTTGTATAGTTACTAGAATTAATTTCCGTGTGTGTTGTCGCCCATTCATAAGAAGAAAAAAGAAAATTCTTGGAGTCATTCATTTCTTAAATTAATTATTCCATACATTTTCTACAACAATTCACTAATTTAACAACGTGATGCCATGTCATGGGGCATTCATCTCATATTTAGAAATGCTTTAATTGAATTTGAATAAATTTTTCGTATGGGTTCAAAAATTAAATAACACTTTTTGGGGGAGGGCTTGTGCAAATAGCACTACATTAATAAGTCTTGTTTTAATAGCACCAAAATAGGTGATGAGACCAAAATACCCCCACTTACTCTTTTCCTTTCATTTTTTTTCTCGAAAATTCGAGATTTATTTGCAGTTTCGAGACTTATTTATGATTTTTTTGAGACTTATTCATGCGTTTCGAGACTTAATTCAAGTTTGTTCGGGACTTATTCTGTCGACCTCCATCAATGGTGACAGTGACAATTCGACGATGACGCTAATTGACTCCGGAGATAGTTGGATCTGGAAGATTGAACGATGCCGAGTTCGTTGGCACCATCGGTTTCATCAGATTCATGACGGATCGTCATAGATCGGACGATGAAGATTCGCGACGGTTTGGGTTTTGCTTCGTTTCTCTCTCTACACAACTCGAAAATGAAAACGAACACTTCGGTTACAATGATTGGCACTCGACGAACGTTTTCCAGGTGGTTTTGCCGGTCAACTCGTCGATCGGCGGTGGCACCTCCATTGAAGCTCCATCAATGGAGGTTTGAGAAAAAGGAAGAAGAAGGTGAAGGACACCCAAGAGAAAAGAAAAGAAGCTAGGGGGTATTTTTGTCCGAATTCCATTTTTGGTGCTATTAAAACAAGAGTTATTAAAGTGTGACAATTGTACAAGTCAAAATGTAAAAAGTGCTATATACCCCTATTTCCTCTTTTTCGTATAGCATAACTAATAATACTCTCTCTATATATAACTAATTTAGTACGAGATTCCGTGTATTATTATCACTAGAGTTTTCTGTTCGATACGTACTGAATTTAATAAAATTCAGTGAGAGATCACGTGTGAGCTAATAATGGAGTAAAATATAATATCTACCAAATAGAAGTAATAGATGAATCCTACTAGCTACCGTTATAGCTGAGAAACTGATTTTATCATTAATGATATTTGTGTGTGCACTAAGGTTTGTATTTTCATTGATTAGTTGATTAGACACATCACACACTCATCATATATATTTCTTTTCTTGTTTAACTATCCTTCTTCTCATAAAAACAAAACAAAACTCTTCTTATGATATTAATGCATCATTAAAAATACATATAATCTATTTGAAGAAGCAAATCAATAAACCATATATAACAACTTGAAAATGAAATGGAAGATTGAATAATAACTCTTCATCAACAATAACCTAAATCTCTCATGTAATTGTAATCTACACATGTTGATGAGTCCACGCACTTTGTGATAGTGTGCTCATGTGTGTCCGTAGTAAGAGTGTGTAACTTGTTATAATTGATCCTATTGAGAGGGTAGGTATGTTGTTTTGATATAAATGGTTTTATCCAGTCAGATATTAATTCCAGTATCCAAAGAACTGAATATATTAATAAATTACGAAGTATTTGAACTATATATGATTCATATTTAATATTTAGACCTAATGGCCAAATCCCTAAAAATTTTCCAAGTAAAACAAATTGGAATTGAAAGATTTTTCTTCTCCTCAAATTCACAATTTTGCTTTAATTTTGTTCAAAGAACAAACTAATTTTAGTCATTCTCATTTGTTATATTAGTACAAATGTGTGTGTATACACATATAGATGTACCTATATGCTATATATATATATGTGCGCAAATGTATGTATTATGTATATATAAACCTTTTTTTATTAGTATTAGTATTGATTAGAAAATCCACGTGTTTTTGCCCATATATATATCACTTACTGTATAGCAACTCAAACATAAAATATTGTCAGATTGAATGAGCATTATTTATCATCAACTCACATCACATCGGGCAGTTGTTTTAATTTCTTGCCCATAGTAAGATACTAAAAGTAAACATTTCATGTATATTAACAAGCTAAATAGAACTATATATACATCATTCCACTTCAATTTAATTAATCTAATTTTAATTTTCTAGAATGATGAGTCACTTCTCTATATCATTACATTTTTATATTGAGAATGTCTATAATTAGTGGAAGAAATTGCTTGCTCGCACGCCGTATATATATATAGCCCCTGGGTCATATATGTTTCTTCATATATATCCTCATTTGATATATGGGTGATTTAACCACATATATACAATTGTAACTTCTATTTAAATACTGCTACACTTTTAAAAGATATCACATATTGTTTATCTTTATTATAGTGCAATCGATAAGAACATAGCATGAGTAAAATGTGCTAATATATATATAAAAATATAATATGATATCTATGAATCAATTGTCACATAATTTTATATATATAAAAGCTGAATGTAATTAGGTAAACCTAATTATTATTATTATTATTATTATTATTTGTATCGAGGATCCCGGACTTCGTCCGGGCACTCATTAGCCTATCCTCGTGGAGTAGGATAGATAGGAAACCATATCCCACATCTCTGACCACACAAAGATGCAAGCGTGTAAATCAAAACTCGCATTCGCTGGGTAGGATTCAAACAGCTTACCTGGTAGTTGCCCATGCCCCAAACTCGTCTTTCCACCAGTTAAGCTAGCGCCCTGATGGCTGGCCACAATGCAATTGCCAAGAGTAGAAACAAGGACTTGGGATTTCATCCCAAGCCTTGGACCACCAAGGCAACCACCTTGTGGTTAATCATTTTGCGATTCATTGGTATCTTAATTATTTCTATCAATATTGCGTAGATTAGTGAGTTCTTCCAGCTAAGCTAGCTAATCGGCCATGGATGGAGAGTTCAGACCAGAACCAGATGACCTCCATTATTGGGCTTCAAGATCGTATAAAACATGTACACTAAAACTTAACTGTCTCTTCATCAAAGGTGTTTAAAATATGTATCGTAAAAAGTCATCATTGGAAATTTTATATATATATATATATTAGCATGATAGTCTTAAATTTCAATATTTGGAAGAAACCCATTTTAGGTGCCATTTAAACTCAACTTGTTAAAAGAGTGATAGTCTTAAAATGCCACCTCAAAAAGGTGTCATTTAATTTTCAAACTCGTTAATCGACCATGGATGGAGAGTTCAGACCAGAACCAGATGACCTCCATTATTGGGTTTCAAGATCTCGTATAAAATATGTACACTACAACTTAGCTGTCTCTTGATATATATATATAATGATTAATCATGAAACGATTGTCTATATCTATATATTTTCCATCTCCAATATTGAAGAAACAAAAACAAAATTTATTAGGTACTCAAATGGTATGTCATAATGATTACTGAGTTGATGCTGAAATATGAAATTTGAAAGTTTACTTTGAATCAACGTCATTTTTCAAGTGTGAATTGTGATTGTTGGTGTAATATTAACTACTTTAATTAGTTGCTAAAAGAAATGCTATCAATATCAAAAACTTTTTAAGGACTTGATGCCATGATGTGATTTGCATTTGCTGTCTCAACCATCATTTAAGCACAAAACCAATTTATTTTTTTTATTTTTTTTGGAATTACAATTACAATTGTAGACGGGATCCGACGAGATTAGACTCTATAAACACGGTTTGGAATACTATTCTCACTATCGGAGAGAGGGTACAAATAGACTACAACTCTCGCAACTGGAAAAAGGGCTGCTCCCACAGAATCAGAAGAGGGCTCCTCACACTTTGGAATTTAAAGGCCAAAAGGTAGAACAAATGTATACATACCAAGGCTTGAACCTTGGTGGCAGAACATCTCTAGGGAGACTCTAACCACCAAAGCTAGAGGCCATTAGTCAAAACCAAATATTTGGAACACCAATTTTTATGCACTATCCCACTCATCTTTATTGCCATTGTAATCTTTCTCGTCCCAAGTTTCGGGCGTAGAATCAGCACATATATATATATACAAAAATTTCAAATCAGTGCGTACTAATATAACTTCATCAGTGCATTGGATGTGGACCATTAGATTTATATACTTTGACTCAAAGTGTATGCATTTGTCAAAACTTCTCAATAATAAATGGTTCACATGCATTGATATTGATGTAGTTATATCAGTACACACTGATGTGAACATGACCGTATATATAAAGAATGATAATGGGCCGGGTTCGGGCGGGTTTGGCAAAATCCAAACCCAAACCCGTAAAACTTTGTGTCTAACAAACCCGCCCACGAAAATAAACGGGTTCGGGTTTGGGTTTCACCTGCGGGTTTGGGGGATACCCAATCCCACCCATGAACCTATGAAACAAGCGGGTCCACAGGTCAAACTCGTGAACCCACCCAATTATTATTTTTTTGAAAAATATTTCTATATTATTTAAATATAAGAAATATTATAATTTTAAAGAATAAAAACACTTAATAGATTGAAATGTTTACATTTTATTCTCTATATAATTAAAAAGTTTTTATTGAAGTTTAAATTTATAATATTTTAAATAATAAAATATTATATAATTTTTATTGTTCACGGGTTCACAGGTCACCCGTGGGTTTGTTTTCCAAACCCACACCCGAACCCGAACCCGAACCCACTGGGTTTTTACTTATACAGGTTCGAGGGTCATAAATTCACCAACCAAACCCTCTTCAAGCGGGTTGGGTTCAGACGGGTCCTACGGGTTCGGGTTTAATTGTCATCCCTAATATATATATATATATAAGCCGGATTGACTCGACTTTATAACATTATATAGTTTATTAAGTAAAGTTACAAAGTGATTTAATTAAAACCGTTCTATAATATTATAGATTCAAGATCTCGTATGAAAAAACGTATGAGATCCTGTATGTTCTTTCATGTGAGATTTTAATTAGTGTAAAAAAAAAATTAAACAAAAAATCTATATTTTACATGGGTACCAATCGGGATCCGCACCTGATCATATATATATATTGAAAGAATATTAAAATAGGTTCTATTAATATACGCTAATCATTGAAAAATAAATAAATAATTTATAATTATCCTTCTTCTTTTGCTTTAAAAAAAAAAAAAGGGTTCTTCAATTTTGTCAACAATACTAAGACTAGACCAATTTGGATATGTTTTCCTGAAAAAACAAACATACTTAAAATATTAAATTCAGTTTCTCATTTTAATTTACATATTTATTTTGATAAACAGATAAGTACAAAAATATCCAAGCTTCCATTTCAAGAATTTTGTTTAGTCAACTACGGCACTACGCTAATGGAATGAATTAATTCAAGTAATTGATCATTTTCTATGATTTTATGAGATTATTGAAACAACAATTGATGGGTTTGAATTTGAGAGGTATATATATATATATATATGAAATTACAACAATTGTCAGGACTCTGAGATAATTGAACTCTACTAGTACAACCCGGAACAACTGCTCCCACTAAAGGGGAGAGAGCTTGATAGCCGAGGAAGGACAAAAAATATATGTAAATATATACATGGGTGTCATGGGTATTGAACCATGGTGGTGGATGCTCCAATTGGATGAGAGGTATACGCACAAATATATTGTAGACAAAATCTCGAAAATTCGAAACTATATAATAAAATAATATAGTAGAGACTAGAGAGATCTAAAAACCTGAGGAACTGAAATTTGCTATTTAAATTACTAAAATTAAAGAGAGAAACATAATTGATGTGGTATTTTTGCCTCTTCAAGAACACTAGACAACTCACCTGAGATTAGGCCACAAGCCAGAGGGATCCTACAACACACCTTATTTTAATTATTTAATTATTGCTTGCTTATATATCCTTCTTGCCATCCTTAATTTTAGGGATTAGAATCCTTAATTCATTTCATACGAGAATAATGAGAGGTGTCAAATGGGTCGGCTGGCCTGCACTCGGCCCTCAAATTAAGGGCTAAGCCTATGCCTAAGCTCGTCAAATGGGTTGAATGACGATTTTATTGTTAAATGGACACATCAAAAGTAAGTGTGATTATTGTTAAATAGATATTATGTGATTAAAATCGTTTCACATTCGCTCGTTAAATCATAAAATATGAGAAAACTACTCCTCAACAATAAAAGTTGCATTCTAAATTGTGTTTATAGGCTATAGCGTTTGATCTCGTCAAATTCACAACTCAATTAGTCAATCGGTGTCAGATTAAATAAAAAATAAAGTGTGATTTAAACCTTTTTTTTTTTTCTGAAATAATCGTTGTTAGAATTAAAAATAAATAAATAAATAAATAACTACCAAAAATTCTGTTTTGTGTTTCCAAACAAGATTACAGCAATGCAACATTTGTCCTAATTTTCCAAATATAGATAGTCAATAATAAATATATTTTCACTTATCATGAAATCTACACGTTGTTGACCCTTTCTGGATTTTTTCACATAGGGAAGAAAAATATATATTACAGAGATTTAAAGCTGATCGATAAAAACTGAACATGTATTTGAAGTAACCTTTTGTAGCAAAAGGATGACAACATCCAAAAATTATTACAATTTAAAAATAAATAAAAACACTACAAAAGTAGTGCAAATTTGATATGGGTATCCCGTATCCTGCTTGTCTGTGATTTATACTATGGCAACAAAATCGATGGAAAACATCAAAACAGATGAAATTAAAGAAGAAGAAAAATTCAGAATTCATAGTATGTAATTCTGGAGATTGAATTCGTATAGGTTTTAAGGGGTTTAGAGATAAAGAGAGACTTAGAATGGGTAATTGATTGGTTCGCGTTGTATGGCCTTATGCACGAGCTCTGTCTGTTCCTTCACGTGAGCTTGATAGAAACCGGTGGCTGTGGCAGCAGATGGAGCGCGTCCAACGTATTTGATGTCCTCCAAGGTTCCTCTGCCCAGTGCTTTCATGGCAGTGCCAAGGCGGAGTGAGATGTAATTGTATGCACCCATGTTCATTGGCTCTTCCTGGCACCAAACGATCTCGGCATCTAAAAGAACCAAAGCAAAATAAATCAGCCTCATTATGACAATACAAACTCTCTCAAGACAAATGAGAAACCAAGAATCCTGAGTGACCCAGCTGTTTGATACACCAAAGTGAAACTACAAGTAGAATCCACTAAGATTTTATAAATCTAAATAACTAAATGATGATGGAAAATTTAAGTTCTGATGTGCAATAACGAATGCCGATACTTTTGTGCTCCTAAGAAAGCAATCTACATTAGCAAGGAAACCCTTTTAATGAGAAAATGAAAGGAAAAAAAAAGACACAGAATGGTTTCCTTGTTACACTTAACACATGCAACCTCTCCTTGTAACAAATTCAAAGTACATACTTGGATATCGCTTGAGCTCTCGTTGGACAAGGTCATATGGGAAAGGACAAAGCTGTTCCACCCTACATATTGCGACATCACTTGCACTGTTCTTTTTTCTCTCTTCATCAAGCTCGTAATAAACCTTCAATCGAAGAGTGCATAGAACTATATATCAGCACCAAATTCTACACAAAGTATAATTATAGCACACCTGATAAGCCATATTTTCCCAGCTAAGATATTTTAATGTGATGCCTTCAATGGCAACACAACAAATAACTAGTTATCTTGGCTCGAGAATATAATATAAAAAATGATAAATGTTTACACAATCTACCAAGACTAAATCCCAGTCATTAACTCCCTAAAAAATATAGAGAAAATAAAGAGCAAGACACACCTTTCCAGAGCAAAGAACCAGACGTCTGATACCCTCCTCAAGATCAGAGTGGTCGTTCTGATCCTTTATAAGCCGCTTAAATCTCGTTCCTTGTTTGTCAAAACCTGGGTGGCCTTGTACATCATCAAACTCAGAAAGATTTGATTTGCAGTCCTTGTGACGAAGTAGGTTCTTGGGAGACATCACAATGAGAGGCTTACGAAATTCCCTGTGTATCTGCAAGATGAAACAGGAAAACATAAGAAGATAAGGATACATGTGACGAAACTCAGTGATGATTCATAATTAAATAGGTTGTACTCACCTGACGCCTCAAAACATGGAAGTAATTGGCAGGGGTGGTAACATTCACAACCTGCCAGTTGCATTCCTGAATTTGTTTCCGAAGAGTTGGATCCATCTCGGGTATAACAAATGGATTGTCATCACTCATCTACCATAAAAATATTTATAAACATATATGTTAGTTGGCAACAAAGTCACCCCCTGACAGGATTCAACAAACTCTAGTCAGGAACTGCAAATATTAAAACCGAGAAATGAAAAACAGCAAAAAATACAAATCACAAATTAGCTGAAGTTTGTTTTTCTTTCTGAAACAAACCACTATACATTAAATCCGTTCAACCACATGATAAACACAACCAGTGAAGAAACAACCGAACCAGATATAATTGACAGCCAGCCAATTAGTATATCAAGGAAAATACAGATCCTCTGGTGGGGAGTACCTGAAGAAAACGCTCCATCCGTGCACTTGAATGTTCTGGGCCCTGACCATCATAGCCATGAGGAAGCATCACAACAAGCCCAATTTGACGCAACCACTTCGACTCCCCACTGCTCACAAACTGGTCAAATATCACTTGTGCTCCATTAGAAAAATCACCAAATTGAGCTTCCCACATTACCAATGAGTTTGGATTTTCCATTGAGTAACCCAATTCAAATCCAAGAACACCAAACTCTGATAGAGAACTGTACAGAAGATAACAATTGCATGTGAGGAAGAATATTTAAAGAATGTTTAGTAATATTTCACTTTTTATCTTGGACAAATTGATAGATATTTATTAATCAGAAATGTATCAAAGTGTGGACAAGGAAAAAAGAAGTATTATAGCACCTGTATTTTTGGTTTTCATAAAAAATCAGTAGCAAAGGAACTCAAGGATTGGGATAACAAGAAATCATTATTGGACAGCGACTTTTTAACATACTGCTAAAGCTGAACACAGCAGCAGTTAGCAGTAAAAGTATTTGTATAAGAAATAAGGTTGCTACACTTTGTTTAAGCAGAAATAGAGATTATAACAGCTTGTGTAACAAACTAACAATGACTAGAAGAGAGACAGGGTCAAAACTAGAAAGAAAATGGAACATAAAAAAGTAACATGCATTACCTATTGCTCACAGTGAACATTTCGTCATCTTGGTTCATTATAACATGGTCCAGAGGGCAATACTGCTCCCCGCTTTCTTGATCATGCAGCACAGAATGTCGGTGACTAAATGTACCTCTCTCAACATCTTGACCACTCAATCGAACATGGTTACCCTCAACCAGCAATGTAGCAAAAGCAAGAGCTTCCCCAACTGCCCAATCAATGCCCTCCCCTGTTTCAATCATTTGTGCACGCTGTTCATAAACCTTCTTTACTGCCCTGTGTGGCTTAAAATTTTCTGGAAGGGTTGTAATTGCTTTGCCAACATTCTTCAAGATCTCTGGTTTTACCCTGTACAATATCATCATAATTTCATCAAATGCAAACGAAAAGGTAAGAGACAGCCAAGAAAAAGATATTGCTTGACAAAATCACCAACATACCCGGTGTTTCTAATACGTGATTGCTGTTCAGGTGACTTGAACCCAGACCAGTAAGCGGAGAGCCAGTCCCTTCTTTGTGGAACATAATCTTTGCTGGCCGAAAATTCTTCATTAAGGATTCTATTGACCTTTTCTTGTATCTTATTAATATCTTCTTCAGTCACCTGCCCAGATTCTAGGAGTTTCTTCCGGTAGATCTCTAGAGCTGACGGATGACTTCGGATGACCTGTTAGCATCCAATCAATCAAAAATATATAAGTTTGGATTAGGCATATCAGGAGCAGCAGATGAATGATCTTTATAGAAACCAGAAAAACCTTTACAAGAAAAATATAAAACAAAAAAAAAACAAAAAAAGAGGAAGTACCAGAAGAAAACCATTAGAAATTTTGAAAGGTCAACCTCAAATCTAACAAGAATGCAAGGGTGACTATAGCAGGCTAACCTTGTACATTTTGGGCTGTGTGAAAGATGGCTCATCAATCTCATTGTGGCCAAATCGACGATAACAGACTAAATCAACCACAACATCTGAATGGAATGTCTGCCTCCATTCTGCTGCAAGCTCACACACATGAACAACTGCCTCCATATCATCCCCATTTACATGGAAAATGGGAGCATTCAAAGCCTTGGCAACATCAGTACAATATTGTGAGGATCTTCCCGCCCTGGGGTCAGTGGTGAAGGCCACTTGGTTGTTCACCACAATGTGTATAGTACCACCGGTAGTGTAGTTTGGAAGTGCACTAAGATGTAGTGTTTCGTAGACTACACCTTGTCCAGCAAAGCTACCATCTCCATGAATCAATATAGCCAAATTTTTGGTCCTGTCGGCATCATTGGAATAATATTGCTTTGCTCTAGTTTTTCCAACAACAACTGGGTCTACAGCTTCCAGGTGACTTGGATTGGCAACCAAAGATAAATGAATTCTCTTACCACCTCTAGTTGGCCGGTCATAGGAAGTTCCCAGGTGATACTTCACATCACCAGTGCCAGTGTAGAGCCCAACTTCATCTACAGGCTTCGTACCACCACTAAACTCGCTAAATATTTGACGAAGTGGTTTTCGGACAACATTACCCAGCACATTCAGTCGTCCTCTGTGAGACATTCCAATAACTATGCTCTCAACCCCAAGATCAGCTGCCCTATCAAACATCTCCTTCATGCCAGGAATCAAAGTCTCCCCACCTTCAAGCCCAAACCTCTTTGCTGTTGTCCACTTAGTAGCCAGGAAGTTCTCAAACTGTGTACTCCATATAAGCCTGTCAAGAATAACCTCACGGCGTTGCCTATTGTATTGCATTGGTGTCGGGGTTTCAATTTTGTCTCTCAACCAGTTACATTTCTCACGATCCGCAATGTGCATGTACTCATACCCAATGCTCCCACAGTAAGCCTGCTCGAGCCGGGTCAAGAT
This sequence comes from Acer campestre, assembly GCA_954870605.1. NCBI lineage: Eukaryota > Viridiplantae > Streptophyta > Magnoliopsida > Sapindales > Sapindaceae > Acer > Acer campestre. The sequence goes on along the minus strand of OX940808.1, from coordinate 5,171,905 downwards.
GGATCTAAGGGTCTGCACTGGACGATTCTCAGACAAAAACCCAGCCATCCTCCACACACCTAAAAAGAACTCCCTATCAAGATCAGCATCCGTAAAACCATAAAGAGCAGGGTCCAAATCATCTGGGATTTCTCTTTCTTCCAATCCCAATGGATCCAGCTTGGCTTTCATGTGACCATTAACCTGATAAGCCCTCACAAACAACAACAATCGCATACTTTCCTGGATCGTTTGGCCCGAAATTCCAGGAGACGTAGCAGCCTGTCCCACAAAATTCCTGAAGAAATTGTCCCATGACTCATCAACACTATTTGGGTCGGCTTCCCAAGCCCTTTGAAGCTCCTCTAAATACACACTACTTGTTCCATCTAAGAAGCTATCAGTTAACCTAGATAAGGGTACGGGACGAGGCACAGGTGCAGATTGTGCCTTCGGTTTAAACACAGTTGCATGAAAATATCGGCTCTGTGAAGGAACAACCCGTGTCCTTGATACGTAAGAACCACGCTGAGATACAGTCCTCCTAATGGCATGTTTCGCTACACTCGAACCAGCTCTAAACCATCCCATAGCTATCAATCTATACTCTACAAAAAAGTAACAATAATAATAAAAAAATAAAAAAATAAAAAAATTCGACTAACGTCAACAAACCAACCACAATTAACAAGATCAGAACCTAATCCTTGACGTATAAAATAAAAACAAATGGGTAAACATTCAAAATCAATCAAACACAACATTGACAATACCAGAAACAAAACTGCAGCCAAATGAAAAAGTATCGTATCCTCATCAAATCAGCACACGAGAAACATTATAAATCATATAAATCAATAACAAAAAGCTCTAATTTCAAGGTCGGTTTGATCTACAACATATTAATCGACAAGTAAACTAGAAAATCACAGTACGTTAATGGAAAATTTTTAAACCAAAAAATAAGGAGGAAAAAAAAACGAATGGTACCCAGATAATAGAATACCAAAAGAGAGATGGGAAAATAAAGAAAAAAAAAAAAAAAAAAACCTTAATCGACGAGTGAAGCGACGACGGTGACTCGCTGCTGTGAGTCTGCGTTGAGGGTCAAAAAATATTTTGAGTGGCTTTTTATTATGCTTTTCTTCTCACTCTTTTTTTTCCTACATATTCTGGAATTGTTCGATTTTAGTTTCCATATTTCGTGGTGGGCTGGACTTTGACTTTGTGTACCAATTTGGGCCCAAATTGGGCCCATTATATTTTCTATTTTTCTATTTATTTTGTTTTTATTTTTTATCTTATACTTAAGAGGAAAAAAAATTAATGCGAGCGATTTTTTATAAATAAAAAAAAAATAGTCTTTTTATTGGAAAATAAAATATTAAAATGATTGTACTAAATATATTTGTGTGTGTGTGTGTATATATATATATATGGAAAAAAAATCTTCGCATATAAAATTTAATTGGTGCAGCTGTGACATGTATCGGTTTTTGAAAATATACTCATAATATTTCTCTCCCATGTTTTCTTCTCTCTTTCCCTGTTAGGTTTTTTTTTTTTTTTTTCTGTTTTGTTTTTTTAGGACTAAAGTTTTTTTTTTTTTTTTGTGACAATTTTAGGACTAAAGTTAATTAAGGGAACAAATTTTTTTTTTTTAACAGACTACTGAATTTGTCCTTCGAAATACATAATTATTATTATTTTTTTAATTGAAGTCAATAAATTGGTATTATTTATTTATTTATTTTAAAGAACAAGTGATCAAATTTAACTGTAATTATGTGGTCAAAGGCTGAAAATGTCATAATTTGGATAGTTGAGAAAAATCAAAATTAGGTGTGATGTGTGCCCTAACGTGCAACCCCACGCCGGATGACGAGAAAGGTTGACTTGTTTCACGTTGACCCAAAAAAATTATTGTACAATTAATTTTTATTATTTTATTGGTTTATTTATTTAATTATGGAAATCGAAAAAACAAGAAACACTGAAAGTGGCAATCACAGAAGTTGTTCAGATAAGTAGCTGCCTACCATTAATTTTAGAGGTGGGTTTGTGATTGTTGCACATGGAGTGCTTCATCAAATAAGAATCTCATCAAAATCTACAGTTTATTTACAAAATAAATCTTTCTTTTTTTTGTTCTAAGGTTAAGATTCTCTCTACGAAATCTGAAATAGTATCAGGAAAAATAACTTAATTCCCGAATTATTAGAGAATAAATTCTTGATTAGTAAATCTCTCTCGTAAAGGCCTTAAAGATTTGTAAATTAAAAACAGTTTTAAAAAATAATACAACAAAAGGGCTTAAAGATTCAATACAAAGCTCCCAATCTCCCATTATATAAATTTTTAGCTAATTTCCAATTTTTCAAGTTTAATAGATTTTCCATCCAAGAGCACAAAAAAGACACAAAATAGCAAAATGGTTTTGGATTTGAAACCATTTTGTAGTATCAGGAGGAGGAGTTCTTCTCCAAGACCAATAATGCTGCCATTGTTGAGTCAAAAACTTATCATCCACTAGCTCTGTCTCCCTCTCAAAACCAGCATAAACATAAAGAGCTACTGGTTCTCTATTGCAAAAAAATAAAACCAACAAAAACAAAACGTTGCATTTTCTTGCAAGAGAAATGAGCTGAGTTTCAGTTATCTATCTTATACATCAAGACAAGTAAAAAGGGGATCGAGTTCGAATCGTGTTCAAGCGTTGAAAATGGATTGATGGATGGATGAGAAAGAAAGGGATGAAGAAAGATTGTCATATATCATGAATTCCAGAAGTTGATCGAAGAAAGTGTGACCTTTAACAGACGAATGCCAGCAGCAGAAAAAAATAACAGAGGGATAAATACATGCACCCACCACAATGTCATCACAATTAGTTCTACACCCGAATGCCTGTCACTATCAAAATCGTCACCCTCGTACCACATTCTATGATTCTGTTTACTAACCACAGCAACTCGATTTCTGGGCAGATTGACCGCCACTGGCAGATGAATCTGCTTGGTTTATCTTAATTCCCTGAGGCTGGAACCAATCAACAATATATGTTAAGATAAGTAAAAGAGGATTCCCATGAAAGCTGGCATGAATCTGTTAGGCAGAGGGAAAGCAAAGGTGGAAAAAAATTGTTCTTTGACAAGTGAAGAATACCTCAGTCTTGGAATCAGATTCCGCAAGCCTTTGCTTAATATCCTTTGCAATCGAAAAGAAAACCTCCTCCACATTCAGATTAGTCTTGGCACTCTGCAGAACAAATTCTTACGTTAGAAAACGCAAGGAAATAGAGTTTCAAAGATTCAATCCCAACCGCACATTGCTACTTACAGTTTCAAAGAATTTGATGCCATACTCATCAGCAAGAGCTTGACCCTTAGAGGTAGGCACAGCCTATATAATAACAAAGAACGTCCTTATAGTTAGTACTCAAGTATATGCAATCACTGACTACACGCAAACACACATACTAACCCCAGTCCAGCACCCTATTTTTTTAAGGAAAGTTGTGTAGGGTGATAAATCTTTACACAACAACGACACGTACTTTGACAAACTCAGTCAGTTACAGAAGAAATGCAACTGAAAAGAGGTTGCATGTCCAATTAAGGAACCCAAACCAAACCACCATGCTACTATGCTAGAAATAAAATCTTGACCCTCGGTAGGCACAACCTTAATAGGAAGAAAAGATAATGTCCCTTGCAGTTAGCTGTTAGTCAAGAACACATACACATAAACACAAACATACATGTACAGAAACAGAGTGTATGGATCCTAAGCCTCACACCCCTAGTTTTTCAAGGAAGCAGGGTTATAGATACCTCCACAACTCATCCTTTTCTCACACTTTTAAGATGATCACATGTGGCAGTCATAGTCAGTTACAAAAAAGTCATGCAATTGGAAAAGGACTGCTTGTCGAATTAGTGAATCTGCAATCCAACCCAACCTGTTGGATAAAACATGCATAGCTCACATAATGAATATTTACAAAATACTTACCCTTTTGCTTTCATCCATGTCAGCCTTGTTCCCCACTAGTATCTTGTTGACGTTGTCTGAAGCATGCTGTTCGATGTTGCGAATCCAGTTCCTAATATCTGAACACAGAGAGAAACAAAACTCTTAAGGAGTTACAAGAAATGTGAAGGTTATATAACACGCCATCAGAATAGGAGAAACTACACCCTGCTAAGGGTAGACCATCATTCATCCAGCTCAAGTAAAGAAGAGAAGAAAATACCAAAGAAACCTGATTTCACTTATTAACCACACCCCAATGAAGGTTGCATGCCATGCATGTGATGAAAAAAGTTTTAAGCAAAGATAAATAAATTAATCAAAATTTCATAATTTATGGAAACATGCATTTTTATAAAAATCAAATGAGGGTATGGAAAGAAAAGTTACTGTTGAAAGATGACTCATCAGTAACATCATACACCAGCAAAATCCCCATGGCTCCACGGTAGTAAGCTGCAGTAGAGTACAAAGCACGTAAGCCAACTCCAGCACAATTTAATAACTTGCAAGATACAATACAGCAATGAAACTAATGAAACCCAAATCACTTATACAAAACCATTGACTGCGACAACCTATTTTCTATGCCAACAAGTATTAATGGCTAGTAATCAACCACTTCCAAGGTAAAATATCAACCTCCTGAAACAATGAACACCATTCAAGCTTATATAACATTTGTTTCGAAGATTCTTTTTGGGGAAAGAACAACATCTTACTTCATTTATCAAATTATTAGTAGGGTTGAGTTTACAGTCTCAAGGCATCAAAATATGGACAAAAGCCAACACACCATTCTGTACCCCTCCCTCACATAAATATCTCGAACACTTACAAAGAGGGCAGCATCTATTGAGGCATCCACCTATTTTCCAAAAAGTGCTAGAAGCTAAAATATAAACCTGTTGTGATGGTCCGAAATCGCTCCTGACCAGCTGTATCCCAGATTTGCAATTTAATCCGTTTGCCATCAAGCTCAATAGTTCTTATCTTAAAATCAATGCTGTCAGAAAAAGGCATGATAGTTAGATTGAATAAATACGGCTAGCAAATTTACTACAACTATCAACATCAAATGACATATTTTCTCTCTCCACTATGACAAGAAGTAAAGCAAACAGATAAAAGAAAATTTCTTGGAATTTTATAGTTCCTTAAGCTAAAACCATTAGAAAAAGCCATTCTAGATGTGACGCCAAGGTACTAAGAAAGCTATGAACTTGGCTGGCAAAATATACGACATTTATTTTCTTCCCTCTGCCAGTTGTCCGGCATATAACCAAAACAGATGCTAAATGCCCAATAGTCAGTCAGTGATCCATAATTTGCCTCACATGAGCAGGTCAGATAGATGATTACTCTAAATCCCTTTTATCAATATGACAATATCCACATCCATACTGTGCAAAAAAATGCTAACACGGTCTCAAGATATAACATTTGCAGAGTGCCGAAGGATACAAACCCAATAGTAGTGATGAAACTGGTCGTGAAGGAACCATCAGAAAAACGCAAAAGCAAACAACTCTTCCCCACACCTACATAGATGTCAATCATAATTTCAGATTACCATAAAAAAAGATTTCAATATCGAAAACCTAGCATTTCAATTAAACTATTATATAAGATTGGAAAACCTGATTCCAAATGATTCAGCTAAGTCGACTCAATAAGTTCTCTTAAAATGAAAAGAACCAGAAACATAAGTAGTAGTAGCATGAGCCACTGAAATAAGTCAATAACCAAAGGAGTTTAGACGTCTGTGGTTAATCATAAGGAAGGCGTGTATAAAATCACTGCAGAACCCAGCGACAATACACTAATACAGAAATTCATATCTAAACTAATCACAGCATTATGTTATGTTAACATAGCAGAATTCATTGATTGCAGTACAAATGAACTACCGGATTGAAATATAATAATAATTGAAAACATTTAAAAGTACAGACCTGCAAGAGTTATGTAGGCAAAATGCTGAGCAACTCAAATGAGCAGATTAACCAGAAATTTTCCACAAATAAAAGAGAAAATGCGAATTATATCTAGAACCGGAAACTTAGCACATTTTAAAACAAACCCATCAAGGATTGACCCACAAGCACATCATAATCACAAATGCCCAACATTTCTCAAGTTTTGCAGATAATGTAACATCTAACATTGACCCAGAAGCCTTTCAAAAAAAAAAAAAAAAAACATTGACCGAGGAAAATCCATTTTCTAAAAACACAATAAGAAAAGCAAAATCCAAGAACCAACCGCATCAAATCTCAAACTATAACCTATCTGATCCAATCATTACAAACAAATCAAACAATAAAACACATAAGATCACACGTTCCCATTTTCGTATCTCAGTTTTTTTTTTTCCATAACCTCCAAAATTTTCAAACAGAAACAACACAAATTAAAAGTTAAGGAAAACTAACCGCTGTCGCCGATCAAAAGAAGCTTGATGAGGTAATCATAATCAGCCCGAGCCCTCGCCGGTGGTGCAGCCATCGATTCTCTCTCTAAACAACAAATCAAATCCTCTCTCTCTCTCTCTCTCCCTCAACAAGCTACACACATGTATAAATTAAAAACAAAAAATGAAAAAACAATGTAGAAGATCAGAAACCCAGAAATGAAAATCAAAAAGAGAGAGGTATATTGATATTATAATTATTATTATTAAGTATCATCGTTATTATAATTATTATTTACCTTGACAACTTTTGAAGCGTTTTAAAAAAAGAAAAAGTTATCAAATCGTCGGTGACATGGGAGAGATGTTGATGATGAAAATGAAGATGATGATACCAGAGACTCTCTCTCTCTCTCTCTCTCCGTCAAACGAGTTTGGGACTTCTTCGACTCTCTCTGTCTCTCCGCGTATTTTACGTGGAGTGGTCACGCTTTTGTGTTGGACCCTACAATTCCATTCGATGCGGGTGCTTCCCAATGTACACTCGACTACAGCAAATCACTTCTCTGTTTTCAGATTATTATTTTTTCCTTTCTATTTGATTATGTTTATTCAATGGGTACATTCATTTACCCTTCACGAGATAGGGTAACGCCGTAGGGGTGGCATATGTCGACATGACATAAATACGAGATAAAATTAGTTGATTGGTTTAAATTTTAGACTTAATAGCACTGGACCTCCCTAAAGTGCATGCGAATTTGTAAATTGCTCTCTAAATTTTTTTTTCGGCCGTAAACCCCTCAAACTCTCATTTTCTTTACACCACTCTTATGGAGATGCTCCCTCCTCAGGGGCAATAAAACGAGCTGCTGCAAAGAAAAGGAGAGTTCGAGGGATTTACCGTCGAAAAAAAAACATTAAGGGGGCGATTTATAAATTCGCGTACACTTCAGGGGGATCCAGTTCTATTAAGTCTAAATTTTATTGGCATAAAGATAGATTTGATAAACAATCAACTCAAAATTCGGTTTCCAATACTTTCGTTTAAAACACATTGTGTCTAGTTTTTTTTTTTTTTTTTTTTTTTCCTTACAAAAAATAGATGAAAATTTAATGTCAATTTTAAATACTTGTTAAGTTAACCGAAAAAATAGCCGTACAATAGGCCGTCTAAAAGTAGACGATCATATTGACAATGTCTAATATTTATTTTTGCCATATCAGTGTGAGGTTGAATATATCCACATGTATTGGAGATATATTTTTTAATTGAATACATATGTATCTTATGTGGTATTTTTTATTTTTTTTTTACAAACCACCCTTATATTGGATACGAATGTCAGATGTCCTAAATAAGTTGGATTGAACTTTTCCATAGATTTGGTGTAGAAACTACGATGCAGCGACTCGAATGTGAAACGGAATCAACTCACTTTATTATTGAGCAACATTTGGCAACCATTAAATTTGAAAATATAAAAATAAAATAAGCACAAATGACAGGCTGCTTTGTAATCAAATGAAGAGGCAAAAAGCGCTTTTATTCGCTTTTATTGGGCAAGAAAACGCATAGAAAATCTAAAAATAATTATATTTTATAAAAAAATGCTTTAAAAAATTCAAATTTAAAAGATAATTTATCCCTTTCTTTTGTTTTCTATAAATCATTTATCTAGTTCAAATAAATATTATAAAATTGCCAATAGGGTCGTAGTTTAACCGTTAGATGGACGAGTTTAGGGTTTGGACAAATGGCTCCAAAGTCAGCGACTCGAATCTTACCAATGGAAAAAAATTTAAAAAAAAAATACTCAATCCCGAATTAATAGATATCATCAAAATAAATACAATAAAATAATGTAGGAATTAATTTGATAATGTTGAGATTAAAATATTCAGAATGAAGAGGAGGAAAACAAAAGTTGGGTGAAAAAATAAATAATAATAAAAATAAACCCAATAGAGCCGGAATATCTTAGGTAGATTCCACAACTATCAAAAAAGTTGACATAAAAGTGAAGGCAAAAACTTGTGAACCAAAGCATATTCTGGGAAGATCCTTTCCCCACCACTCTTGCATCTATAAAAAAAGCTACAACACATCAGCAATTTCCCACCCTTCACAAGCTCAGCTCAAGAGCTCCTCTCTGGTTTTTGCTGAACTTCTTCGCATTTTCGCATGGATTTCAAGGTCAGTAGCAGTAGCAGTAGCGGTGGCCGGATGGATTTCGGGGTCAATAGTTACGGACCTTACGGTGAAAGCAGTGGCCAAAACAGCGAGGAGGAGGAAGAGTTTCAAGAGTTTTGTAATGAAGGTTAAACTGTTGTTAGACCATTAGGGCAACTATGATCTTTGGCAATTTACTTTTACGATTATTTCAGATTTGCAGCTACAAAATTTCCTAGCCTTTATATAAATGGTGTACATATATTCTATTTAGCTCATAGGTTGGTGATAAATATTGTACTTTCTAGGTAATATTTTGTATGTGTTCGTAATATATATAGTACTTGGTAGGTAATATTTACTATTTACTATGAGTTCAAAACTAAATAGAAAATTTTATATTTCTTTTTGCTTCTAAAAGAAAGTTAGTATTAGAGGAAACTATGTCATGAAACAAAACATGGAAAAAATTGTATGGTCTTTAAATATAATTATTTTTAAAGGGCATAAATGAATAATTCAAGGAAAATTCTGATCAAATAAAATAAATAATTTGCATAATCTAAACAAATCAGTACAAAACTGATACACAAATCTAAAAGTTAGTTATGTGGTAAATGTCCGAATACATATAGGACATGGCAAAGACAAGTAATATATCACATTATTTGAACTGAATTTTGAACTACTTTATCAGGTTGTATAGTATATTATTCGTATCATATATCTATATATGATTTTCTTGGATAATCCTGAATCATTGCATATTCTGTATACGGATTCTCAATTTTAGGATGGAACCAAAAGAAAATATGAACACAAACGGTTAAGTTAAAAACTATTCCAGATTGATAAACCACATCAACTGCTAAATTAAAAGTGAACACAATATAATTTGTCTTTCAACTTAAAAGCGCGCAAACAACTATCCGCATTTTGAATATCATAAATAAATCAAGCAAAACAAAAAACCTAATTGAATTGTAAACCAATTCTCCAAAAGTACATCGATAACTCAAAAGCAAAACTCAAGTCCCATTCCCTCATCGATACAAACTCAGCCTAGTAAAAGAAACCAAGAACTTTACCACCAACGTTCTTCCTTCTGGCCTCTTCATGGTCCATAATGCCAGCAGAAGTTGTCAGCACGATGTATCCAAACTGCATGATTTCAACCATCATGCCAAGGTAAACACAAATAATCAAACACTTTGTTTTTTACAAGATAGATATGCAAATACAAATTAAACCAAATCAACCTAAGAATCAATATTATAAAGTTGCAAGTAAAATTTGAAATCAGATACATCCGGCTTGAACACATATAATTGATAGATATTCTTGATACCAACAAAGTTCATAAAATTTAAAAGATACTTCATAAGCTAACCTGTCTTGACGGAAGCAGCCTTGCGGTCCAACCTTCGATCTCCTTAACACCGACATCAAAACGAGGACTGATAACCCCGCACTTGTTCAGCCTTCCGTTCAGTTCAACAACAATCTTGCCAGATCTGTGATCATCGACATACTCAAACTCTCCAATGTAACCTATACAGAATAACCAAAGAATTATACAAAACTCTAAGCATTAAAATGTGTGGCAAATAGCATCAAAAAGAGAATCTCAAGTGTCAACGTATGATGCATACCGTGCTTTTGCATCACAATAAGAAACTTGATGATAACCTTCGATGACGGTCTGATCATGACCTGGCGCTTCCCACGTTTCTCAGCATTATACATGCTCTTCAGAGCATCATTCAGAACACTGACTCTCACCATAGTTGCTGCAATATAGGTTAAGGAAAAGGTCTCAACATCAAATAAAAGCTACCACATACAAACTAAAATAAAACTATCAGAGCCTAAATGTAAAAACACATTGCATTTACATTCAAACTATAGACATTACCAAATAAAAGAAAAATCAATCGTTTTTTATTTCTCTATTTCATTTTTTACACAGCTACTCAATACACCAAATGACGAGCGTTCAGCAATTTGATGCCTAGCAACTACATTAACAGCACAACAAAACCATCAAAATGTTCGTAAAAATGACATCGCAAGGAGTAACAAAATAGCGGCATTTTCAGAACATTGAATAAACAAAAAAAAAAAAAAAAAATCAACCTACAGCGATACAAAATGAAAGTTCCATTCAAACAAACAGCGCTCGAATTTAAAAAGATTTACATAGAACATGCAATCTACAGCAACTTTTGCTAATTTTCTAAAGCATATTACGAATAAAGTAATCGAGATTTATCTTTTCCGTCATATTGGCTTCCTAAATTCACACGAAGGACCTAAAACAAATCTAACTTGAAGCAATATACTAACGAAAAGCACGGCGATGAACAGATCAATTAAGATAAAAATAAAAACTCAAATGAGAATAAAAAAGTAAAACTTATTAAATTCACATCAGGAAATCAAATCAAACATGAAAAAAGAAAAGCTCGGATCTGGAGCGTTAGGTTGAACTGAACATACCGTAGGCAAATCACAGCAAGACAGGCGCCTCCGAGAGAGATACAGAGAGTGCGAGTACAGCAGAAAGCTAGGGTTTTTGAGAGAGTGTAAGATGTGAAACCCTAGTGTTCATATATTCGGAGAATGAACGGGTGTGTGTTTACTGTAATACCCCTGGTGCTTGGGTTTTGGTTTAATTTTGGGCCTCGGATTTCAATTAGTAGATTACATAATATGGGCCTAGCCCATGTTAATAAGACCTGGCCAGCCCATTGTTTCTAAGCTTGGGAGTTGAGAGTTCTTTAGTGGTTTTTTTTTCCTTTTTATGTCGTGTTTACAAATCAGAAATCTTTCATAGGAAAGAGAATTAAGTTACTGGTTTTTGAATTCCTATGTTTACTAAATTTTGGAGAAATTAAGTTCCGTGGACCCCACACACATATCAGTAATTAAGTTCCTGAATGAAAGAGAACTTAATTCCCCTCACCCAACCTAGGAATCAAATTCCCTTTCCTGATGGAAAAGGGAATTCATATATTTTTACTAAAATATCCTCATTAACCGTTATAAATAAATAAAAAATAAAAAATAAAAAAAAAACTATATTTCTATTTTGTTGTTTTCTTCGGGATTGTTCTCTATCATTCTCTTTTATTTTATTCTTCTCCATATCCTTTTATTTCTTTAAATTCTTGAATTTGTTATGTTTAATTTATTTTTTTTCATCAAATCTCCTATGAAATTAAGTTTTGAAGATATATATATATATATATATGAACTGCGAATTATTAAAAATAAAAAAATAAATTGCCGCCTTAATTTGGTATATAACTATATATGAACCATCAGTTATAAAAAATAAATTAACAAAAGCACTTTCAATTGCTTATGCCTCTAAAATTTCATGCCTTTTGGTTTGACTCCTTAATTTGATATATAACTATATGGATAATAACAAATGCATTTCCAATTGCTTATGCCTCTTGAATTTCATGCTTTTTGGTTTGACTTTTTTTTTTTTTTTTAACTTATATATATATATATACGGTGGATTAGTGGTAATAGCATAAAATTAATTATGTGTTCAAATTTGCATAATCTCAATTTTTAATTAATATTAAACTAATTAGTTAAAATTGTATAATATATATGTTAATTATTTTGGTTACAGTGTTATGAGTAATATAAAATATATTTTTTAATATTAAAACAAAAATTTAACATGATATATATACAAGGGTATTTTTGTAATCAACTTTGTATCATCCTCATTCCATTTTTCATTCCTAATAAGTTAGTAAACACTGAAATGGAATTTAAGAACTTAATTCTGATTCCCCTCCATTCTCTTTCTAATGGAACTTAATTCCAATTCATTTCATTCCCGATTAATAAACGCACCCTTAATTTGACTCTCATTGGATTGAGATCTACCGGGATCTAACAAGATTAACCATTGCAAGTATGACCCGGAATGTAACTCTCACTATAAGGGAGAGTCTCCCTACACTTTACGATTTAATAAGCAAATGTGTGCTTTCGTGTTGTTAATGGGTTGTACCTATAATACCAATTATATTCTAAGTTAAATTTCATGTTACAATTTTGAACATATCACAATTTCTACTTTTTTATTGTATTTAAAAAATCACCCCAAAAAAAAATGGTATATTGAGAATTGAGTCTATTGCCGAATACATTTTTGGACAATAAAAACATATAAGATAAAAAATAAAATGGTTTTTTTAGCAAGAAGTATTGAATTCGAACTTCTCTCATTAGTAATAATAAGACCTGGCCAGCCCATTGTTTCTAAGCTTGGGAGTTGAGAGTTCTTTAGTGGTTTTTTTTTCCTTTTTATGGCGTGTTTACAAATCAGAAATCTTTCATAGGAAAGGGAATTAAGTTACTGGTTTTTGAATTCCTATGTTTACTAAATTTTGGAGGAATTAAGTTCCGTGGACCCCACACACATATCAGTAATTAAGTTCCTGAATGAAAGAGAACTTAATTCCCCTCACCCAACCTAGGAATCAAATTCCCTTTCCTGATGGAAAAGGGAATTCATATATTTTTACTAAAATATCCTCATTAACCGTTATAAATAAATAAAAAATAAAAAATAAAAAAAAAACTATATTTCTATTTTGTTGTTTTCTTCGGGATTGTTCTCTATCATTCTCTTTTATTTTATTCTTCTCCATATCCTTTTATTTCTTTAAATTCTTGAATTTGTTATGTTTAATTTATTTTTTTTCATCAAATCTCCTATGAAATTAAGTTTTGAAGATATATATATATATATATATATATGAACTGCGAATTATTAAAAATAAAAAAATAAATTGCCGCCTTAATTTGGTATATAACTATATATGAACCATCAGTTATAAAAAATAAATTAACAAAAGCACTTTCAATTGCTTATGCCTCTAAAATTTCATGCCTTTTGGTTTGACTCCTTAATTTGATATATAACTATATGGATAATAACAAATGCATTTCCAATTGCTTATGCCTCTTGAATTTCATGCTTTTTGGTTTGACTTTTTTTTTTTTTTTTAACTTATATATATATATATATACGGTGGATTAGTGGTAATAGCATAAAATTAATTATGTGTTCAAATTTGCATAATCTCAATTTTTAATTAATATTAAACTAATTAGTTAAAATTGTATAATATATATGTTAATTATTTTGGTTACAGTGTTATGAGTAATATAAAATATATTTTTTAATATTAAAACAAAAATTTAACATGATATATATACAAGGGTATTTTTGTAATCAACTTTGTATCATCCTCATTCCATTTTTCATTCCTAATAAGTTAGTAAACACTGAAATGGAATTTAAGAACTTAATTCTGATTCCCCTCCATTCTCTTTCTAATGGAACTTAATTCCAATTCATTTCATTCCCGATTAATAAACGCACCCTTAATTTGACTCTCATTGGATTGAGATCTACCGGGATCTAACAAGATTAACCATTGCAAGTATGACCCGGAATGTAACTCTCACTATAAGGGAGAGTCTCCCTACACTTTACGATTTAATAAGCAAATGTGTGCTTTCGTGTTGTTAATGGGTTGTACCTATAATACCAATTATATTCTAAGTTAAATTTCATGTTACAATTTTGAACATATCACAATTTCTACTTTTTTATTGTATTTAAAAAATCACCCCAAAAAAAAATGGTATATTGAGAATTGAGTCTATTGCCGAATACATTTTTGGACAATAAAAACATATAAGATAAAAAATAAAATGGTTTTTTTAGCAAGAAGTATTGAATTCGAACTTCTCTCATTAGTAATAATAAGACCTGGCCAGCCCATTGTTTCTAAGCTTGGGAGTTGAGAGTTCTTTAGTGGTTTTTTTTTCCTTTTTATGGCGTGTTTACAAATCAGAAATCTTTCATAGGAAAGGGAATTAAGTTACTGGTTTTTGAATTCCTATGTTTACTAAATTTTGGAGGAATTAAGTTCCGTGGACCCCACACACATATCAGTAATTAAGTTCCTGAATGAAAGAGAACTTAATTCCCCTCACCCAACCTAGGAATCAAATTCCCTTTCCTGATGGAAAAGGGAATTCATATATTTTTACTAAAATATCCTCATTAACCGTTATAAATAAATAAAAAATAAAAAATAAAAAAAAAACTATATTTCTATTTTGTTGTTTTCTTCGGGATTGTTCTCTATCATTCTCTTTTATTTTATTCTTCTCCATATCCTTTTATTTCTTTAAATTCTTGAATTTGTTATGTTTAATTTATTTTTTTTCATCAAATCTCCTATGAAATTAAGTTTTGAAGATATATATATATATATATATATATATGAACTGCGAATTATTAAAAATAAAAAAATAAATTGCCGCCTTAATTTGGTATATAACTATATATGAACCATCAGTTATAAAAAATAAATTAACAAAAGCACTTTCAATTGCTTATGCCTCTAAAATTTCATGCCTTTTGGTTTGACTCCTTAATTTGATATATAACTATATGGATAATAACAAATGCATTTCCAATTGCTTATGCCTCTTGAATTTCATGCTTTTTGGTTTGACTTTTTTTTTTTTTTTTAACTTATATATATATATATATACGGTGGATTAGTGGTAATAGCATAAAATTAATTATGTGTTCAAATTTGCATAATCTCAATTTTTAATTAATATTAAACTAATTAGTTAAAATTGTATAATATATATGTTAATTATTTTGGTTACAGTGTTATGAGTAATATAAAATATATTTTTTAATATTAAAACAAAAATTTAACATGATATATATACAAGGGTATTTTTGTAATCAACTTTGTATCATCCTCATTCCATTTTTCATTCCTAATAAGTTAGTAAACACTGAAATGGAATTTAAGAACTTAATTCTGATTCCCCTCCATTCTCTTTCTAATGGAACTTAATTCCAATTCATTTCATTCCCGATTAATAAACGCACCCTTAATTTGACTCTCATTGGATTGAGATCTACCGGGATCTAACAAGATTAACCATTGCAAGTATGACCCGGAATGTAACTCTCACTATAAGGGAGAGTCTCCCTACACTTTACGATTTAATAAGCAAATGTGTGCTTTCGTGTTGTTAATGGGTTGTACCTATAATACCAATTATATTCTAAGTTAAATTTCATGTTACAATTTTGAACATATCACAATTTCTACTTTTTTATTGTATTTAAAAAATCACCCCAAAAAAAAATGGTATATTGAGAATTGAGTCTATTGCCGAATACATTTTTGGACAATAAAAACATATAAGATAAAAAATAAAATGGTTTTTTTAGCAAGAAGTATTGAATTCGAACTTCTCTCATTAGTAATAAAACTTTTGATTGATAGAATAGTATATCTCTCACACCTACACTATTGGGTTGTTGGTTCAAGTCATGTCCCTCTCTCCAAATCCTGATTTTCGATTGCGATGGATGAATTAAGAAGCGGTGGGATAATAGCCCAGTCATTATTCAGGAAGAAAATAAAAAGGAAAAAGAAGAAGAAAATATAGTTTAATTATTAAGCATAAACATAATCATTAGCACAAGATAATTAGGGTATATCTAAATCAAGATATTTAAGAGTTCTACTTGATTTAAATATGTTTAAATATAATCATATGATAAAATATATATAAATGATAATGTGTTAAAAGAAGTTTATTCCTTTTGTCTCCTATTTTGTTAACAATTGTTTAATATAATAAACTCTCACTGGCTTCACCTTAATGTCTTGATATCATGCACAATTCAATTTTATACCTTTATTATTATTATTTCTTCCCATTCCACATCCACAGCTGTGACTATTTTTATTATTTTTATTTTTATTTTTATTTTTATTTTATCTTATTTTATTTTATTTTTTAAGTTGACAGTTGTGACTAATTGATAACAGTTCATTAGTGTAAAAAAAAAAAAAAAAAAAAAATAGATCCTTTAATAACAAAAAACAAAAAAAATATTGTCAAAAAACAAAAAAAAAACAAAAAAAAAAAAAACAAAAAAACAAAAAATATATATATTCCAAAACATGTTAAAATTTAAAGAAAAAAAAGAATCAGATCGTAAAGAATCTAGATTCGAAAATTTTCAACAGAATTCATTAATATTATTGGACCAAATTGTAACATTTTCAAGAATTCCACAGCAACATAAACTTTAACAATATGTTTGGTTAGATGGAAATGAAAGGAAATGATAGTGGGGAGAGGAAAGGAAATGAAAAGAAATGAGAGGATAGTGGTTTTAATTATTGTTGTTTGGATGGTTATGGGTGGAAAGTAAAGGAAATGATAGTGTTTTATTTTATTTACGAAAATACCATTCTTTTAACAATATGAATACCAACAATATATAACGTTATTTTTGGGATTTTGAAAAAATTATTAATGGTGGATTCATTTCCCTCATTTTCCTCCAAAATTTGGATGGAAACCAAATTGTGTAAATTGGAAGAAATTATTCCTCTCATTTCCCTCCATTTTCTTTCATTTCCCTTTCGTTTAACCATCCAAACAAGAAATTATAAATTCTCCCAAATCCTTTCTTTTCCTTTCTCTCCAATTGAACTAAAACCAAACATATGCATGTGATTTTAAAAAACGAAAAATTGCACAATCATCCCATAAGTTTAATCAATATTACACTCAGCTACAACTTTTATCAAAATTGCACATACTTTTTCTGTTTTTCGTTGATTAAGTGTTAATTGACAATTTGATTAACCATAACATTTAAAATGTCTAAATTACCCTTGAATTAATTATTTTATTATCATAATAATTATTTTTTTAGATTTTATTATAATAAGATTAATTAACTAACAAATTTTTTAGTTAATTGATAATTCTTGTTCTCGGTATTTTTTTAAGAAAAAATTAAAAGATTTGTACAGACTTCATTTCAATTTTCCATTAATTTGTCTATAGTCTATACATTCCTCCCATGGAAAAGATTTGTATTTTTCTTTAAAAAAATGTTTTTTTTTTAATAAGAAAATCGTTAGTTAATTAATTTTATTATAATAAAATTTAAAAAACAACTAATTCAGGGGTAATTTAGATATTTAAATTTTTAAGGTTAGTCAAACTGTCAATTAACACTTAGTCAACGAAAAGCATGGGAAGTATGTGCAATTTTGACAAAAGTTGCAGCTGAATACAATATTGATTAAACTCACGGGATGTTTGTGCAAGTTTCCTTTTAAAAAATTATTTTCATGGTTGATCTTCAATATTTTTTAACGAATAAAGTTTTCTAATGAATTTTAAGAACCGTTAAAAATCCATAAGATTGAGGAAATAAGTAACACTAGTGTACCTGGCCTGCAAATCAATGGTTTTTTATTAGGAAAAAAAAAAAAAAAACTTAATTAATCAATAATAATATCCAGAAGATTCATTGGCCTAGTAATTTAAGTGCATGAATTAAAATTCATACAATCCATTTTTTTTTCTTTTTTTTTTTTTCTTTTTTGAGAACGATTCATTCAATATTTCAATCCTAATAATAGAAAATGGACCACCAAAAAAACATAAACAAGCTTAATTGATTATTATCTAATTAATTAATGATATTGTTGACATGAAAATTGTAATTATTGAAAGAGAAAACAATACCTAATTGACAAACTCCTTTGACCTCTTAATGTTGATAAAAAATTTCAACTAAGCAATTTGAAAACATTGTTAAATAAGCAAATTATTAAATTAAATTTAAATAGATGCCCCCAAAAGCTAGCAGTTTGTAGCTGATTGTGATTCTTTCCTGTAAGAACATAAAAAAATTAAAATAATAATAATACAAAAAAAAAGTATTTAATATATGAGTAATGTTACATTGTCCAAATTTGGTGTTCAAATGTGATGTCCAAATGATGTTGTAACACTCTAGTCCATTCATTTAAATCATGCAAATCTAATACAATTTAAATGAATGGTCTATATTATTGCCACATCATTTGGGTATCAGATTTGTACATCAAATTTTGGCAATGTAGAATTACTCTTAATATATATATATATATAGTCTCTCATGAGGAATCCCTTATTTTAATTTAGGTAAGGACCTTGATGAAAATACATCGATTTTAATGAATTTTGATCTGAATTTTTTCGTGGATGATGAGTTCATTGCAATCTACCTATGAACAAAATTTGAGAATTTTTCGAATACTATAACTATTTTTCTTGATTTTTCCTATATTTCACATATTTTTCAATGCCTTCATATTTAACAAAATTTGGATAAATAGTTATAGTATACTTGGACTCGGCTGCATGCACTTGTCAAAGCATCTTTTAAATCCAATGTCTTTCATTAAAATGTGCTAATAGTAATACAATAAGGGGGTGCTCACTTGAAAATTACCAGTGTTCTAGTAAACGCTAGGCACTAGTCGGGCGGTAGAGCAGCTCCTAGCCTCGGCGGTGTCTAGGCGGCATCTAGACGGCACCTAGGTGGCCGGAAATTTATTTATTTATTTAAATTATTTTTCCTAAATACAAAACCAATATTTAATGTCTTCAAAACAAATTCAATATACAAATTTTAAAGAGTGTAACTATGATATAAAAATGACTTTGATTCCGTATAAACTGATTTATCGGTAAAATCAATCGATAAATTGTTCAAATCACCCGTTTTTTTACCCACCGCCTATGCAGCCGATTTTGTCCTCATTGGGACGGTCGGAGGCCGCCTAGACGGCGCCTAGACGCATTTTTTCGAACACTAAAAATTAATGTATATATATGATACTATTGGATCATTGATCTATCGGAACTTGACGAAATCAATTATTATAAGCACTGCTGTAAATGCAATTCAAGCAGTAAGGGAGGGTTTCCCCACAATATTTTTGCATGAATTAAGATTCATTTCATTTTGTTAAGAGAAGATGTACGCTCAATAAATCTGTCAATGTCCCATGTTCGCGACATCTGTCAATGTCCCATGTTCGAGTCGCGGACTCGCGGTGCATGTTGTATTTAAAAACTAACGTAAACAAGGTGAATTGATTAACATCTAAACAAGGCCTAATTGACAAACTATACTGACCTCTATGTTGATAAAAAATAATTGTCAACCATGCAATTGCAAAAAACATCTTTAAATAAATTTTAAATAATTAAATCACCCAAAAGCTAGCTGTTTTGTAGCTGATTATGATTCTTTCTTTTAACTACATCCAAAAATTAACTTATGGTTTTGCTTCCTACTTACAAGCATATAAATCCATACAGAAATTAGGATTGGATTTGAGGTAATTAATTAATTAATTGTTGTCATTGGATTGGATATGAATTAATTAATCACTGTCATTACATGCACCAACATATTCCTCCTCCTCATCAGTGGACAGTGGTATTTTTATTCATTCGGAGCTCCAAAATGTAATTCCAATGAGTATTTTTTTTTTGGGTCATAACAATAATAATAGGGATTGGCCAAGTTGTTGTTAATGGGTAATGTTACTTGAAAGTCATGATGTGAGCGATTATTTATTTTTGTTTTTGTTTTTTTTTTTAAATTTTTAAATCTATAAAAACTAAAAATTGAAATCTAATTTTTTTTTATAGACTCTTGGATTGAAATCTAAAGACTAAAAATCGACTCAATAACATTGCTGTCAACCACGGGGTGGTTGCTTTGGTGGTCCAAGGCTTTAGATAAAAATCTCAAGTTATACTCTTAGCAATTTCATTGTGGCCAGCAACTAGAGCGTTAGCTCAGCTGGTGGAAGGACATGCTTGGAGTACGGGTAACTCCCAGGTCAGCAGTTCGAACCCTACTCAGACGAAGGCGAGTTACCTGCTTGCATATTTGTGTAGACGGGTATGTCACGCAATTGAGGAAGACAGGTGAATTAGTGCCTGGACAAAGTTTGGGATCCTTGATACCAAAAAAATAAAAATAAAAAAAAATTCCAAAGATACATATCTGTGTAAGTTATTATTATTATTATTATTTTGAACTAGCATATTTGTGTAAGTTAAAAGTACCCACTTTTACCAACGCATATTAATTCTAGTAGTTCGGTACTTTTTTCCCTTAAGTAAGGTCTCGGATCCGAATATTGTGAATGGAAAAAACCTGCGCTGGGAGAGCTTTACCCCTTAGTGGACTGACCCGACTTGAAACCAGATAAATTGGGGTCAGTGGGCCTCCAAATACCGGTACATTAAAGCAAAAGTACCCAATTTTATTAGATAATGCTCGAGTTTAGTTTTGATCCCGATTAATAAATTTTTGTCTACAATTAAGATATGAGTTTGGATTCTTAGATTAAAAAAAAAAAAAAAAAGAGTTTCGTTAAAATCTAATTAAATGTTTTTGTTTTTATGACTATATTACAACTTGATCCGAATAATAATTCTCATGGTAGAAGAAGAGATATCTCCACAATTGTTTTCATATATGTGATAAGCGTTCAAAACTTCTACTCTCCTAATCGTAAAAGTAATTATTCAAACCGTATTTATAGTATTTAATCTAAACAGTTCCGTTATCTAACCTCGACAAGCAACCTTTAGAAAACAAATTGTGTTATTATCAATATGGAAAACAATTAAGAAGTGCATTAATCTAGATCACCAACCAACTTGCTATCAAATGACCAACTCTTTTTATTTTCTTGAAAATGACCGATTATTGTAAAGATTCCACGTGTCATCATTTCGATCATTGACGACATATCACACTATAAAGAAATATTATAATTGAGACGAATATATGCAACAGTGATTTTGGGATAACAACAGTGATTAAAATCTTAATTTTGATAATTACATGATTATCAGTTTGTGGGTATTATTACACGTGTTAATCTGACAACAATTTCTGTATAATAATAAATTAATAATAATAATAACAAAATCGATGTACCGAATCAATATCAATGTTGCGAGTAGAAGAACTCTACAAGACAACGACTAAAAGAGAAAACATTAAGAGTTGACATTTGAGTCCCAACTCGGTCAATTTTTTTTTAAAAAAAGTGTTTAAATTATTGTAATTGGTTATACATATAAATTTTTATTAATTGATATTGTAATTAACATTTTTAATATTTTGATTTTGTTTTGTTACTTTGTGTGAAATACATTATGATTTGATGATAATTTGAACCGGTACGTGTTTTGATATGGTAAATGGTTGATTCAACTCGGTTACCAACCTTGGTTTTTTTAATAGGCTGTTGATATTAGAAGTATGTTTTCAATTTTATTTTATTTTATTTTATTTAAAAAAAAAAAGTAAAAACGATTCTCATATTGAAAACATATAAAAAAAATAATTACTGTGGTCAATCAAAACCAAACTTAGATCCCTGAGAGAGAATATCGTCACGGTTCTAGTAAATAACGATTCAAAATGTAAAAATCCTAATAACCATGATGGAAGAGCTTCCATGAAGTCTCGAACCAAAAGATTAACTACTTGGGTCTTGGTAATTTTTAACCATGATTATATATATATATATAATTACACCGTGTTGCTATTTCTAATTGAGCCGCACCATTTGAGGCAGAAGGAAATGATTAATTTTATACCTTTTTAGGTTCATGTTTCCTTGTCTTATGTTGAGGTTTGCATACCTTCTTAGTTTATTGTTTTAGGGTTTGGGCGTCACTTTACTTTCATTTTTTTTGTTTTCCTTTATTTTTTATTTTAATAATATAGTCAACTTAATAATATATATATATATAAATATAATCATGGTTAAAAATTATAAAGATGTTGGAGAATATTTGTAACATCATCCAAAGTATATTGTCAACCTGGTTCCAAGTAAAATATTAATTTGCATTTCAACATCGTAATATATATATATATATATTAATTTGTGCATGGGAAGAGGTCAACAAATTATAAATATATTCATAAAAATTGGCGATGCCACAACTCCACAAGAGAGACAAACAACAAGAACCATGCAAGGAAGACAAATATCAAACTTTTATTTTTATTTTCGTTTGTTTATAATTAATACACACAAAAAAACTCAAAACTCATTTGAATTGTATATATATATAGCTTCTTCTTTTGGCCGACTTTACTAATATATATTTTTAAAGACGGAAATTGATCGAGGTGTTTTTATTGAATAGGTAAAAGTTGAGGTGTCTCGGTTTAATTGGTGGGTTAATTACGATCACATCTCTTTTCATAAATTCTTAAATTTATTGTTTATTATTTTTTTATTTTTTTTTTGAGAAATTGGAATACAATAACACAACCAAGAACCCACACTAACCAGGCCAATCGGCTAACAACAGATCCTCCACAGGAGGAGGAAAGGAGTTATAATAAAAACGATCCTCCGAAGAGGACACAACGATTTTTGCTAAACAATTAAAAACCCTATTCGCCGCTCTAGGAATAAAAGAAATAGAAATATTATGAACATCCACGAGCCAAATAATATCAGCAATAACAATACCCACCTCCGAACAAGGGACAGCACCAGACAACATAAGATCAACCACAAACTTAGCATCCGATTCTAAAACACACGGTATAAAACCTGACTGCAAAGCAAAATCTATTCCACACAAAATGGCTGAAGCTTCAGCCACCTGCTTTTTGTTTAATGGGAGACAAAATGTTTCTAAAAAGTAATTTACAGAAAAAAAAAAAATTAATAATATTTTTCTTAAAAAAAACAAAAAAAACTTGAAAAGTAAATTTTAAAATGTGTTTTTTATATGATAATATGAGGTTGGTATGACATCAATAAGGTTATGATTTTGAGTTATTTCCTCGTTTCAAACACTAAATCAGAATAGTTAAACGAATGTATTTTTTTTGTTTTGTGGTCAAAAACAATAGTTTCGTGTTAACCAGACCTTTCTACCAAATTGAGATACCTTGTTCAAATCTGCATCATAAGTAAAAAAAATTTTTAAAAAAATTAATATATATATATAAACTGTTTTATTATTTCTTAGAAAATAGGGAAAATTGCACAAACTTACCCTAACGTTTCCCATTATGTCATAATATTTAACTAATGCCTTTAATTGCACAAACAACCCCTTCTGTTAGTCAACTTTGGTTAAAAATAACCATTGACCATGATTTTTTTTGAAAGCCCAAAATTGCCCCTGCAATTTATTACAAAAAAAAAATAAATTTAAGCCCTTTGTTAAAACATTATCTACTTTAAATTATTATAATATAAAAAATAAACACTAAGTATAATCCTATTTAAATAAAAAAAATTCAAAAATAATATATTATAAACAAAACAATTTAAGAAAAACGTTATTTTGAGAAAATACAATTTAATAATATATTAAAAACAAAACAAAAAAAATGTTATTTTGAGAAAATATAATTTAAAATTATGCAAATCCAATATAAATAGTGGTAATGTGTTATATGATAAATGATTATATTTTTATTTCAAACTTTTGATGATTTTATTTATATTTGTGTTTAGAATACTAAACATAATCCTTTTTAAATAAAAAAAAAATTCAAAAATAATATAATAAAAACAAAAACAAATTCAAAAATATGTAACACATTACCACTATTCATATTGGACTTGTATAATTTTAAATTATATTTTCTCAAAATAACATTTTATTTTTTTTTTGTTTTGTTTTTAATATATTATTAAATTGTATTTTCTCAAAATAACGTTTTCTTAAATTGTTTTGTTTTTAATATATTATTTTTGATTTTTTTATTTAAAAAGGATTATGCTTAATGTTTATTTTTTATATTCTAATAATTTAAAGTAAATAATGTTTTAAACAAATGGCTTAAATTTTTTTTTTGTAATAAAGTGCAGGGGCAATTTTGGGCTTTCAAAAAAAAGTCATGGTCAATGGTTATTTTTAACCAAAGTTGACTAACAGGAGGGGTTGTTTGTGCAATTAAAGGTATTAGTTGAATATTATGCCATAATGGAAAACGTTAGGGTAAGTTTATGCAATTTTCCCTAGAAAATAACTAGCAATCACTTCTGTTACAGTGTTACCTTATCTAATTAAATATTATCATCTAGTTTGTGAGCTACTATTTTTGCATAAGTTTACATGATTCTTCTTGATTTTTTTTTTTCCTTTTTTATTTATTTTTTAATTGGAATAATCAAGTTCTCTCAACAACTTTAATTATAAATAATAATAGCAATTAATATTTTAGTCTCTAGTACTTTCTACCAATACCTCAAGTAACCATTTTTGTTTTCTAGCCAATTATATATATAATTTTCATGATTAATAAATATTGTTCAGGGATTTTATGGTCATGTAAAAGCTTGGACAGTACATACTACATACAATTTGGTGTTAGAAATTAAAGAACTTTGAAAGCAAATACTGGTCAATTCTGAGATAATTACTATAAAAGTATAAATATATCAACTTCTGCATTCCAACTTCAGGCTTGATTTATGAAATCAAATTCAACCAGAATTAATGGTCTGGTAGGTTTAAGATTTTATTTATTTATTCATTTATTATTATTATTATTATTTATCTTGCACATCACATCCTAGTATAAGTAGTAGTGCACCTTCTTTCTACATTAGTAGTGATGGGTTCAAATTTACAAGCATATATGAGGAGCTTTCTTCCTAGTTTGTAAGGGTAGTTATCTCCGGTTATGAGAATATATATTAGGACTGTGCATATATATTGTTTGATCTTGGTAGGTCCTGATAGGCGATAGCCCTATATATTATAATAGTTCCCATAATACTTTTATATATAAAAAAAAGGATTTTTCTTTTTCTTTTTCTTTTTCTTTTTCTTTTCTAATTCTTACATGATTTAAGGAAGTAAATATTGGTTTATGTTTAAAAACAGGGTTCATATATATATATATAGTAATGTTATTTTATCCAAATATCTTTAAAATATATATATATATATATTGGTAACCAAAAATTTATCCTTAAAATAGTTAAATCGTCTCGATTTTAATTACATTCGGACCTCAAATTTCAATTGTTTGATTGTATCCAATGATTTTTTTTTTTTTTTTGTACGTGAAGAAGTCTTTAGAGTTGGCAAACGTATTAAGTTAATACTGTAAATCCGAGTCATCTCAATCCCAAAAACAGTACTCAAAATTAGGTTTTCCACACGCTTAAGTTAAGACTAGCCAGTATTGGACTGCTTTCGAGTTGATTATAGTTAATTAATTAATATCTGATTTATATAATTAGTACTAATCACTTATCATGATCATGTACAAATAATCAATATTACAAAGTCAAACTTGAATGAAAGCGAAATCAAACAGATCTTATATGTCTATATAATTTTTCTAAAGAGAGCCGCCCATGGCTATCAGCTAGAGCTACTATATATTATTGTATATAAATAGCTTAGACTGAGGTTCTATGACTTCTATCTTCTTCTTATGACTCACTTGAACGTTATAAATTCATTTAATGTTATAAATAACATTTCATTAATATTCATTTCAAAATAAATTTTTTTTTTTTTTTAAAAAAAAAAAACACCCTTTGCTTTGCCTTCACTCAAACAAATAAACCACGTACTCTTCTTTAATTTTCCATTTTCATTATTCTTTTGTACTTTGCCTATAAATTTTTAATACTCCATAGAAGAATTTAGCTCTTACGTGATCAGTTCTTCTCAACTGGGTTTCAGAGATAAAGATAAAGAGAGGTGAGAGAATTAGCTTATATATAATTCTTTGTTTCTTTTTCAACATTTTTTTTTTAATGATAAGAAATGTATATGTTTCTGGGTTTGGTTTGAAATCACACTGTGTGAATATTCATTATTTCACATGATATCTTCGGGCCTCTCTCTCTCTCTGTATTTATATTTACATCCATTGCTTGGAAAATATTTCCAGGAGAATTTGAAGAGTTAGAGCATCAAAATGAGGAACGCCGTCTTTTCTTCCCCAGAACTTTATAACTTTGGTGAATTTTTATTTTTTATTTTTTATTTTTTTCATTTCTTCATCTTTGCAATTCCTGTCAATTTTTTTTTTCTTGGAAACAAAAAAGCTTTAAAAGAAAAAAAATATTATTGTTCTTGTCTAGGTTTTGAAATACAATTGAGAAACTCTTGGTGATTTGTTTATTGTTTCAGGAGATAATGAAATTCAAATGCCAAATTTAGACATTTCCATGCAGGTTGACAGCTTAGTGTATGTTTTCTTGCTCTCTACCTTCAATTTATTTAGTTGACTCTTCAAAGATAAAAAAACAACAAAAAACATGAAAATTTGTTTTTATTTATTTATTGTTTTGTAGCACAAATGTCCATAGAAATAGTTTCTCTATGGATTCCAAAATGTTCAAAGATCATCATGACAACCATATTCTTAGAAGTGGAGGAGGAGGAGGAGGAGGCTACTCAGTTTCTTGTCAATCCCTCTTCAATAATTATCAACAAGGTTTGTTGATTTTTTTTTTTTTTTTTTTTTTTTTTTTAATTTCTTCTTTTTCAATTAATTTTGCCTAATTTTGTCCACTTTTTATTATGCTATTTAATTATTTATCTAGTTAATTAATTTGCATATACAATAATTAGAAAATAATAATAATAATAATTGATCAAGCCTTGTCTGGTTGCAGGTGGTTTTCAATCCTTTTCAACAAGCTGTGATGACATTATTTCTCAGCAGTGTTGTCTGCTGAGCCAAAAACGACATCTTCCTCCATTTGAATTGGTATGTTATTTGATTCGAGTAATTTCAAAATTCGTTTTGAAACCTCTTATACACGATCATATTAATCTAAGAAAATGTAATGATGCTGTGACATACGATTTTTTATTTTTTATTTTTTTATAAATATATAATCTAAAGACGGGTCGAAATTAGCTAGCTATAAAAAAAATAAAATTTAAACTAGTTAAATTCAATGTTTTAAAATTAATTGGTACTTTTTTATTTATTTTATATTTTATATTTAGGATTTTCAGTCCTTTCAAAATGCAATTGATGAAGTCGATGATTTTCTGCCTCAAGAATCCATTACTGATATTGTTCACCATCAAAGTACTTCAAATGCATGCAAGAAGAAGAATCAAAACAAGAAAATGAAGACATCCTCTCATGAACATCATAAAAAATGGCTCCATGATCATCATCATCAAATCAAGGACCCATCAACAGAAATATTACAAGATCAACAAAGGGTATATATCAAATATTTGTTTAAAAAGTGCTTTTAAAATGTTTTTGAGCTCATAAGTGCTTTTTAATTGCATTTGCAGGTGCCAGTAAGGAGAAGCCAAAAGCTGAGTGACAAGATCACAGCTCTTCAAAAACTGGTTTCTCCATATGGCAAAGTAATTAAGTGATATCAATATTAGAGATTATTATTATTATTATTATTTTGATAGAATATGTATTAGAGATTATTATTAATTAAAGAAAAAAAAGAGGGTTTTTGATTTTATTAATTATTGCAGACTGATACTGCTTCAGTTCTTCAAGAGGCCAATCTTTACATCAAGCTTTTACAACAACAAATTCAGGCAAAGCTCTGCTCTCATAAACCTTCCTTTCGTGAAAGTTTTTAATAGAACGGACACTTCATATCATTCATACACCCGATAAACAGAACACAATAACGTTGTTGTTGAACACAATTAACAAAGAATGTATTACATATAGATTTATATGTTACAGTATTTCTTGTTCGGGTGCACGAATGATTTGATATATCCGTCTTAATGTATTCATTAGAAGCTGATCATGGGTGTACTGATTTACCATTTTGTTTTTCTCATTTTATTCTAACATATTTTGTTTCAGATTCTTAGCAGCTCATACTATAGTGTCACAACTCTTCACTCACAGGTAAAACAATTTAATTTAACAAATTAAATTTTTTAAAATGATTCATTTTTATTTTTTAAATTTTTTTTATCAATAGTTAACTTATTTTGTTTATTTATAAATATTTTATGCAGGAAATGGGAGAGGAAAAATCAGACCTAAGAAGCAGAGGACTGTGCTTGGTTCCCATATCAGTTACCCAGAAATTAACAAAAAATCAAGACTTGCTGATTGATTCACATTCTATATCAAGAAATTAATCACAATGCTCTAAACTAATTTTTATGCCATTCACACTTTTTATCCTAATTATTCGGTTTCATTGTTCGAAATTTTGAATCTTATGAGTATTTATCAATCGAATGAAAAATTCCCTTCTTTTTTTCTAGATATGTATCTTAAATTTTTATAGTAGATTAATGAAAGATTAATTTTTATAGTAGAATACCTTTCTTTTTATTGTTTTTTTTTTTTTTTTTTATTAGTCTAAACATTTTGTAATTTATCTATTACTAATTTGAACCATAAAGTATTGGAATATTTTTGTTCTATAATATGAATTATTCATATCAGAGATGTTAAAGTAAATTCAACTTTTCATAGAAATAAAATTTTGAAGTTTCAACAACTATTCAAGTATTCAACATAGATTTTATTTTATATATTATTTTTGCTAAAATTTGAAATCATCAAAACAAATTCAAGATAAAAGAAAATCTGGACATGCTTGTAGTTCCAAATCAACAAGAGTGAGGAAGTCTCTCTCCCATGTCGTAAGAGTAGTTATTTGGACATGGACATGCTTGTAATTCCATTTTTATGGTAGGGATTCAAGTCTTATCTCGTGTAATTGTATATTTTACATCAAATCTACGGTGACCCTTTGGGACTCGGGTCATGTTCATGTTAGATTTAGGTAGATCCGTGATCCTATCGGAACATATTTGTAACAATTAAACCATATTGATAACGATTAATCTCATGGAGTATCACCATATAGACACACTTTTGAATATTGTGACGAGTAATGAACCGCAGGACGCGCCTATACTAAAACGACGTCATATCAATCTCAAATCCTATTGTTACGTGCCTCAAATTGCTTCCTCCTCACCGCCCATGCCGTGGTAGAACTTTTCACCGACATGATACGTGTCGAAACATCATTGGATAATGTCCTCCTCCCACTGAGATTCTCTGCGACCGTCACCGTGACTTTAATCGAGAGACGAGAGACCACAACAAAAACCAACACGCAAAAAAAATAATAACGAAACCCAAAAACTAAAAAAAAAAGGTGCAGAAAAAAAAAAGTCTATCTTTATCAGCTACATTTCTCTCTCTCTGCGAGCCCTAGATTTTCTCTAAGTTTCTCTCCATTATTTTCTCGCGAAAATGGTAAGCATCATACGGACTAATTTCACCGCTTCACTCTATTGTTTGTATTTTTTTTTGGTAATAATTAAATATTTATTTTTATTTATCTCTGTTGAGAAAATCATGTCGGTTTCGGAGTTCGATCTGCGGTGTCGATTTTGCTATTTATTGTAAAATTTGCAATCTAGGTTTTGTGATGCGTCTTGGTTTGACGATCTAGATTGATTTTCTCCTTCGATCGCCTGATAAAAAAGTTTGATTGTTGCGTGTGATGATTTGATCTTTGTTCTAGCCAGCGATTTGATCAAAAATTGCGTGTTGATCATATCTTGGTCATGGATGGACTTGTCTTGTGCATTTTTTTTTTTTAAATCTTTTTTCAAGTTCAATCTAGTTATGTATATGCGTGTATATTGTGGCTTGATTGCAGCTTGGTTGCTTAAAACAATTATAATAATAATAATAATAATAATAATAATAATAATAATATGTAACTAATATTTCTGGCAATGGCTAATTTTAGGGTTTGATATTTGGTTGTGCTGTTTGTTGTTTTTTTTTTTTTGGGCATTCAAGACTTTGCATGAAAATTTAAGAGAAATGAGTGATGGAATTGGGAGGGTGATTAAAATAAGGATTTCACACCATTATCAATTAATAATAATAATAATAATAAAACATGTAAAGGATAATCATTAACAATTTGAAATAACACGTAAAGGTTCATGAATATGAGTATGAGATTGGAAAGGTGTTACATATTTGGAGGAAAATGGAACTAAAGCTTTTACTTTTTTGTTTGGGGGATTGATTTTGGTGTGCGTTGCAAATTGTTCAATGGTTGGGGTTGATGCGAATACCATGTTGTGTAATAATGGTTTATGTAATCTGCAAATTTTCTCTTCATTCGTTTGACATGTAATGATTATATATGGAGCTATATGAAAACTACAATCGTTGTTAGTATTGCTTGACACTACCCTTATATCTTAACAGCATATATACAATACTATTTTGTTGGAAAATACTTTGCACCCCTTATACCCTTTTTATACAAATACAATACCTACTTACAAAGCACCAACGGTTCGGAGAATCTGCATTTGCTGTAATAGCTCTGTGATGTACTTTGGGGGTTCTATTTTGATTTTTAGTTTTCTTTCTATTCATGGTATTATTATATTTGAGTTTTTACTGGTCGCATGTTTGACACCTATGAACGTTTTGTCCACTTGGCAGGCAAACGCGGCATCAGGAATGGCTGTGCATGATGACTGCAAGCTGAAATTTTTAGAACTGAAGGCAAAAAGGACTTATCGCTTTGTAGTTTTCAAGATTGAGGAGAAGCAGAAGCAGGTCATTGTGGAGAAGCTGGGTGAACCAACTGATAGTTATGAGAATTTTTCTGCTAGCCTTCCAGCTGATGAGTGTCGATATGCTGTCTATGACTTTGATTTCGTGACAGAAGAGAACTGCCAGAAGAGCAAGATTGTTTTCGTTGCTTGGTAAGGGAATGGTTAATGATATTTATGTTTTCATGTTTTTTCATGTCGAGTTCTTTTAATGCTGTGCTTGATTGTCTCACTCTTTTACGATTGATATTGCATTTTAAGGTCCCCTGACACCGCAAAGGTGAGAAGCAAGATGATTTATGCTAGCTCCAAGGACAGGTTTAAGAGAGAGTTGGATGGTATTCAGATAGAATTGCAGGCTACCGATCCTACTGAGATGGGTCTTGATGTCATTAGAAGCCGTTCTTCTTAAATGTTGTTCTTAAATGTAGATTGCCTGCCTATCGGAGCAATGGGAAAAAGGTTTGATACTATATGGTTCTCTAAATGTAATGTCTATATCGTTCGAGACTTAAGAAAATGTGTTTGGATATTGGCTTGTGGTCGGAGTTATAATTTTACAGTCCTCATTTGTTATATCTGTGCGGATTATTGGGGTGAATATTTCTCACCCCATTCAGTGTGATATTTACAGACTAGTATACGATGGTTTCTGGGGGTACATTTCTCATTTTAGCTTTAATTTCATGCCTTGTTTTATATGTGTATCCTTCTCTGAAAAGCATCAATTATACTTTGATGTTGATGATGTTCTTTTGTTGTGCAAGCATTGTTTGATTTTAAATTCGGTAGAATAATTATACGTGGCAAGAGTTATTGGATGGTTTTATGGATAACGTGGAGCCCTCTGGAAGTAGATGATGGTGATGGAATCTTGGAAGGAGAAAATTTTCAACGCCCAGTAGTAATAGTCTAATATCATGTTGTATGGTATGAAAAATATATTCGAATGGTTGGTTATTCATTTTAGGATTTAATTTAATTACACAAAAGTTGTTGGAAACCTTTTAAGATTTTGCTAGAGGAGGGAATTGATTAACTAGATAAAGGTTTTTTGCAACTAATACTTTTATAAATATAGAATTTCAATTTTTAAAACGTTGGGAATTTTGTGAGAGGAAAAGCGACTCATACACAGGTTACATGTGAGTTTTCTAATTTTTTTTTTTATTTAAATATTTTGAACGCATAATAATTTTAGTAAAAGCCTTGTAATTATATGAAAAAGATAACTATCACTGCAGGTGGTCAAACTACGGTTAGCGTGGTTTGGGGCGAGTCAAGTTACGCCCAAGGCAACTTGATTGAACTTTGTCGATTGAAGATTGACGTTTCAAACTTTAAACCTGCAGAGAAGGATAGAATGGAAAGAATAGATAAAAGGAAGTAAAAGATTTGGGGTTAGATTCTTAGGCTTAGGTATGCTTGGGCTGAGCAATTGTCTGTAGTGACTGAATTAAATTAATTTTTGGTGTTCGGAAAGATTACGAGCAGAATTCCGATTTGCTAAATAACTTTCTTTCATCCCAATTTCTTCAGAGACTTTTCTGTTGAAAGAGCTCTGTTATTTATAGGGGCTCAACTGTTTAACGTTCGCCTGATCATGATTTGATTGTCACACTCATCTACTCGACATAATTGACCATTGACTTGATCTCTCGAAGACTAAGTTTTGTATCTGATATTTGATCCAATATAACGGGCCCAAGTAGGATAAAAAAAGGTTTGGGCTTTTTTACTTTGGGTCTCTGAACCG
Source organism: Acer campestre (assembly GCA_954870605.1). Lineage (NCBI taxonomy): Eukaryota > Viridiplantae > Streptophyta > Magnoliopsida > Sapindales > Sapindaceae > Acer > Acer campestre. Next base: position 5,139,013 of record OX940808.1, on the reverse strand, counting down.
TTTTTGGCTACCACAATTACCACTCTCGAAATTTTTAACATCAAAAAAGGAAAAAAAAAATTCGATCTCAGAATTTTTGCATTAAAAAAAATTCATAGGTTGATCAAAATGACAAGAAGAATAATGTGAATTTAAAACTATAAGAATCTAAAAATATATCTAATAACTTATTTTTTAAAAAAAAAAAAAAAAAAAAAAACTTCAATTTACAATCTGCAGTTATCCTTATTTTATAGCACACATTTTTTTTTTTTTTTTTTATCCTGAAGTATTCTTTCTGAAAAATATTAAACACATCAAAGTTAAATTTCAACAAGAAAAAAAAAAAATCAGAATTTAAAATTTTACTTTACTTCATAATCATTTTCCATAAACAACTCTATGAAAGTGTGAAACTCACAACTATATATGGTTTTCCATGAACAAAGAACAATCCTCAAAACCATGACTTGTAAAAATGTACTTCGCAGAAATTTACATGCACTGTCAACAAACTATAACGTTCACGATTTCCCCTCCAAAACCCCACAAAGTTACATCAACTACACTCGCCTGCTTTCTTCATGCAAAGACTTCAAGTCTCTGCTTCAAATCCATGGCCACTTGATAGTTTCAGGCTTCAAACAAGACAGTTCCGTGAATACCCATCTCGTAAAATCTTACTCTTTGTTTCATAAATGCGATTCTGCTCGCATTGTTTTCGATTCTACACCAAACCCACATGTTGTTTTGTACAATTCTCTGATAAGAGCTTACACGAGAACAAACCAACACAAAGAAGCTCTAAAATTGTATTCTTTGATGAAGGAAAGAAATTTAGAACCAGATAAATATACTTTCACTTTTGTTTTGAAAGCTTGCACTGGTGTTTTAGATTTAGAAGAGGGCTTTTTAGTTCACAAACAGATAGTTGACAAGGGACTAGAGCGTGATCAGTTTATAGGGACTGGTTTGGTTGATATGTATGGAAAAATGGGTGAATTGAGGTTGGCAAGAGAAGTGTTTGATAAAATGCCTAACAGAGATGTTGTGGCTTGGAATGCGATCATTGCGGGTTTATCACAAAGTTCTGATCCTCATGAGGCGTTGGAATTCTTTAAAAGTATGAGATTTAGTGGTGTGGAGCCAGATATAGTGAGTTTTTTGAACTTAGTCCCAGCTGTTTCAAAGTTGGCCGATATGGATTCTTGTAGGTCTATTCATGGTTATGTTATTAAGAGGGGTTTCGATGAGGTTCTTTCTAATGGGTTGATTGATATGTATGGTAAATGTGGAGATGCACTAGTTGCTCGACATGTTTTTGATCGAGTTCGGGTTAAGAGTGATGTTTCATGGGGAACAATGATGGCGGGGTATGCCCATAATGGATGTTTTTTCATGGTTCTGGAGTTGTTTGATCAGATCAAGAACGAGAATCTTAAAATGAATAAGGTATCAGCTGGCAGTGCTCTTTTGGCTGCTGGGGAGATGGGAGATTTAGAGAAAGGGAAGGAGATTCAAGATTGCGTTATGCAGCAGTATATTGACATTGATATTCTGCTTGCTACTTCTATAATGAACATGTATGCAAAGTGTGGAGAATTGGAGAAGGCTAAGAAATTGTTTGGAGAACTTCCAGAAAAAGATTTAGTTGCTTGGTCTTCAATTATAGCTGCTTTTGTCCAATCAGGGTATCCCAAAGAAGCAATTTCTCTATTCCGAGATATGCAAACAAATTATTTGAGATCAAATAGTATAACTCTGATGAGTATCCTTCCAGCTTGTGCACAATTATCGCTGTTGAGATTAGGTAAGAGTGTACACTGCTATGCTCTTAGAGCAAATATCGATTCTGATATTTCAACTGGAACAACCCTTGTTTCCATGTATGCCAAATGCAAGTTCTTTAGAGGAGCACTTACCATATTCAATACAATGCCATGTAAAGATGTTATTGCATGGAATGCTTTGATAAATGGGTATATACAGAATGGTTTCCCTTACCACGCAATTGAGATATTCCATGAATTAGGGTTATCAGAAATAAGTCCAGACTCGGGAACTATGGTGAGTTTGCTTCAAGCTTGTGTGCTTTTAAATGACCTTGACCTGGGCTCCTTTATCCATGGCCAAATTATAAAGTATGCACTTCAATCTGATTGTCATGTAATGAATGCTCTTGTCGACATGTATGCCAAATGTGGAAACCTTTCATCAGCTGAGATGTTGTTTTACAGAACTGATTTTGGGAAGGATGAGGTCTCTTGGAATATTATAATCGCAGGATACATGCATAATGGGCATGCCAAAGATTCTATTTCTGCTTTTCACCGCATGAGATTGGAGAACTTTCAGCCAAATGTAGTAACAATGGTGAGTGTCCTTCCTGCAACAGCTTATCTGGCAGCCTTAACAGAAGGCATGGCTATTCATGCCTGTATTATCCGAATGGGTTTTCAGTCTAACACACTTGTTGGAAATAGTCTTATTGATATGTATGCTAAATGCGGGAGGCTCAACTACGCAGAAAAATATTTTGATGAGATGGAATATAAAAACACTGTTTCATGGAATGCAATGCTAGCAGGGCATGCAGTTCATGGCCAAGGGAATCGTGCTATTGCTCTTTTTTCACTCATGCAAGAAAGGCATTTCGAAGTTGATTCTGCTTCCTTTGTTAATGTTTTGTCTGCTTGTAGACATTCAGGTTTAGTGGAAGAAGGGAGGAAAATTTTTGATTCCATGCGTGAGAATCACCGTGTTGTTCCTGACTTGGATCACTATGCTTGCATGGTGGATCTGTTAAGTCGTGCTGGTCTGTTTGACGAGGCTTTGGAATTTATAAAGAAAATGCCGATAAAACCTGATGCTGGAGTTTGGGGAGCCTTACTAAGTGCGTGTAGAGAGCATTCTAACGTGCAAATGGCAGAAGTCGCATTGGATCATCTTGTTAAACTAGAGCCTGAAAATCCTACAAATTATGTGGTCTTAACTAGCATATATGCACAATCAGGAAGGTGGAATGATGCAGACAAAACGAAATCAAAAATGAATGAGAGAGGGCTAATGAAAACTCCAGGTTGTAGTTGGGTTGAGGTCAATAATCAGATCAGGGCTTTTCGAGTGGGTGACGAGAACCGCCCATAGTTTGAAAGTATGCGCCTTTTATGGAACATATATACCGGGAAGAAGGAAAAAAGTGAAGACGTTTCTGATTGAAGCTGTGTCAAACGGATCCTGGAGGAAAAAAAGGATGAAGAATTGTTTCTTTCTTTACAATCACGGCAAGAGGCTAGTCAGAACTTTGCTTTACTTAATATGGAACCTGGATCAACTATCCATATGGTGAAGAATCTAATTGCTTGCACATCTTTCTAGCCTGAATTCGCAGTCTAGAGACAGGAAGGCTGGCTCATGAACCAATTCATATCAAGGCCTGGAACATTATGTTTTGAATCAGCAGAATCATATTATTCAGAGTCTAATAGTAATTTCGATGCTGCCTATAGCTGTGATTGAGAATATCGGTAAAATCCCAGTTGTTTTGCCTACAGCTTTACTTGTCTATTTGCAGGTTTACTTGTCTTTCTTTTCCTGCCATTTCAGTTTTGTTTAGGTTTTCTTTTCATCCATATAAAGTTTAGATAGGTATTTCAAAAAGTAAAAGAGAAAGAAAAAAAAAAGGTTCAGAGTGTGAGGGCAGTGATTTTAAAGTACCTAATGATTTAGACTTGAAAGTTGGGATTGTTTATGCTGAGATAACCTTTTCAACTCCTAGCCTAGTCCGACCTTACGATTGTGTTTATAAAAATCTCTGGCACAATTGCCTAGGTTGTAAGAATCTGAGACGTGAACTTGTTTGAGTTACTTTTGGTTGATATCATTGCAACTCTGACATACTAGCTTAGAAACATTAACATGAACCAAATGGATGGACACTTGAATATAAACATGAGCCAGTATTGTAAACAAGCTTAGGAGATTAAAATTCTGAGCGTTGCACTTCCTTTGGCAGGGAGGATTCTCCTGTGAACACATTCCGTCCTCGTGCTCGACCCCTCTTCCAATATCGTCACTACAGGTACGAAATGAGGGATCCATTTCTTATCTCTAAATTCTCTTAATTTCTTTTTTATATGATGTATCAGATATTTATAAATTGACATATTGGCCATGCATATAAGTACCCCCTTCTCTCTATATTTTCATAGTTGAATGTGAATCCTTGACAAACAATAGCTGAGTATTTCTGTATTTGATCTTGTTACCTTTCTCAGGTACTGTATCATTATACTTTTTTCCTTAAAAATATATTTTTATGGCCTTCTGAATCTTAATACCTAAGTTCCACCTCTCATGTGGGTGTGAAAGTATTAAACTTGAACTGCCATTTCATTTGCTTATATTTCAATAACTTTGCTTAAGGTTTGAAGAAAATGATAAGTTCAAATCCACTAATTGTTTCTTATATTTAATGAACTGTAAGTTTAATTCCATAATTTCCATGATTTTTATTTTATTTATATATATTTTTTAATGTACTCAGTGAACAACAAACTTTGCGATTGAATCCTGCTGAGGTATGCGAGGTTATTGCTGCAGTTTCATCTGAGACATCTTCTGCAAGTGCTAATCTCATGACAGTATCATCTAGATTAAGAAATAACAGTGGAAGACCGTCAATGGATGTGGCTGTTAGCGTGCTTATTAAACTTGTTATCGACATTTATGTTTCAATGCATTTGTTTGCTGGTATTATTTCAGTCCATTCGTTTGTATCATATGTTTAACATGCTTCTTTCTCTTAAAAACACAAAGAAAAATAATACACATGATTATACCTGGTTAATTGATGCACCGGTTACATTACATAAACAATGATACATGTGATTATAGATTGTCAATTGATGTACTGATAACATGAGTTGGTTTTATATTCATATCAATGCCTGGAACATTATGTTTTGAAAGTTATTACAGCTTTACTTGTCTATTTGCAGGTTGGGAGGAAATTGTCCAAGGATTAGAAGTTTAAAAAAGCCAACTCTAACAACATTTGCTTGAGACTGTAAGCCTATAGACCCTCATCATTGTATGCTTCAAATCTGATTCTTCGATTTAATTGTTGCATCGACTTAATATCTGAATAGTTGAGGTAGTTTTTTAGAAGTTCTTCATGCCATTATGCATATTTCCTCTTGTAGTGTAAACTTGAGAATGTTCCCAGCTTCTTGTCTTTGCCATTTTGACTTTTCTTGCAACCAGATGAGTAGATGACCAAAATTAGTTTTTATTATTTGATATTAAAGTTGAAGGTGACCTGGCTTTCTTGCATTTCATTTTATACAACATATTTTCTGTCATTTGCGTTTGGTCATCGTGTTGTTGACATGTTTGGTACTTCCACCGGTGATTTATTTTTGCAGTGTCGGAGTTTGTGATCGAATGTTTCTGCTGACATATCTTCACGCATCAAATGATTTATATTTCCAGACATAATTAAGGCTTAATCAGTCATCTGAGGGGAGAGATTGTTTTCCTTTTCGGCTTTTCCTTGATCAGTATTGTATGTTGTTACCTTTTATGGTTTTTGTTTCAATGTAATGGCTATGGTGCTGAGAAATCTGCAATTGAAATAGGAAAGATTATGATAACCAAATCGACTCAAAACCATGTTGTATATATGTACTAAAAAAAGAAACTATTGCTACCGTTTGATCTAAAACAAACAGGAACTTAGAAAAAAGAGTTTATTATCAGAATTTATTTGGGCCGCAATAATCCCATACTCATCAGACCTCTTACCGTTTGATGTCAGAATTTATTGTTATACTTAAAAAAAAAAAAAAAAAATTATAATCTTCAAATATGGAAAGAGTATTTTAGTCTTTTCAACACAAAAATAATCATATATTCTACCTGTTTAGTCCTCATAACAAAACCCATAAGAGTAAATTACAAAAGTCAACAAGGCTTGCTTTTTCTAAGTGAAAACCAATTTTATCATTAACCAGCAATGACATCCTTTACTGTTAATCAAACTTGGTTATAGTTAACCGTTGACCGGTTTTGATACCAAAATACCCAATATCTGAATTACCAAAATACAAAAAACACCATTTAAAAAAAAAAAATAGAACTAAAAAATAAAAAGAAAAAAGTTCTATATCTCCACCATCTATCTCTTCCATATATATGAGATGAACAATGAAAATCTATTAAAAAACATAAGTAAAAAAACAAAAACAAAAAAGGATAGAGATGCATGTTGGACCTCAAATGGAAGATGAGCCTCCCAACCGGGATCATAGTCGACAATGAAGATCAAAATCTCCACCATTCAATGGTTGAAATGACAAAAATGTATGCTCTTAAAGCATCTCCAACCGTCTCCTTTGGAGACCCCCTTAGCTTAATTAAGGGAAAAGATGTAATTTTACAGCTTTAGTAGGTCCCTTAAATGTGTTTTGGTGGATCTCACTCCCTCCCTTAATTAAGAGGTGGCTTCAGCCCCCTACATGTTAAGTTTAACAAATGGATGAAAGATCAAAAATTATGGGTAGTAATAACTAATAAAGTTATGGGGGAATTACACAAACTTACCCTGGTTATGTGCATAATAACACAGAAACCCATGGAAAAATCAAAATGACACTCGCTCCCCTTGACCTATTGACTCACGGTTGACCACTGTTTCTTTATCATTGACAAGGTGCAATGTTGTCTTTTTGATACAGTATTCATTAAAACAAAATACAAATTTTAAAAAACATTTTTTTAAAATAAAATGATTGATCTCCACCATCCGTAACTCCATATATAAGATGGACAATGGAGATCAAATAAATAAATAAAAAATTAACAAAAAAAGAAAGAAAAAGTTCCAGATCTCTTCCTAACTCCATCTTAGATGAAACGGTCTACAACGGAGCTCCATCACAGATGAAGACCCATTCATTGCCTTCGTCTCTTAAACAACATCGATGAATGTTATTGCAAGTATCACAACACGATTAGAGACTCAACATGCCAACTGAGTGATTGTTATTGTTGTGTTTTCGATATTTCACTTGCGAAGATTATTAGCTCGAGAAAGGAATATCACACAGCTTGAATGTGATTTTTAACAGATTGAAGATGAATGTGTGTTTTAGTGTTTGGATTTGAATTTTTTTTTATAGATTATTTATTTATTAATTTATTTATTTGGAATTGATTAGAGAAGAATATATAATTGTCAAGGGGGTGCGAGTGTCATTATCATTTTTCTGTGGGTTTCTGTATTATTATGTATATAACTAGGGTAAGTTTGTGTAATTCCCCCTAAAGTTATTTCCGATCTTTAAAAGAAAAAGAAAAAAAAAAAAAAAACCATCAAGGATTTGGTTGTAATTTACTCTTTCCATAAATTTAAAATTTTATAACAGAAAGCACAAAGGTATTACTAAATTGTTCCCCACCAAAAGTGACAAGATTTAGCGCTTGACAGCTAATAACACCTCTCTCTCTCTCTCTCTCTCACTAAGCGAATTTTAAGAACAACAAACAAGAAGAAAAATTCCCAATCCCAAATCTCCACACATGCCTCCTCAACTCTCTCTCTCTAAAATTTCCATTTCTTCTCCAAATGTAGAAATTCACACACAGTATAAAAACCTAATCTAATCTCTCCTCCAGTTGCGCACAGTCTTCTTTGCACTCTCTCTCGCAGTTACTATCACTCTCGCTTGCTCCTTGGTTCTCGAGCGAGTCGGAAGAAGCGACATGTCGTCTGTATACAGCCCGGGACGGAGCCCGGGCAGCTCCAGGTTGCAGCAATTGGGAGCCGGTGGCGGCAGTAGCGTCGGTGGCATATCCAGATTGAGATCTTCCTCCATGAAGAAGCCGCCTGAACCGCTACGCCGAGCCGTCGCCGATTGTCTGTCTTCGTCGGCTGTTGCAGCCACCGCTCCTACCTCTCTTCACCCCGGCAGTCCGTCCGGTGTCGTTTTTGAGGCTTCCAGGACTCTCCGGGTTAGTAACTTGTTTTTTAATAAATTTTGTTTGGATCTCGTGATTGTGGTTTTGAATTTGCGATTTTGTAGTGATTTGCTGCGGAGAAATGAAAAAATAGAAGTGATGAATTACTGTTGTTGATTAAATTATTTAACGCGAAATGTGCTTTGCTTAGTGAAATTAGGAGCGTGGCTTGTTTAGGTTACTTGCTAGTTTTTGAGTGATGTTCGGGTTGAATTCATGTTATCTAAGACTGAGTTTGCTTTTTAGATTCAATATATTCATAATCAGTGTCCATGTGTGTAATTTTTCCTTTTCTCATTATTGGCAATTGACTTTATTTTACAGTCGTGTAGTATATATTGTGCCTAGAGTTTTACAAGTTATATTTTTCAGTGGACTTGAAATGTTTCAAGTTTGTTGTCTGTGCTTCTGAAAATTTTGGGTAGATGCCTCGACCTTTCTCTCTTCATGTATGGTTGATAGGAAGGGAAGAAAAACCATTATAAACCATTATATGTTAATAGGACCACTATCCCTTATATGCCGAAGTTGTGTACTTTCAATGAATCTCTCCTCTTAGCGGGTGTTATTGTTTCCATCATTCTTCTGTTAGTTTATAGCTGATTGGGTTTTGGAGTATACATGTTACTATGTTAGCCACTAATACATCACAATTAACATATAATTAACAACCAGTATGGCTAAGAGTCTTTGATATCCACTGGAATCATTTATGTTATTACTCGTATTGGTCTTTTAATTGCTTAATTGGTGATTAGAACTGCTGCATTGTAGTTTTATAGTTTACATACGTTCTAGAAATGCATAATTTAAAATTTTTAATCTTCAGAAAAAATCTATATTTTCTTACTATGCTGTTATGGAGGGACCAAACAATGTCTCAAACTGGCATTGTGTTTTTTTTTTTTTTTTTTTTGCTTTAATTGAGAATTGACAATTGTATATCGAGCATAATATTGCTGGAAAATAAAATCATATGTTTGAAGCTTGCAATTTTGTTTTTGTCAATGATAGGATTATTTGGCATCGTCTGTGACCATTGACATGGCCTACTGTGTGATTATAGAACATACAATTGCTGAAAAGGAGCGCAGGTAACTGTATTATAATGTTCATTAATGGTGTTGTTTTTGTTGTGACTCTATGCTTGTTTAATGATGCATTATTATATTATATAAGTTTATTAAAGGCATTAAATATTGCTTAACTATGTTACAGTACCAGACATGAGTAATTGTATCTAGTGTGTTTAAGTATTCATAAAAGAAGAGTTTTTTAGGCTTATAATACATTAAATGTAAAAAGTATGATCATTAAGAGGTTGTGACTATGCTTTTCAACAGCCCAGCAGTAGTTGGAAGATGCGTGGCACTTCTGAAACGATACCTTCTCCGGTATGTTGTTCTTATGATAAACTTCTATCCTTTATTATCTTTTGTTGATTTTGATGTTTTGAATTCTAAACTATAAAACACATTGGAATTGCGAACTTTTTGCTGCTTTGCCTAAATGTACCTATTATAGCCGTACATAATCTTCATGGTCAGCATTATTAGCTGCCTATGTAAAAGAGTTGTTTGTTATGGATGCGGTTTGATGTACCAGAATACTAAGATATGAGCTCTTTGTGATCATGTTAATTGACTCATATGGGAACCAATATGTTTTTGGCCTACATTGTTGGTGTATGGTAATGCATTTATCTCAGGCTTAGAACTTACTCCTCATATTTAGTGGATGCAAATGTATTTTGATTTGGATGATGAGTGAAGATGTAGATATATGTAAACAGTAAATGTCAGATACTAAAGATTTAGTATGTAATCTATATGCACAGTGATTCTGGGGTTTTCCCCTCTATTATCAGAAGCTAAACTCCCAATTCGCTTAAAAGTAACCATTCGAAGTTCTACTTATGTTGTCTGTGGATATTTGCATTAGAGTATTTTGCGTAATGTCATCATGAGAGTTTTGATTCAGCTCTAAGATAGGGCACGTAGAGAAAACTATGACTGTTAAAATTTCAAATGGTAACGCAGCCTTTGTCATATAGAATTTTGGGTTTCCCACTTTCCCTACAAATGTATTCCCACCATGAACATTCCCTGTACAGCATTATAACCTGACGAAGTTTATAAAATCTTACTTTTCAATTTTCTGGTTTTTTGATTTAGTTTATGAATAACCCCAATGTTAGAATGCTGATTTTGGTCAATTTAACCTTAATTTAAGAAGAATAATTTATCATAATGGCCTAGAGAAATTATAGATATGTGCAGTCATACTCATTGAATACATTCCTTTTGTGTGTTGAGTAGCCAGGTAGCATTTCTCATTTTGTGATTTCCTGTCAACAAGTAGCCACCTCCGTGATACACACATATTTTTTATGGAGTTAAATATTCTGTCTTATTGCTGCAGATACAAGCCCAGTGAGGAGACATTGCTGCAGCTAGATCGATTTTGTTTAAACATAATTGCTGAGTGTGATGTCAACCCAAACCGAAGGGTGTCACCATGGTCTCGATCATTAAATCACCAATCTGGTGTATCCACGACATCTGCAAATGCTTCTCCTTTACCTGTATCTAGTGTTGCTTCTGGAGGACTTGTAAAGTCATTGAATTATGTTCGTTCTCTAGTGGCTCATCATATTCCAAGGCGGTTGTTCCAGCCAGCAGCTTTTGCTGGCGCTCCCCCTGCATCAAGACAGTCACTTCCAACACTGTCGTCTCTGTTGAGTAGATCCTTCAATTCTCAAATAATCCCGGCAAATGGTGGAGAATCTGCAGAGAACAAAGATTCTACAACTTTATCTGTTTCAAATTTATCCAATATTGAAGAAGCCGATGGAATGGAAGATCTTGAATACATTGCATTTGATGTTCTGAAATGGCGTTGGCTAGAAGAGCGACAGTCATCGTCTATGTCAACTGACAGGTAATTGATCTTTGCACACGTTCTTCTTACTGAGGTGTTTGTTTCTTCAAGTACGAAAATTTATTTGTTTTTTTTTTTTCCTTTTCATCTTTTTCTTCAAATTTTAACTATAGTACTTCTGTTTATTGTGTTTATAATACAGTGACCGTGATTTGACTCTTCAAGAATTGAATACGCATAATTTGTTAGAAGTTGGTGCTGCTGCTCTCCTTGTAGGAGACATGGAAGCTGTAATGAAGGGCCAACCTTGGAAATATTTTGGGACTAATGATATGCCTTATCTTGATCAACTCCTGCAGCCTTCTTCAGTTACAACATTAACCAACTCGGCGTCTGCTCGTTCACACTTAAGAGCAGTAACAGCTTCGAAGCGCACTAGAGCTGGACCTCTTCAAATTTGGCATGTTCTTCTTGCTCAAATTATTGGTTTTATATGTTTGGTGCATTTATTCTGATTACCATTATTTTCCCTCTTTTGCTTGTAAATTCTTTTTTACATTTTAATAAGGTAACTGTGATTTTTTTTTTTTCCTGCCATTTCAGTTTTGTTAAGGTTTTCTTTTCATCCATATAAAGTTTAGATAGGTATTTCAAAAAATAAAAGAGAAAGAAAAAAAAGGTTCAGAGTGTGAGGGCAGTGATTTTAAAGTACCTGATGATTTAGACTTGAAAGTTGGGATCGTGCATGCTGAGATAACCTTTTCAACTCCTAGCCTAGTCCGACCTTATGATTGTGTTTGTAAAAATCTCTGGCACAATCGCCTAGGTTGTAAGAATCTGAGATGAGAACTTGTTTGAGTTACTTTTGGTTGATATCATTGCAACTCTGACACACATACTAGCCTAGAAACATTAACATGAACCAAATGGATGAAGGACACTTGAATATAAACATGAGCCAGTATTGTAAACAAGCTTAGGAGATTAAATTTCTGAGCGTTGCACTTCCTTTGGCAGGGAGGATTCTCCTGTGAACACATTCCGTCCTCGTGCTCGACCCCTCTTCCATTATCGTCACTACAGGTACGAAATGAGGGATCCATTTCTCATCTCTAAATTCTCTTAATTTCTTTTTTATATGATGTATCAGATTTTTATATCTTATATTTATAAATTGACTTCTTGGCCATGCATATAAGTACCCCCTTCTCTCTATATTTTCATAGTTGAATGTGAATCCTTGACAAACAATAGCTGAGTATTTCTGTATTTGATCTTGTTACCTTTCTCAGGTACTGTATCATTATACTTTTTTCCTTAAAAATCTATTTTTATGGCCTCCTGAATCTTAATACCTAAGTTCCACCTCTCATGTGAGTGTGAAAGTATTAAACTTGAACTGCCATTTCATTTGCTTATATTTCAATAATTTTGCTTAAGGTTTGAAGAAAATGATAAGTTCAAATCCACTAATTGTTTCTTATATTTAATGAACTGTAAGTTTAATTCCTTAATTTCCATGATTTTTATGTTATTTATATATATTTTTTAATGTACTCAGTGAACAACAACCTTTGCGATTGAATCCTGCTGAGGTATGCGAGGTTATTGCTGCAGTTTCATCTGAGACATCTTCTGCAAGTGCTAATCTCATGACAGTATCATCTAGATTAAGCAATAACAGTGGAAAACCGTCAATGGATGTGGCTGTTAGCGTGCTTATTAAACTTGTTATCGACATGTATGTTTCAATGCATTTGTTTGCTGGTATTATTTCAGTCCGTTCCTTTGTATCATATGTTTAACATGCATCTCTCTCTCTTAAAAACACAAAGAAAAATAATACACATGATTATACCTGGTTACATAAACAATGATACATGTGATTATAGATTGTCAATTGATGTACTGATAACATATGAGTTGGTTTTATATGTACAAAGTTGTGTAAATTTCATCTATATGCAGAGCTGGATACCTTTTTCACTTATCAAAACTGGTTTCATGATATTATAATTCTGTTGGAATATTTAATACTTTCTACATATTCTACTGTTTATTTTATGAATTATGGTGTTATATTAGAATATGATCTTATTAATCAATATTGGGTGCTCGATTCTTTAGATTATTCTGTTCAATTAAAAAGAATATCCGAATTGAATATTATTTATGCTGCTTTTATGTGCAGTAGCAATACTTTCTCTTTCTAAAACATGTATCCTTGATGTTTCACCCTTATCATTAATTGATATTTTAGAGTTTAGGATGGTTAGATAATGCTAACATGTATAAATAGCTCAAGTAATCATCTGGCCATTAACCTAATTCATTCTTCTCTGGGGTTCAAAGGGGGTTGTATGCCTAGCAAACTACTGAATAGGGGACCCTGAATCAGATTCATGTTATGTTATCTAGCTTGTATGATCTAGACTATAAATTCACTCACTATAATGTATAAAGTGCTATACAAAATCTTATTATGTAATTGCTTTGATGGGTTTTTGTCGGCCTGGAAAAAAACAAGATATTTCATACATTTTGACCATATGCATGTTTTATTTGCCATCAGATCTGCACATCTCATTTGTTCTTCATTTTTGTTAATACAATCTCATGTATATGCATAAGGTTTAAGAAAATGTTGTTTTGTAGGTATGTGTTGGATTCCAGTACTGCTGCTCCTCTCACTCTGTCAATGCTTGAGGTGCTGTATCAATTAGATTTTTATTTCTTTATGATGAGAATATGGTGAAACCCTCTTACTTTTGTTTATAATTAAAATCAATTATTTTCCAGGAAATGCTTAGTTCTCCAAGAACAGCTTGTAAAGTCCGCGCATTTGATTTGATTCTGAACCTTGGGGTCCATGCTCATTTGTTAGAGCCAATGATGACTGATGATGCTTCTACAATTGAAGAGGAGTACCCTCAAGAATCATTCTCTGACAATGAAGACCAACTTACAACACAAGGGAAGAGAAAAACAGATTCTATTAGGAAGTTGGGCTCTTCCTCAGCTATTGATAAGCTTGAGTCTTGGATTCTAAACATTTTATATGAGATACTGCTCCTTCTTGTTCAGGTATAAATGATCCATCTTTCTATATTGAGCTAAGCCATACTGGCTGCAACAAGCTTTTCATTTTATGTCAGCATTTTTCAAACATTCAACTGCTGTTGGCTTTTGTTCGCCAGACAAATTGATATTGGCGCTATGTTTATACAGGCACAATTTGATCATTGTTGTTGTAGTTATAAGCAGGTGGCAATTTTCTAAGATTAACTAGTTTCAATTAGCAATTTGCAAATGGATATTATTTATAGTATTATATATGACACTATTTTGCACTATCCAAAAGTTGGATCACAATTCATCTGGAGGAATTTTGGGATCAGAATGCAGAACTTAAACAAGAAAGCAAATTATAAGTTAGTGGCGTAGACCTATGATTTGGGTTTATGAAATCAGGGAAACAAAGATATTATATCAACTGGTTCATATAGAAGACCCCCTATCTTTGGTTTTGACTTTTGCCTCTATATTAGTTTGGTCGCTGGAATTGCACTGTATTTCTTCTCATGGCCTTACTTCTCCTGCCTTATATAATTTTTGCAGACTGAAGAGAGGGAAGAATCTGTTTGGGCATCTGCCCTTAGCTGTTTACTTTATTTTGTCTGTGATAGAGGCAAAATTTGGAGGAACCGATTAAATGGTCTTGACATAAGGGTAAGTTTGTTTTTGCTACCTGGACTTGCAGCTTTACTATATTGTATTGGAAATAGAAACACAACTTCTTGTTTTCAGGCTGTGGAGTTTTCTTATATAGAGTAGTTTGGTCTAGGTGGCTATATTTGGATTCCTCACACCGAGACACAATAATTTTTTTAAAAAACATCTGGCCTAGAGAAAAAAGAAAAGAAAATGTAAAAATCAAAAGGGTGTGGGAAAGACAGGAATGGCAGCAGGGACATGTAGTAAAGAATGCCAGCTGAAAGCACCTTCTGATTCTTGGATTCGCTGTTGCAAGGGAAGGGTCATCTCTGCATGCTTTGAATTTTTTAGACATGATGCAAATTACCAGGTTTGGAAGATCTGTTGGGTATCTATTTATCTCATTGGAGATGTAGTTCCTTCAACAGCACACTTCCAATCTGGTTTTTAGTCCGAAATCTCCTAGAAAACAGCAAAAACTATGGTTCGCTAGAATTTCCATGTAGATACTGTTTTCTAGTGATGCATTTGGATTCTTCAAATATCACCTTGCCTTGGATCATCAATAAAGCAGAAGTCTGCTCCTGAATAAGTGTTCCTGCTACTGCTTTTTGCTTGACTTGAATTAGTGTCATCATACAGAGAAGACAGACCTTTGTGGGTCAGAGTCTTGTGATTGTTGCAGAAGTATGACTTGTTGTAGTTTTTCATGTGGCATTATGGTCTATCTAGGTTTCCAATTTCTGGTTTATTGTATTGTATTATTTATGTCTGAAAATTTATCTATTAGTTTGACATTACTCTATTTTTCTGTCTCCAGGTTATTAAGGTACTTCTAGTGACTAGCAGGCATAATTCTTGGGCAGGAATAGTTCATTCCAAGCTTATTTGCATGTTGACAAACATGCTTTATGAAGTTCCTGATGGACCTGCTAAGGCTGCATCAATTACTCCAAATTTTCTTTTAGACCAACTTGACCTGATTGGTGGGATTGAGTATATTTTCTATGAGGTATGCAATCATGTTAAAATATTAAAATCAGAAATTCAGAGTAAGATAAGCTTGATAGCTTGAATAAAGGTGATAAAGAAATAAAGGTACAATTGTACAATAATCAGAATAGATAATTGTGTTACCCTAACCTTGTTAGCAAATAAAAGAGTGGCATAAAGAGTAAAAAACGAAGAAATAATCAGTTTTGAAAAGTTGATAAATAATATACCGGGACATGAAAAGAGGGGGACCAAACCAAAACAAGAGGTATCCACCGATTTGTATCAAAAAAATTTGCACAGAATTTGTGGATTATCATATGTTAGGTTATATATATAAACTAAAAAAAAAAACTAAATGTCCTATATGTTTTCACATTTGTATTGGAAATAGATGAAGAAATGTTAATATTCTGAATGCTGACCTCAGAAGTTGTAACTACTTTTATGTTCCGGAGTCATGGCACGTCTTTGCCTTTTATGTTATTTTCTATGTTAAGCAATCAATTGTGTATTTTTAAGTTAAACATTTCCTAATTTTGTATATCTTTATAGTACAATAATAGATATTAAAATTTTTGTCTTGCCTTGGTCTTACTCAATGCAGTACTCACTGGCTAACTCAAGGGAAGAGAGGCGAAATCTTTATTTGGTACTTTTTGATTATGTGCTGTATCAAATAAATGAAACATGCATTGCTGCCGGAGTTTCTGAATATAGTGATGATGAGATTCAACCTATTGCTACAATGCTTGCTATTGCGGATGCACCTGAAGCTTTTTATATATCTGTTAAGCTTGGGGTAGAAGGTATCGGGGAGCTTTTGAGAAGATCTATTGCTGTTGCATTGTCTAGATATGCTAACAGTGAACGGCTTAATATGGTAATGTCTATGAAATATGTGTATGCATGTGTTGTGTCTTAAATAAATCATAAATGGTAGGAGGGGTAATTATTTGTAAATGTCGTTTGAGGATTCTGAGGACACTAGAGAAATGTTGAGAGAGAGAGAGAGAGCAATAACTGTTTTCGCATGTGCACATTTTAGATGTTTTCTCAGTTTCTCTTTAATTTTTATACAGCATGTGCAAATATCTTTATTCCTACTTTTGCATATGAATGTTAGCTTTGTTTCTTTCTGTTTCTCTGTGATTTTTATACAGTGTATGCAAATAACTCTTATGCTTACTTTCTTTGTGAGGTATATTCTTTTTTCTTTTTGACATTTGTTGATAAAATGCGCTTCTTTTATGCGCCTTCATATTACTCTGTCTTGCTTACTATTCAGTATACACTCTTTATTGCACATGATTATATTCGTTTGTTAGTTTGTAAAAACTGATAAGAGCCGAATTCCGAAACAGAATTATGCTGTATCCTTTATAATTTCCATTGAGAATCTTCCTATAATATACTTTGATTCAGTTGGAAGCAGGTTTCAAAATTACTGGTTATTTGTAGAATTGAGTTAGTAACGGCCTGGTCTCATCTTTCTTTATAGTTTATATAAACCACATAATATGATATATGAGTGCAGAAGCTTGTATAATAATGTTTTTGTCTATGTTAAACTAATGTCTTACCAGTTTTATTGACTTCATGTATATAAGTATGAATGCCTTAATGCTGCTTTCTGAGTTGCTTCTTCCTGTTGCAGCTCTTGGAGAATTTGATGGAGAAATTTGATATGATAATAAGTTCATTTACCCATTTAGACAAAGAATTTGCTCATCTGAAACAGATAGCCAAAACTAACAAGATTATGGAAAGCATCGAGGGCGCTGCTCTAAGAAGTGGAGTTGGCATGAAAGCAAAGCTCTCATGGGCCACTTTACATTCTCTTCTTCATTCAGAAAGAATAGCATCTCGTCAAAATGGGTATATATGGTTAGGTGATCTGCTTATCGCAGAAATTAGTGAGGAAAGGGAAGGAAGTGTGTGGTCAAATATAAAAAACTTGCAACATGAAATTACCCATGCTGGTGTTCATGATTCTTCTGCTGCTTCAGATGTGCCTCTGTCCATTTTGTTGATGTGCGGGCTTCTGAAGTCAAAAAACAACCTTATTAGATGGGGCTTCTTATTTATTCTAGAGAGGCTTCTTATGAGATGCAAGTTTTTGTTGGATGAGAATGAAATGCAACAACAAAGCAACAGAAATGCTGGTCATGAACGTGGAGATAGCCGACTTGAGAAAGCAAATGCTGTGATAGATATTATGAGCAGTGCATTGTCTTTGGTAGCTCAAATAAATGAAACAGACCGCATCAACATCTTGAAGGTACCGCACCATTATTATTCTTACACCCCTACTTTTGTACCTAACTTTTATCAGGTGGTTTTAGTATTAATATCATCTTCTGCTTTTAGTGTCTGGCCAAGTCTTGATGGAGTTTTGACAAGTAACATGATATTGTCCTTGAACAACCTAGGGACATTGCTTTGATTTATTAACGAGGAAATGAAAACCTAGCATGTCATTCATCAGAACACAATATATATACTTGTATAAAAAAAGAAGAAATGAAAACCTAGCATGTCATTCATCAGAACACAATATATATACATGTATAAAAAAAGAAGAAAGAAAAACCTAGCATGTTATTGATAGGATTCAATTCCTCTTTGTTGAGTTATAGGTTCAAGTTCCTTGGTCTTTATGCCAGCCTGGTGACTATTTAGTCATCCATGTGTATATAGTCATTGGTAACTATATATATATATATGAAGTGCCTAAAAAACTCTATGCTATTATCCTGTACTTCAATTTTATACTGCACCCTTTGAGAATTATCAGACATCACTCATTCTAGGTATCAAAGAGATGTTACTTGAGTCTGATGGGAATTGAGGTTTACATGGAGTAGGCCATTTCAAAGACGCTTCAAATAGTAAAGTTTTACATAATGCACTAGTGCATGTACTCTCTAGAAGGGTTTACAGACTAAATGGATTGTTATATGCCCAAGTTTTTAGCTGATCACGGAGTTATTGGGTGCAGCAAATGTATATTTAGGTAATTAGGTCTAAACCTTTTTTGTCTGATCACGTTGGAGGATTTGCTTTAAATTGCTTCAATGTATTAGTTGCAATTTCTTTTTTAAGGCCACCTTTTCATAATTTATAATTTATATGATAACTTGTTTCTTTGGGTTGTTTTCTGAACAGATGTGTGACATTCTGTTCTCTCAATTGTGCCTCAAAGTTTTCCCTGCTACTGAAATGCCATTTGGAGATGGAACGCACCAGGGTAAAGGTCATGGTTCTGCAGAGCTAAATAAAAAAACTGATGCTGCTGATCGTGGATCTCGACAAGATAGCTCTCGCTGGGATGGATCTCGACAGGATAGCTCTCGCTGGGATGGATCTCGACAAGAGAGCTATCGCTGGGATGAATTCTTCAAGGAAACTGATGGCAGATCTGGCTATAATATAAATTCTCCTTTGATTCCTGAAACAGCCTCAATGGCAGCGCAGCTGCTGCGAGGACAGGCTGTTGTTCCAATGCAATTAGTTGCTCGTGTTCCTGCTGCTTTGTTTTATTGGCCATTGATTCAACTTGCTGGTGCAGCAACAGATAATATTGCTTTGGGTGTTGCTGTTGGAAGCAAAGGAAGAGGAAACCTTCCTGGTGCGACATCAGACATTCGGGCTACTCTTCTTTTGCTTCTAATTGGTAAATGCACTGCAGATCCTGCTGCTTTCCAAGAAGTTGGTGGAGAAGAATTTTTTAGGTGAGTTCTTGGTTTTCCAGTTTCTAGAAATGAATTTCCCTCAACTCTGTATGATATATGTCTGACATCTACGTGCTTTTGGCTTTGGCAGGGAACTTTTAGACGATACTGATTCTAGGGTGGCATATTATTCCTCAGCTTTTCTTTTAAAGGCAAGAATGATTTCCATTTTCCCCCACCAATGATTGTCTATTGGATATGGTTACATTTCAATGTTTTTCTAACTCGTTGAAGCATTGAATGTTGCAGAGGATGATGACAGAAAAGCCAGAGAAGTACCAACACATGCTACAGAATCTTGTTTTTAAGGCTCAGCAGGTACAATCTTATTTAATGGTAGCATATGATAGCAATTTCTATCATTTTACAACTAAAAATGCACGTGCTTTATTACGCTTGTGTCAATTTTCTGTGTGCCAAGAATGTATGGTTAGGGAATACTATTTTTCTCGGAAGAATTTTATGGTTTAAGAGATAGCAAGAGGTTAATGTTGCTTCCTGTGAATCCACATATTAAAAGTGAGATCATGTGTGACTGGAAACAGGCAATAACTTGATCAATGCTTCTGCTAGTGCATTTAGTTTGTACTATAAGTCAATGTTAAGATTTCTTATAGGAGGCCATTAGATTGTGAAATCCGTGCATAAAATTTAGAAAGATCAGATTATAATTTTTTTTCTTTATCATGTTAATAGTTTAATCCATCTGAAGTATAATTCGTTGTGTTCAATTTGTAATACTTTAATTAGATAACAGAATTACATTATCACATGTTTGCTTTGTGCTCTTTGCAGAGCAACAATGAAAAAATATTGGAGAATCCGTACCTTCAGATGCGTGGCATACTTCACCTGTCAAGTGATATTTGAATTGGATTGCAATCTGGTGGCTCAACTCTGCAAGTATCTGTTCTTGATCTGGAGAAACTGATGTGGGTAAATTAAAGTCCATTGCTCCGACACTCACAAGCTAGCAATGCCTGGAAACGTTTGGTCCTATCTCAAAAATTCATTGGCGGCATGTGCCTGTAAGCATGCATAAGACATCACAGTGTTTGTTTTATGAAAGGAAAATAACAATCAATTTAAGCCAAACATATGAGGTTCCAACTCCTCACTTTCCCGTAAAAGACCAAGTGTATAAGATGAGCTTAAGATTTGGATGATGCTAGCAAATTCTTTGTGCGCCATCAATTCTCTAAATTACCGTGATAATGGAAACGGTAAGCTAGTGAGATAGATGAGTGGCGGATTCTTTCATTTTTTGGATGTTATGAAGTTTGGTATGTGACGTATGTCATCTGAAGTTCTTCAATTGCCTATTATGGATTCATTGGTCTGTTCGTATCGTCCTGCTGCTAAATGTCGCAGATCAGAGCATATAATATATTTTAAGGTACTACCTTCCTCCTTGAGCTAAGATTGCCATTTATCTTCGATCCTGTGATTACATTCATTAATGTTTTATATGTTCTTCACTCCTTATACATCCAAAGAAAGTAAGTTAATTAAAATAAATCTTCCTGAATTTAAAGAAATGCATTTTGTTATCTGGATCCTCTCCTTACCTTAAGTGTCCTCACCTTTGTTATATGTTTCCACGTGTCTAATAATCAAATCAATGACCTGTATTAATTATATTATTTTTTGTCTTTACTATTTGAATCAATCCAGACCATTGCTTTATTTATTAGACACGTTTTAATAGATTACGAAGGTGAGGACGAGGTGAGGACACTTAAGGTGAGGACGAAATCTAAATCTATAACATAAATAGAGGTACCGACAATCATTTTACTAATTTTGTTTCTTTTCTCATTCGTTTTCATTCTTCATTTGGAAGCAGTAATTTTGGTGCATTACATAAAATTGAAGACTTCCTGGGCAACTACGGGGGAACCCCTAACTTGTACATATTTGGATTTGCTCTTAAGCCTTCGTATATTTTTGTAGTTTCCGAGGGTGTGATGCCAATACTGGCTCCTTTTTTCATGGCCTTCCTTTAGAAATAAAAACCTCGAGCTTTTTGTATTTATAGAGGTTCATTTTCTTTCTCTGGTTTGCAATCAGAGCTGAGTCAGGATTTTTGTATGTTTAGCGAAATAGGATTTGAAGGGTTGCTGAAGAGTTAATTGGCATCGCAAAGTTGTCTGTTTTTAGTGGCATCTTTGCGGCTTGCCTGGTATGCTTTTTTGGTTCTATATATTGTTCGTTATTTATTTGTAAATGTATAATGTAACTTTTTGCCTCCAGTTATTTTATGTTGATTGTTGTAAATTTGCTATTTAGAAATTTGTTTCTTTATATCTAGTCCGGTATAGGTTGTGTCCAGAATTTGATTATTTTTATATATATGGTAATAAAATAGGTGTGTGATCTTGCACATAATTATGTGTGATAATCCAATCCGAATATGTATCGTTATTGGCTTTTAGTGATTTGTAACATAAATTTCACCAACTTGTAACAAGGGAAGACCTGCTGTTTGGATGAATTCATTATTCACCTGATCTGGTATGGTATTGTGATTTCGCATTCTTGGTACAAAATATTTGAAAATTAGGTCAAAACTAGAGGTGATCACCATCCTTCAAAAAGGTGGTTTTAACTGTTGCAAGGTTTCGTGGAATTTTTTTTTAAAGTGGTTAAACATTTGAAGTGCTTAAAAACAATTAAAACTTAAAAATTTTAAAAATCTCTACTTGTCATTTAATACCAAATTATTGGAATATATTAAAAATATTTTCTTCATAAAATTAATATATATTCAATTTAATCTTACTTCTAAATTAAATATCCACAATTTTTGCTTCTTGCACACGTTTTGATCTTTCTGATATAAAGAGATGTCAGGAACCAAAATAGAAGATTAATGAAATTTTCACTTGCAGGATTTTTACACATGCAGAAGTTCATGATGCAAGCTTTTGATTCTAATAATACTAAATTGGCTAACCGTCCAATCGGAATGACAACAATACAATGCTATCAAAACAACTATATTCTCTGATTTGATGTGTTCTATCGAGTATCCTCATATTCATATTCATGATATTTTTTCAGTGACTTCTGTCTATTATTAACATATATTACTACTTAAAAACTGTTAACAGTTTGTCCAGTATACTTGCGGGAAAAAAATGAATTACTTAATCCGCTTAGCTTTAAAGTGATATTTCTCCAACTCAGCATCTAGATCTTGTGCAGTTAGCTTCTTACCAGGGTGATTCTGATTCCCTGGTTTGTGAACTCTTGCGGATTCACGACCACCACCGGTACCACGAACTCTAGCAGATTCACGACCACCACCGGTACCACGAACTCCAATACCATGAGCATCATTACCATGAACATGAACCAATTCCCTGGTATTGTCAATGAAATAAAAAAAGAATAGATTCAGCATAAATCGAAAGTTCAGTTAAATTTTAAAGTGAGTGATAGTGGGATTAGAGCATAAGCTTAAAAAATTAAAAAGAAAACCAAGAAAGCAACTTTTTCCTAGATGAGCCATATATACGATGACACGGCTTATGCAAGCATTGAATTCCAAACCTTATGCAAGCATTGTTAACAACCACACTCTCACCCACAAGCTCAATTTTCATTGGCTTCCCATCAAGGTTCATGTTGTTGTATCTCCTGATAGCTGCTAGAGCGTTTGCCTGACTAGAAAAGATCACTTCTGCAGTTCCCTGAAAGAAACAATCATTTCATGGTCATGCTGGAAAACTTAAATTTTCCTCAAGAATTGAATCTAAAACAGAGAAAGATACCTTCGATCTTCCGCTTTTGTCATAATGGATAGAGTACCGTATCAGCTCACCAATTTCAGAGAAGAGTAGCTGCAAATAACCAAACATATGTAATAATCTATCCATACTTGTTAACTCTTGCAAGCTATATGATTGTCAACTTACCATGAAATATATATGCAACACAACAAAAGGCATTTTTTTAGTATATAGATAAGAGCAATAGAGATGTGATGCCGCTCTTCTAATCACTTTGTTGGGTATGAAAAGAAAGGTGACAAAGCGATCTTCTTGGAGCAGAAGTCATGAGAAAGTAGTTGCATTAAGGAAAATTGTGTGAACATGCATATTTATAACACATAGAACTAGAAACCAATTTATATCGACAAGGTAAGGTAGACTCAGTGATAAACCCTAAACCCCTCACACCAGCATTGATGAGGTTGCGGGTTCGAGTCCCTGTCAGTAGTATCACTTAATTGTTCTTGCACAATCACAATTAATTTATTCACTAGTTCGTATAACAACTACTTCATGTATTATAAACCATATATATCTTGTGAAATATAAATTTCAGAACCTTGATTTATTCAAGCAAATGTCATCCAATTTCTCAAGATCATCAAGCATTGAACGAACAGGATGACTGAAAACTCTAAGAATTTATAATGTACCTCAACCGAAACCAACCAAGATAACTGAATCCTGAAGACACATTATCGCCCACAATAGTTCCAATTAAACACTTAAAATTAACAAACTAGTGAACATAACCGTAAAATAAAAAATTAACGATTTTAATCAACAAACAGCCCCTACCCACAAATTAACCATTTTCACTTTTTCACACGCATTTTCACATAGAATAAAAATCATAAATTTACTAAAAATCTGTAATATACAGATAATAAAATAAAGCAAAAAGCACAACAAATAAAAATCTGTAATCAACAAAATAATTTAACAAAATAATAAATTTAAAGCGAAAGAAAAAGCACCTTAATATCGTGATTAGAAACATCGTAATCCAAGTTTGATATATAAAGTTTCGCCTCTGATTCTCTGTTAATCTCTCCACTTGGCATCATCTGATTCTGCCACGTCACCCTTCCCGTATTCACTTGCATCGGCTTCATTGCATCCAAAATTAAAAAAAAATTAATTAATTTAAATATAGGCATTTTTGTACGGACAACTATTTATTTACACGAACCAGAAAGAAAGAAAAAAAGCAATAAAAATAAATTGCGTCTTAAGACACTGTTTGGCTGTAACCAAAGCTTCATGGCCAACTTCAGATTTTATTTTTATTTTTTAAATAAAAAAAATATAATAAAAACGACGTTTTTTTTTTTTTTTGTTTCTACGGTTTCAGTTTTCAGCGACAATAAACACAAAACAAACAGCGAATAACTTCACGCAAACAGTTGAAAATTTTGAACTAGAAATCTTCCTTTTAGTTGATTATTTGTATATGTATATATTTCGAAATTTTTTTTTAAAAGAAAGTGAAAACAAAGGCCTCACTCGTGCTGGCACCACCGGGTACGGCCTGGTTCTGATCGGGTCACGGTTCGGGAACCGGCGGTCTGGACCTGGGCCAGAGCGGGAAACGAAGGCGGTTCTGCCTCCGCGGAAATGACGGTTGTGTGCTTCCGATCTACTGTTCTTACGGATGATGTCATCGAGAGACATGTCCAAAGAGCTGGGCATTTTCGATAAAAGAAGGAGAGAGATTTTGTTGAGTTGCTGGAGAGAGAAAGTAGAGTGTTTGGAGGGGTTTTGAGGAGGGTGAGAGAGGTTTATGCACCGTGAGAGAGAGGGGTAGGGATGGAAAAACTATTCGGGGATATAGATATCCGTTACGTTTAGAACTGGGATGGATATAATTATATCGAGGATAGGGCAGAAATGGATATAATCGTAATATTCATTTTATTTTAAAAAATGTCTCATATGCTATATCCTATATTATCAATTTTAATATTTTGTGAAAGATATGAGGTTGGTCCGGTGATAAACCCTCTCACACATGTACCACGAGGTTGTGGATTCAAATCCTCCCCCAATTTATGTGATAGTGTAATACTTTATATATATATATATAGAGAGAGAGAGAGAGTCTCATAATGGATTTTTTATTTTAATTTCGGTAAGGACCATGATAAAAACACATCGATTTTAATGAATTTTAATCTAAATTTTTTTGTGCATAATGAGTTCATTGAAATCTACGTATAAACAAAATTTGAGTATTTTCCGAGCACTATAACTATATATCCAAATTTTGTTAAATATGAAAACATCGAAAAATAGGTAAAATATATGAAAATTCAAGAAAAATAGTTATAGTATTCGAAAAATTCTCAAATTTTGTTCATAAGTAGATTTCAATGAATTCATCATCAATAAAAAAATTCAAATTAAAATTCATTAAAACCGATGTGATTTCATCATAGTCCTTACCGAAATTTTAATAAGGAGTCTCTTATGAAAGACTCACTCTCTATCCATATATTGTGAAGTTGTTTAAATATTTAATGTAATAGTTATATTTTCCTCATGTAAACTATATCGGATATGGAGATAGACGAAACAACTATATATATTTCCCTACCTTAATTTGGGGATTCCCTAAATTCGCACCGCTTACTTAGAATTATAGATGGATACGAAGATGAGAATATATATCTCGAACAAATATAGGAATGGATATTGGGGTATCATCCCTAGGGGTGGCTCAACAATATTGGAGGCCTTATGCAAAAACCTTGGATGAGGCCTTATATATTAAAATCAAGAGCTAACAGTCTAATAACTTTCAATGAAGCAAGTGAGTGAATTATTTTTTTAACCATGCTGCCTTCAAAGAATTCATTACTGATATTCAACTTTCAATGAATTGAGTGAATGCGTGAATATAAGTTAAGTGAAAACAGATGGTATCAGTATCAATGAGTATATAATTAGTAGAAAAATAATAGGAATAAGATGACCACAATAAAGTTGATTAATGCATTTTGAGGAAGTGTTTTGGATTTAGAAAAATATTTACGGTTTTTCTTGGAACTAGGAAACCATTAATTTATAGAGTTTTTTGGATTTATAAAAGAAAATACGTTAGAAGTTTAATTTTTTTATTTTTATTTTTTATTTATTTTAAGAAATCAAATACGTTAGAAGTTGAAGTTGTTCATTAATAAAAAGAAATAAAATTTATTAAAAATAATTTGTTTTCTAATCTTTATGAGGCCTTATCTTTTATTACTATATTTTAGGAGGCCTCTGAGATTTATCTATGCGTAGAAAGATTTATCTAAAAGTAATAATTTATTCATCCCAATCTACTCCACCATCATCCTAGGAATTGAGGGCTCGTTTGGTGCGCCGTACTGTATTGTATTAGGAGTTTAAAATGTATTAGAATAATACAATACAATGTTTGGTTTATTTTGCATTGTTTACTGTATTGTATTAGCTAATACATTTTAATTTGTCTAATACGGTGTTTACTGTATTGTATTAGCTAATGCATTTTAATTGGTCTAATACGGTGGATATCGTATTATCTAATACAGAATAGAAAGTTGTATTAGTTAATACAGCATAATACAATATAATACAAAATATCACTAAACACATGATTGTATAAGAATAATACAGTCCAATACAATCCAATTCAATACAGTCCAATACAATCCAATTCAATACGATACAGCGTACCAAACGAACCCCGGGGGAAATGGGAGTTACGTGTGGGCCACGGAAATTTCGTTTTACATAGCCGAGGTCCTGGGGATTAGACTTGTAGAATAATGATGGGCCTTGGGCCCCTTATTGTGAAAGAAAGACTAGTTGGGTTTGATTATTTCACATGGATTTTACGGTTGCCATTCGAAAGATCACATGTGTTGTTTCCGTGTTTAATCATACATACATATTAAATTTCTGCATGTCAAATTTGCACATCCATTCGAGTTTCACCTGAAACTCGTTCGTATTTTATAAATATATGTAATGAGTTTTTTCTTTAATGATGTGATAGTAGATATTCGATCCGATAAATACTGATGACCATGGTCCACTTGATGTCAAATTTAATAAAAATAATAGATATAATATTTTATATAGTCTTCATTTTATCCTTGAAAGATGTTAAAGTATGTAGCTTAGACATTATGCCAACATGGGCGTAACTCAGCTGGTAGATGAATAAGTTTAGGATTTGGTAAATGACTCTCAGATTAGTGGCTCAAATCTTACCAATGACGAAAGTTTTTTAAAAAATATCTGATCCCGAATTAATAGATATTGTAAAAAAAAAAATAAAAAAAAATGCAACTTAGACATTATACTAATTGTAATATTCTTAACTTGCCGATCAAGTCAAACATATGTACTTCAAAAATAATCACATATTTTAAAGAAACATATGTGTTTTCACTGTTATATCCGTATACAAGTTAGAGATAAATAATCATGAAACTTGAAAAAAATGATTTATCTTAACAAGTAATTTTGGTCGATTAAGTTGATCTAATGGTATGTTCATCACATATGCATCATGAGTTGTAGGCTCGAGTTATGCCCTCCTCCATAAATTCTTAAGTTTATTATATATTATTAATAATATAAGGCCAAAAAAGACAATCAATTTGAAAAATCTTCCGATAAAAACCTATCCACACACAGAATAATCCTCTAACCAAAAACAGTATTCATCAACACCCAATACCATTTTCAAAAGGGATCAGGATCCCCTATCCATCTAATTTATACTCATCTTTGGCTAATCTATGTACACGTGTCCAGCTAACAAATAAATGGACTAGATTAGATTTCTAAAAAAAAAATTCATCTATCTCCTCCAAACGACAACGTTTACATCGGTCTCTCTCCTCTGAACATCTTTTTTTTTTCTCTCATCTTCATCTGATTCCATGTCTCTCAAAATTGGTGGAGATTCATCATCTTCTTCATCAAAATTCCAGAAACCATTCTTTTTTTTAAAAATAAAAAATAAAAAAAATCCAAAACACATTGAACACCAGATGGTCCAGATCCATTCGTTCCTTACATTTTTTAACTAAAGAAATTCCAGAAACCACCACCACCACAACCATCATCATTAACACCAAACCACCACCACCACCACCACCACCATCAAAACCAAACCAAAACGAATCAGACCACCATCATCAATTAGCCTAGAATCGAATCACACCACTACCACCAAATCAAACCCAGAATCACCAACAAAAAACAAATCGAAAACCACTACAAAATTGAACCCAAAACCACCTAAACCCAGATCACCTTCAAATTGGGGATCGAATCATCATCGGCGGCCAACTAAATTGGCTCAAATCGGTAGAGAAAGAAGAGAGAGAAAAGCATGGGGGAAGAAGAGAGTCGATCTCCTCTCAACGGAAGAGATCGCCACTTCTCGCCGGTGACGGGATAAAGAGAGAGAGATCGGATAGAATGTAGAGATAGAGAGAGAGAGAGGAGAGAATTAAACTCAAACAGTTTGGAGGAGTGAGAGCGAGTGGAATGATATGAAGATGAGAGAAAAGAAAAAGTAAAAAATGAATAAGCTGTTGTCGTTTGGAGGAGAGATGAAAAAAAAAAATAGAAATCTAATCCGGTCCATTTATTTGTTAGCTGGACACGTGTACATATATCTATAAAAGATGAGTATAAATTAAATGGGTAGGGGATCCTGATCCTAAAGAGTATCACAAAAGCCAATGTGCCTCTTTTAAATGAATAATATTACCTCCGTGTTGTATATACCACATCTTCCACTGTTTTTTTTCATTTTTGTCGATATCTATTAATTCAGTGATCATATGTTTTTTTGAAAACTTTTATTATTGATAGGATTCGAACTGTTAACGTAGGAGTCATTTGCCTATGTTCTAAGCTTGTCCATTTACTTGAGCTACACCCTGTTAGCCCATATCTTCCACGTTAGTGGTGGGTCATTCGAGTCTCATAATGAACGGATTTACAGTGTTTGATCTAGACAGGGGGATTATACGGTTTCACTAGTCTTTACCCATTTGACCTATTGACATTCTTAATATGAAATACCAGGGACTTACATAAGGATATTATTGTCATTTCACTTCGATATCGAATAGTGTTGCGGTTGTTGCCAGCTGGTCAAGTCCGTTTTCTCGATCCTCCCTCCCTCGCGCCCACACACTCTCTCTCTTTCCTCTGCGTTTCGTTTCAATAGAAAAAAAAAAAAAAAAGCAGTGTGACTCGAAACGTATCGTGTTTCTTTTTTCTCTGGACAGAGAGACAGAAAACAATAAACAAAAGAATTTTCTAGAGAGAGAAAAAAAAAAAAAATAGCAGCGAAAAAAAAAATGGAGGAGATTCACGAGGGTAGAGTCAAATCTACGGCCTCGGGTTCAGCGAATGCAAAACCTAACAACAATCAAGAACTCGCACTCGCACTCGCATCCAACAGAGAAGAAGGCGAGCTCTCTGCTTCAGACGACGACGTATTTCACTTCCTCTAACCCTAATATTCTGTTTTTACTGTTTTTTATTTATTTATTTTTTTTATCGGATGTGTAATTTTAATGTTCATCGATGCAATATCGTGATGTGTACCGTCTCTTGTTTTTATGTTTTTTTTTTTTTTCAATAACTTAGTTGCTGTGAAAGCAGAGGACTAGAGAAGTCAATAATAGCTGGATTCAATCAATTGTTTCGTGTTTGGTTAGACACTGATTCGTGATGCTGTTGTTTCGCTGTTGTTTCTGAGAAGTGAAGTTCGTTATTTTTAGTAGCCTTTTTGTGTTAGTATGAGTTAAGAGTTGACTTTTTTTTTTTTATAATTTTTTTTTATTTTTTTTTAATAAATGATTCAAGTAGGTTGCATATGGATGATGGACGATTTACGATTCTGTTGTTAATAAGATTTTAGTGTAAATTTTATGATAAGCAAATGATAATGTTTTGTTGCTAGTTATAGACATATAATCGGTTCCCTCTGATTTGTTTGTATTTGTGTTTGCAGTATGGTGATTGTTTTGACAAGATAATATTTGCTAAATATGTCGTTTAATTTCTAAGTGAGTATTTATTTGTTCTGTAGGAAAATCCTGTTAGTTCCGGTGCACAGTCCACTGGTACTGTTACCCCTTCTGCAGGTGCCATTTTTGCTACTGCCGCAAGTAACGCTGAAGGCACTTTGATGGGTAAGCCTCAGTGTTTAAATTAATATTCATTTAATGTTTGTCGTTTCACATGGAATGCTAGTTTGGTCCCATTTTGGTTGCAACTGCTAGTCTACCTGGCTGGAGTTTGGCATGTAATATGTTTACGTACATGGTAACTATTTGCTTGGTTGTTCCTAAATCATCTTCTTTTTGATTTATATGTACTTGACAGCCAAAACAGCTGCTGGCAATAATATTTCCAGCTCTGTTGATAATCATTCCCGAAGCTCCATTCAACCAAACAATCAAAAGAGTTTCGAGAAGAATCGCGTGACATTTTCTGGTAATCGTGGATGGTTTCCAAATTCTACAAACAATAGCCTTGTAATAAGTTTCTCCGATGATGATAGTGGCAGTGGCTCTGAAGATTCCATGCATGGAAAAACATTTGAAATTAAATCCGATGCAACTGTGGTGAAAAACAGTGGACGACCACCTGCTTCATCGCTTATAAAATCTAACAAATTACGGGAAACGGCCAGACATGTAAATAAAGTAATGCCCCAAAAATTACCTTCACATCGTACATTTATTTCATCAATGTCAAAAGCTCGTGGAGGAGCCAATTCCAAGAGTGCTGGGCTCTTTTCAGTTGAGCAAGGATCCCGAGTTAGAAATTTTAATACACCTAACAAAAGTTTAGGAAGCCAAGAGCGTGGTAATGACCAAGAAGTTGGTTGGAAAAACAGTAAACTTCAGGACTTAAGGCATCAGATAGCTCTCCGGGAAAGTGAACTGAAACTTAAAGCTGCCCAGCAAAATAAAGATTTAGCAGTAGTTTCATGCAGCGATTGTAATGCTATAAATCTAAGCAATGATGTGGCCAGGAAATACCAATCAACTTCTGCTCATGCTGGACAGTCAGAACAAAAAGAACCGGACAGGAAACGCGTAAAAGTCAGTGGATCCTATACTCATCGGCCAACTTCTGATGGCCAACGAAAAATAGCTGCTGCAAAATCTGTTATGCCAGCAAAAGAGCCAACAGTGGAGAACAGTAGTCTCCATGATAGAAATATGG
This sequence comes from Acer campestre, assembly GCA_954870605.1. Lineage (NCBI taxonomy): Eukaryota > Viridiplantae > Streptophyta > Magnoliopsida > Sapindales > Sapindaceae > Acer > Acer campestre. The sequence continues at coordinate 5,107,680 of OX940808.1, read as the reverse complement.
TTGATCATGGTCAGAAAGACATTCCCGTAAGCAGAGTTGAGTCGAGCATTGCTAAACGGCACAAGCAAGATGGTAAACGAATTGATGCTCTATCAGAGCATATGCCTAGTGTGGTGAAAGATGGTAAACAATTTGCTTATTTCTCAGTAATCCAAATCTATATGATAAGACATTAGAGATGCACTGACGGATAGGGTCGGCTTCTTTACTGCAGTTGCTGATATCAGCTCTAGTTGCAATCAATTTGAAAAGGATAGTAGGCTGGTGGATCCTTGTGTTATCTCAAGTCAAATCGCACCACAAGCAAACATGACGTCCAGTACTTCGCTAAACAATTTAGTAAGTTGATGTTTTTGGACTTACACTGCTTAAGTTTTGTTAAGTTCCACTCTTTCAATTGTAATGTTCACCTATAATATCTCCATTCTCCTGTCAGGTTTGCTGGGATGTTAGCTATTCCTCTGTGTTTAACTATTTTATTACATTTGATTGCCTTTGATTTGCATTGTAGGTCTCTTAGACTTTTATCAGTATTCTCTTACTTTGTAGTAATAGGAATTTGGTGCAAGGATCATGTCTTGTATTTGTTTTCCTTGCGCAATAGTGATTTGGCAGCAGCATGAAAATATTAGCATTTTATTACTTTCTCTAATATTCATATATAAAGAAAAGCTGTTGTCACCTACTTGGATCAATGGAATTAGTTGTTGAACTATATTTAATGCTTGCATTCCCATTGCATTTTTTACTGTTATTTTTTTTTTTACTGCAAATTTATTTATTTATTTATTTTTTGGCTCTTCCCCAGAACTACAGAGAAATGTGGCGTTTTTATGAAATTTAATAAGTTCAAATAATCTAATATACCTGAATTGCTTTGGGGATAATATCTATAATGTTTCACTTTACAGGACGAATTGGCATCAAATCATCCAAGAAAAGTTGGTGAACATCATCCGTCAAATTCTGATGTAAACAAAGTAACAGGAAAACATAATGAAATGAACAGTATTGATTATCATAAAGCCATATCTGGTGATAAGACAGCTGAGCCCTCATTCAATAATTTATGTCAGGTGTATTTCCAGGATTCAGATATCAAATCGGTGGTCTACAAAGCTCTGTTTTTAGATCTTTTACGTGTTCTCTATTGTTTTTGTAATTATGCTTTTGTTCCAGGTGAATAATGCGAGCATGTGGAATTGTTTGAGTGATGTAAATGTCTCAGGACATAGCAATATGGATATACAATCAATACTTGACGTAGAGGAATTGCTGGACAAGGAGCTAGGGGAAGCACAAGAACACAGGCGCATGTGTGAAATTGAAGAAAGAAATGCTCTTAAAGTCTATCGTAAGGCCCAGAGGGCTTTGATTGAGGCTAATGCTAGATGTTCTAAACTTTACCGTCAGAGAGAATTGTGTTCAGCCCGCTTACTGTGGTCTTCTAGGCCCCATGAACCTGGTGGAAATCAGTTGGATTTGTCAAATCACATATCTCAAAATATAATACCCATGTCAAGCCATCAGTTGCAACCTGGCTATGATGTTTTTAATCGACAAGAGTATGATCCGAGTATCCAATGTCTGAATGATGCTTCCCTCAATGCGCATGCGCCTTATCAGCATGCCAACAGACAAAATTTGGGATCAGAACCATGCAGTGAACCGGATGCCAGTACTTCAGAGCCATTGCCTCATAACAGAAAGAATGCTGTGAATAGATTAAGCTCTCAATCCAATGAGTTTAATGCTTCAGCAGATGAAGATGAAGAGACATTCCCTTTGGACCATGAATCTGTTCAACCTAACTATGAATATCAGCAAAGGAAACATATTTCTGATGGAAGGCAAATGGGCACAAATATCGAGTCCAGCAAAAAGTCGGCTACCCAGGATCCTTTGCTTCTTGAAGCAACATTAAGATCTGAACTCCTTGCCCGGCCAGGGAAGAGAACTTTGCCAAAGAATAGTGATTCATTTAATGTTGAGCATTCAGTTGAACGTGGGCTTGACAACGAAATTGGAAGTGACAAAATGCAGACGAGTAATGGCAGTTTTCTGTCTTCAGAAGGAGGACAGAACCATCAGCATGATACTGGAGGTAAATTTTGCATGAATGGGACAGTGAAGCAATTTATTCTATGGAATATTATTTAGCTGTTAGTGTTTTATGCTGAATATGAAGTTTGATTGATAATCCTGTTATCATGCTAGACCTTTTAATACAATTTTTTAATGAAAATATATAAATAAAATATGTTTTAATTTAGGCACTGATAAGCCAGAGAGAAGTAGCCATGAGACTCCTATCCAGATCCAGGTGCAGGATCAGTGCCTTTCAGAAAAGAATTCTTTGATATTCCACTCTACTGCTGATCCTAAGGAAAATGAATGTCCTATTAGAGTTCACTGTTCAATATCTGAACTATCATCACCTCCGTTGGTTTTAAGGAGCACATTTGATCATCTGAAAGTTGGATCATCAATTTCTATGTTAGATCAGACTGAAAATCAACAGAATCACATGTGTACCTTGTACATTGAAGAGGGTTCATGTGTCAACTCTAACGAAACCCAGGACAACTGCTTGATAGCCAACTCAAAGGAGGAGACTGCTATTGTTTACTTTGGAAACAAAATTGGCTCTTATACTAGCAATCTTGCTCTTGATCCATTTTGGCCGATCTGTATGTATGAGCTCCGAGGAAAATGCAACAATGATGAATGTCCTTGGCAACATGTTAAGGACTTCTCTAATGAAAACATGTATCAGCATCGGCATGACGATTCTGATAGTGCTGGTACAGTACAATTATCCCCATAATAATTTCTGTTATCTTTTTTCTCTCTTTTTTTGCTTACATTCTTACACCAATGCTTGTGCAGATTGTCAAGTTGGATTATCTATACATCAACAGAATTGTGATGGTGCAACTAAACTTTCCAAGTTTCAGAATATTTTGACTCCACCAATGTATATAATCAGCTTAGATATGTTAAAAGCCGATTCACATTCACTTTCACATGAGTCTGTTGTAGCTAGGAGACATGGACAATGCTGGCGAAAGTGTTTCAGTATGTCCTTAGCTTTATCCAGTATGTTTCAAAAGGACTTGCATACCAGTGATGGTCGTATTGAAGTGCACAATGGTTGGAGTGGACAGTCATCATATTTTCAGAGTAGAAATGGCGTAATGGTTTGTTTATAAAATTCTGTGTATTTTCTTTTTATTGCTTTATTATACATATATATTTGGTTCATTGCATCTGCCGTAAGCATGTTCATTTATAATTTGTAATCTTTGTAACCATGTTCTAGATTTGAGCGTCACATTAGTTGCATGCATCGGATGGGATTATATCCTGTTGTAATTGATCGATTATTACACTTATCCAGGTTATAATATTCAGGTTTGACAAGTAATATTTTAATCCTGAATGATTATGTTTATATTCTTTTAGTTTGAAACTTTGTGTTATATCACTGATGAATATCTTTTTCTTGATTTGTTTGGTCCACATCCTCATTTTTGGTCTTGTTCTTGCATGGTATACCTAGAATCAACTTAAACAAGCTTTGCTTGATAAGGTCCAATCTGTGGAAATGGCTCTTCTTATTATCAATCAAGAGGCTAGCAAAGTAGAGGGTGTTAAAAAGGTGACGGTGGCTGTTTACATTATTAACATGCAGTCTTTTAATCATAGTCAACATTTTTTATTCTGTCATTGGCTCAAATTCTTAACTTTTGCAGGCTCTCTCAGTGTTATCGCGAGCTCTTGAGGCTGATCGAACATCTGAATCTCTTTGGATAATTTATTTGCTTATTTACTATGGCGGTACAATGTCAGTTGGGAAGGACGACATGTTCTCTTATGCGGTACGTTATTCTGTGAATTTGTACTTTGGGACTTATGCTATGAAGAATGAGTTGGTTTTTGCATGTCTGGTGACTGCTCATTGCTGCTCCTGATGTTATGGTAACTTAAGAGTTTGAAGTTGCATATTTTTTTTTGGTTGGTCTAGATAGTAGAAGCTGTTATATGGTTGCCAACTAGCCATCGTCTGAGGACATTTTGTTTTCCATAACTCTGTTCTTTGTTCCCAATTTTGTCTGAGTTAATCATTGATATTTCTCAGCAGTCATCTATGGTGTCTGTTTTGAATTTGGATACTTTTTGGGTACTTTGTATACTCTCACCATACTTAGGTATATCCTAAAAGTTGATATTAAATTTTTGACCCTGGTATAGATTTCCTTAAACTTCCGATTTTCAGTTTTATTTGAATCAAAGTTGGCCTGGTGTCAAATATTTATCCTTCTCACAGTTTGTCTTGGCATGGTGTCTGATCATGCTTAAGCTACCAAATATTAATGTTCCTGTTCCTTTCATTCATAGCATTAGACTTGATTTGAATTCAGATGAGAAATATCTCATATTGGAAGTTGTAGGTGGCTGAGCTTGTGATCTTTCATATACCTGCAACACTTTTAGTAATCTCATGTGAATAGTAAATTGAAGTTGCAAAAACAGTTAAGTTGGATTGCTTCTTTGCATAGCTCTTCCCATGTGTAAACTGCACACAAATCTAGGTGGACAATGTTTCTGGAAATCCAGGGAAAAAAAGGTCTTAGCATGCTTGTTGAACATTTCCAAGAATTAATTAATAAACTTTTGTTTGTGGTGGAAACTTTTTTGCTACTGGAATTTCCTCTCATATCTCGAGACATGCTTGCACAATAGACGAGCAAAACTTATATGCAGTAAATTGGGTGTCTAGTGACTCACTCTAGTTTAACAGAAATGAGCCATATGGACTAAGAGACTTTCAAACACTAATATTGTTTCAATTCAGTTATCTGTGTACCACCTTTATGGTGAATGGAGCACGAAGGGAGAATAGAAGACATAATACTCTTTCTCACACATGCACACACAAACTATAAACTTTATATACAGTATATTGGCGATCTGTTCAAAGACTTGGACTGGAAATATAAATTTCAAGAAAACTAAGTGTGGAATTTATGAGAATCAGTCATGCTCCTTATGGATCGAGTTTTATATATCAATTGTGTTATGAATTAAAAATAAGGATTCATCAAAAGTAACTTGGCTCTTCAAACCAAGAATTCTGGGGAATTGTAGGATTTAGGAAAGAGAACCTGGAGGCAAAGAGGTCAATGCTCTGTTTAGACTTCAGAAAAATATTTGGATAGAGAATCGTAGAGAGTTTAGAGAAGAGAGTTAATGAAGTTTGACTTGGAAAATGGAAAAATATAAATTGGCATTCAGCAATTAGCTATTATTGTACATTTGGCATCCGTTCAGCAATTAACTAGATGACTAGTGCCCATGGTACTAAATATAACTTTTGCCTCTGTGTGTGTCCTTGTGCTGGTATGTGCATGTGTGAGTGTTTTGCATGTATGCATATAAATCTATGGGGTGTTTTAATGCCTGTCTTTTAAACCTTTTGCTCTCTTGTCAAAATTAAAATTGAAATACAAATTTTGTATGGAAACACTTCTCTTGTTGGTCTTCAGGTCAAAAACAATGAAGGATCTTACATTCTCTGGCTCATGTACATCAACAGTAGGATACAACTTGATGATCGGTTTGTAGCGTATCATGCGGCCCTTTCTGCGCTTTGCCGCCATGCATCGGCCCCTGATGGAGATGAAATCAATGCTAGTGCATGCATCTTAGATCTGTTTTTGCAGATGGTAGAGTGCTTGTGCATGTCTGGGAATATTGAGAAGGCCATACAGAGAATCTCTGGATTTTTCCTTGCTGCAACAAAGTCTAACGAGCCTTATTCCTTGATGCTCTCTGATATACTCACATGCTTAACATTTTCTGACAAACTTATATTCTGGGTTTGTTGTGTTTACTTAGTTATTTACAGGAAGCTGCCTGATGCTGTAGCACAGCAGTTTGAATGTAAGAAAGAACTACTTTTAATCGAGTGGCCTTTTATTCATTTAGTAGATGATGAGAAGCAGAGGGCTGTAAAGCTGGTGGGAACAGTAGTGGATTCTGTTGAATCGGGCATAAATAGTGAATCACTTAAGGATGAAATCAATCTCAGAACACTACAATGCTTTGCAATCTGCCATATCAGGTGTATGGAGGCACTTGATGGCTTAGAATGCAGTAGGAACCTGTTAGACAAATACATTAAGTTATACCCATCCTGCTTAGAACTTGTTCTGATGTCAGCACGCTTACAGAAACATGATTTCGGGGACTTGAGTTTTGTGGGGTTTGAGGAAGCCCTAATTAACTGGCCCAAAGAAGTATCTGGAATTCAATGTATCTGGAATCAATATGCTGAGTATGCCCTCCAGAGTGGAAGAACTGGTTTTGCAAAAGAACTTATGGACCGTTGGTTTCACTCTGTTTGGAAAGTTAAATATCCTCAATATGTTTTGGATGACAGAGGTGGTGATATCTCTAATGGCTTGCCGGAATCAACTATGACATCATACCCAGATATCTCAGTATCTGATAAGAACCAGATGGATGTAATGTTTGGATTTCTTAATCTCTCTCTCCATAATTTATTGCAGAATGATCGCAATGAGGCTTGGTTAGCCCTTGATAGAGCATTGAAGGTTGCAGCTCCTGAAAATTTCAAGCTTTGTGTGAGAGAGCATGCCATGTTTTTGCATACTTATGAGTTGAGACCAAAGGAGGATGCACTTAACAGTTGGCAGCTGAAACTTTTGAGCCGTTACTTGGATATTGCTCAGTCTTTCCCTTATTATGAACCCTTACCTAGACTGTTCATTAACAAAATTGAGAAGCCAAGAGTCCAGCAGCTAGTTAGAAATCTGATGAGTCCAACTTCATCCGATTTTTCCTTGGTGAATTTGGTTCTTGAAGTGTGGTATGGCTCATCTCTCTTACCACAAAATTTCAGTAAGCTGAAGGATCTAGTTGATTTTGTTGAAGCCGTTATGGAGATTGTACCATCTAACTACCTGCTAGCATTTTCTGTCTGTAAGCTGCTAAGCAGAGGCTACAACCTCAGTGATGGTAATTTGACCGGTGTGTTGTTCTGGGCAAGTTCAACCTTGGTCAGTGCAATCTTTCATGCTGTCCCAGTTGCTCCAGAATACGTTTGGGTTGAAGCTGCAGGTATTTTGGGTGATATAACAGGTATTGAATCAATCTCTGAAAGGTTTTACAAGAGAGCCTTGTCTGTATATCCATTCTCCATCAAATTGTGGAAATGCTATTATAAACTTTCCGAGACTAAAGGAGACGCAAATGCTGTTGTTGAAGCAGCAAGAGAAAAAGGCATAGAACTTGATTGAAGTCTACTGTAATTTTGTCACTGTTGTTGGTAGAAATAGCGTTTATTGAAGAAGTTGCACAGATTTGCCGCTAACTTGTTGTCACAGTTTATACTTGATAGCATGATACAACTCCAGATTGGTAGTCCTCATCAAAGCCAGATGTTGGTTGCCGGTTTTGCTCGGAACTAGGAAATATAAAATGGATAGGAAATATAGTCTAATAGGTTGTAGTCCACAGTTAGGTGACTGTTTTAGGTTAAGGTCTCGTCTTTTCTTTTCTTTTCCTTTTTTTTGCTTTCTTGTTTTTGTTATCGTTTCTTATTATTGTCCTGTATTTTAAGTGACTGTAATTACCCGGATTTTTGTAGTGATATATATAGTTGAAATGAATACAAATTAGATTACATTTTTGTGTTTTATATTTCTTCAATTTACAGTTGTATGTTGCTGATTTTTCAGAGAAAAATAAGGCTATTGCTCCCAATGTTTCTGATTAACCATTGATCAGAATGTATTAATAGTTTAAAGATGCACTTGCTTGGAGTATTGCAACGAAACTTGAAATTTCTGGGCAGAATCCCAGACGGTACAGCAAGTTTATATAAAAATTATCATGGTCGGGATTCTGCACACTTTTTTATGCGGGATTCCGACTCATTTCAGAGTTGGAATTCTTGCCACTCTTATCTAGTAGACAAACAATTTGGTTATGGTTACAAAGCTTATCTCATCCTATGAGAAGATCTGGAATTTAAAATTTATTGTCGCAACTGTAGCCTAACTTTTGATATTGATTTCAGCTTAGGCCTGGCCTATTTGTAAGAGCTCAAATCAAATTCAAAGGTCTATTGCCACAATTTTGTAACAAAATTTCTTGCTTTGATTCTTCAACATAACCTACTTTCCATCATCAAAGACTTTTTAAAAGGAAAAAAAAAAGGGAAAAAACCATAAATGGCCATAGTGATTATCAAACTTTCCTTAATAACCACTTTTGAAAAGTTAATTGTTAATAACCACTTTTTTTAAAAAAATTCAGTGTATGTCCATCAATTACCAGAGTACCCATGAAAATAGTTTTATTTTAAATCTCGAAGCAAACTTGAAATCATGGGTAAATTGAAATGTCCAAACTTGAAATCATGGCTAAAGTGAAATGTCCAAACTTGAAATCTGGACTAAATTAAAATATCCAAACATGAAATCTGGACTAAATTGAAATTAGGATAAGTTTTTTTTTTTTTTTCCCCATTTTCTTCTTCCCCAAATTCAAATTAGGTTTAGGTTTTTTGTTTCTCTTTTGTTTTGCAGATCCAATCGCCGGCGAGGATCGCAAGCACCGAGCCTCCGGACGTCGTCGACTGGTCGGTTCCCATCCCCGGTCGCTGGTTCGTCGTTCTCCCATCGCGTTCGTGCAGCCGCTGGTCGTGGTTCGTGCAGCCGCTGGTTCGTGGAGGTCGTGCGAGCTCAGCGACGACTTCCGGCGGTAGAGGACGACGTCTGGTGTGGCGACGGCACCGAGAAAGAGAGAAGAGAGAGCAGATCGGGAGAGAGAGCAGAGGAGAGAGAGAGAAGAAAGAGAGGAAAGAAGGAGAGAGAGTGTTTTGAGGGTGGCTTTTATATTAGGGGTTTCTAGTAATTTCTCAAAAACATGGTTATTAATAAATAAAAGTTCGTTTGTGGTTAAAAACAAATATTCCCTAATATATGTGGTCAGTTTGAGTAATTTCCACAAAAGAAAATGATTATGTCATTTGTATATATACCCCTTCAATAATTGTGGCAATAATGTATATTTAGTAAAAAGAAATAACTAATAAGACTCGAATCTACAATCTTACTAATATGATTTAACGGTTTTATAGTTCTGACAACTTCAACTTTGTTCAAATCTTTCCTTTTTAATCATTCAAATTATCAAGCTATTTGATATTTTTCATAATTTACTTTGATGTAAAGTTTTAATAATTATGATTATATTATCATTCCTACAAATTTTAATTAAAAATCATTTAATCTAGACTATTAACAAATATATCATATTACACATCAGCACTTACCCATTTCACATTAGTGGTCGGGAATTTGAGTTCCACCATCAACATTAGTGATCGGGAATTCGAGTTCCACCATCCACATTTTATAAGCGAGTTATTCTCCTTAAAACAAAATAAGGTAATTGTAAAAACAGCGCAAAATAACAAAAGTACGTGCAATCCTTCTAACGTGCGCTGTTTTAAATAACAGAGACAGACTAGCTTTATATTTAGGTTAACCTGAAACTCGTCTTCTACTTGTACTTGTAAACCTCTGCTGTTTCTTCTTCGAGAGCCTCCTTGAAACTCTTAAACCCTCAAACTCCAAAACCGTAACTTCTTATTTTTTCTTAAAAAATAAAAACATTTGAGAAATAAAATAAATAAAATGAATAATCTGAAACTCTACTCTGAGGTTTCTCTGAATCTCGATTTATTAGCTTCAAAGCAAGAAACTTTACTCTTCTCTGCTCTCGATATCGAGCGAAATCGTTTGTTCTTCGCTTCCTCTGACAATAACGTTTACACTACTCACCTTTCTTCTTTTCAGGTAAGCTCTCCTATCTCTTTCTCTCGCTCTGTTTGTGTTTATTTTATATACTGTTTTTTTGTGATGTAGAGCTTGTTGTTGAAAGAATTGATAAATTTAATGTAGAATATGATGTTAGGAGAATTTTTTGTTGATAGAAATATGTATCACTATACTCTGTGGAGCTGTAGCGGAATTGATAATTGATTGTTTACATAATGCCCGGTTTCGTGTCAGAGGGAAGTTAAAAGGAGATGTAGAGGTGAAGGAAAAGGAAAATAAAGGGAAGAATAGAGAGAGTTGTTGTTTTAATGCTGTTTGGAAGAGAAACTGTTATATGATAATCTGGTCATTGTTGCATATTGTTTTGTTGTATGCATTATATATTTTAAATGTTTCTGTTCTATGATTAATGCGTCATGTTAATGCCAAAATGTTTGGAAGAGTGAGTTTTCATGTAGTTGGTTAATGAAGCATTGGGAATTGTAGTGTTAAAGTGATAAAAAATATATATATGTTGAGGATGGGATAATCAATACGTGTGAAAATATGAGACATTTTATATGTATATATGAACGTTCCAGGATGAAAGAGTGTGGACCAGGAACTCGATATCTGCAGAAGTTGAACATGTTGATTTGGAGCCTGGGGACTTTCTTACCTCCTTTGATTATCTCATGGAGAAAGAAGCGCTGATAGTGGGAACTTCTAGTGGACTTCTACAGTTGCATAGTGTGGATAGTAATGCAACAGAAGTTGTTGGTCGGGTGGAGGGAGGTGTCAGGTGCATCTCACCTAGTCCGGATGGAGATCTGCTTGGTATAGTTACCGGGTTTGGGCAGATACTAGTAATGAATCATGATTGGGATTTGTTGTATGAGAATGCACTAGAGGATCTTCCTGAAGGTGTTGACGTACGTAAGGACCCTTTCCTTTATTCTGTTATTTTGTTGCGCAATATATTTATTTTCTTTAGCTTTTGACATACGATCACACTAATGGTTTTGTTTAATATACTTACTAGCCAATGGGGATAGAAATGATCCAATGCATGATTGCATGTGCTTACATTTTGTTCTGTGTTGCGTGACATGATTAATGATAATTAGGAGAAATTCGGTCCTGAGATGGAAATATCTTTAGGTAAAGATTATGCTAAACAAATGTCATTGAAGAGATCTTAATTGGTTTATTACACCTGTTGCCTGTGTCAGCACTCATCATGTATAACACATTACAAATTAAGCTGTTAAAACAACTTTGGCCAATAGTATAACTATTGTTTTTAGAAAAAAAAGGCATATTTGGGAAATTCCCTTTACTGGATCTTTGTTTTATTTCAGGTGAGACGGATTTGTCTTCCACATATATGTTTGAGAGTCCCATTTCTTGGCGAGGTGATGGAAAATACTTTGCCACTCTTAGTGAGTTGAAGAGTTCTGATTCCTTGCATAAGAGGCTTAAGATCTGGGAACGCGATTCTGGGGATTTGCAAGCTTCTTCAGAATCAAAGGTATTCCAGGGAGCAGTTTTAGAGTGGATGCCGAGTGGAGCAAAAATTGCAGCTGTTTATGACAGAAAATCGGATAATAAGTGTCCTTCAATTGTCTTCTTTGAGAGAAATGGGTTAGAAAGAAGCTCCTTCAGCATTAATGAGAAAATAGATGCCACAGTGGACCTTTTAAAGTGGAATTGCAGTTCAGATATTCTTGCAGCCGTTGTCAGATGTGACAATTATGACTCTGTCAAAATCTGGTCTTTCAGCAACAATCATTGGTACTTAAAACATGAAATTAGATACTCAAGGCAGGATGGTGTAAGGTTCATGTGGCATCCCACAAAGCCTCTGCAGTTGATATGTTGGACTCTTGATGGGCAAATTACTATGTACAACTTCATCAGGACTACAGCTGTCATGGAGAACTCAACTGCATTAGTCATTGATGGCTCCAAGATACTTGTAACCCCACTTACTTTATCATTAATGCCACCTCCTATGTATTTATTTAGCCTGAATTTTCCAAGTGCTGTTCGAGAGATGACTTTCTATTCCAAGAGTTCTAAGAACTGTTTGGCTGCATCTTTATCTGATGGTTGTTTGTGTGTCGTGGAGCTTCCTGTGCCTGATATGTGGGAAGAACTAGAGGGCAAAGAATTTATTGTTGAAGCTTCTATTTCTGAAACAACATTCGGATCATTTGTACATTTAATATGGTTGGACTCACATATTCTTCTATCAGTTTCTCATTATGGGTACAGCCATAGCAATTACTTTCCCCAATCCTCATCAAGTAAGGATGGGCTTCTCAGTTTTTATTTGCAGGAGATTGAGCTTGTGTGTTCTGAGGACCACATCCCAGGATTAGTGACATGTTCAGGCTGGCAAGCAAAAATTACCAAACAAAATTCTCTGGAAGGGTTGTTAATTGGCATGGCTTCTAATCCTGCTAAAAAATGTTCAGCATTCCTTCAGTTTGAAGGTGGAAAAATTGTCGAGTACACGTCAAAATTGGGAATGGCAAGAGGAGCTTTAAAGGATGATGATATAAGTTTTTCATCTTCTTGCCCTTGGATGAGTGTGGTTCCAGTTGCTATTAATGGGCCATTGAAGCCTCTGCCTTTTGGACTTGATGATGTAGGTAGGTTGCATGTCAGTGGGAAAATAGTGTGCAACAACTGCAGCAGTTTTTCTTTTTACTCGAAGTTGGCAGACCAAGTTATCTCACATTTGATTCTCGGAACCAAACAAGATTTTCTCTTTATAGTTGACATTAGTGATATATTGGGTGGAAAATTAGAGTTGAAGTATGAGAACTTCGTCCATGTCGGTAACAAAAGGAGTAAAGAGGAAAGTATAAACTTCATTAATATTTGGGAAAGAGGTGCAAAAGTTACTGGTGTACTGCATGGAGATGAAGCTGCAGTCATATTACAAACAAACCGTGGAAACCTAGAATGCATTTACCCAAGAAAATTGGTTTTGTCCTCCATTGTCAATGCTTTGGCCCAAGGGCGCTTCAGTGATGCACTACTTATGGTGAGGCGGCAGAGGATAGATTTTAATGTTATTGTTGACTATTGCGGTTGGCAAGCATTTCTTCAATCTGCTTCAGAGTTTGTTCAGCAGGTTAACAATTTAAGCTACATAACTGACTTTGTTTGTGCCATAAAAAATGAAAATATTACTGAAACGCTTTACAGAAATTTTGAGTGTCTCTCTCTACCCCATCAAAAGGAGGCTAAAAATGTGCAAGTCAGTGATTTCAATGGATCTGATGCTAATAAGGTATCTTCAGTCCTGCTGGCGATAAGGAAGGCTCTTGAGCAACATGTGCCAGAAAGTCCAGCAAGGGAGCTTTGCATTTTGACTACACTAGCTCGCAGTGATCCCCCAGCTATTGAAGAAGCTCTGGAGAGAATTAAAGTTATTCGTGATACTGAATTATCAGGTTCTGATGACCCAAGGAGAATGTCATACCCTTCTGCTGAAGAAGCATTGAAGCATCTCTTGTGGTTATCAGATTCTGAGGCTGTTTATGAAGCTGCATTGGGCCTATATGATTTGAACCTTGCTGCTATTGTGGCATTGAACTCCCAGAGAGACCCAAAGGAGTTTCTTCCTTTTCTTCAACAATTGGAGCATATGCCATCTCTTTTGATGCGCTATAATATTGACCTTAGACTGCACAGGTTTGAGAAGGCTCTCAAACATCTTGTTTCCATGGGTGAAGCCTATTATGAAGATTCTATGAACCTCATGAAGAAATATCCTCAACTATTTCCGCTAGGACTTCAACTGATTACAGATCCGGCCAAGAGGGGGCAAGTTCTTGAGGCTTGGGCAGATCATCTAAGTGATGAAAAATGCTTTGAGGATGCTGCGACAACTTATTTGTGTTGTTTCAGTTTGGAAAAGGCTATGAAGGCATATCGTGATTGTGGTAATTGGAGTGGGGTGCTGACAGTTGCTGGGCTTCTTAAATTAGGAAAAGATGAGGTGATACAACTGGCTCGTGAGCTCTATGAAGAACTCCAAGCCCTTGGTAAACCTGGCGAAGCTGCCAAAATTGCATTAGAATATTGTGGGGATGTTAACAGTGGGATAAGTTTGTTAATTAGTGCGAGGGACTGGGAGGAGGCTTTGAGGGTTGCTTTCTTGCACAGGAGGGAAGATTTAATCTCAGAAGTGAAGGATGCTGCTCTGGAATGTGCAAGCAGTTTAATTGGTGAATACCAGGAGGGCTTGGAGAAAGTAGGGAAGTACTTGACTCGCTACTTAGCTGTTCGACAAAGAAGACTACTACTCGCTGCAAAGCTTCAATCGGAGGAGCGGTCAATGAATGATCTCGATGATGACACTGCTTCAGAATCTAGCAGCACTTTCAGTGGAATGAGTGCTTACACCACCGGGTACATCCTTTATACTTCTATGACTTAACTAAAGCACATGGTTTTATACAGTTCCTCATTTACGCTGTTTGCTTTTTTTATATTGGCACACAATATATCCTTTATCCCATATAAGGGTTCTCAAGTAAGAAGCTTGCTGCAGCTTTCATGACAATAAATGTCATGAGATTTATCATCTGCAAATACTAAGTTTCACTTTCATTAATAAAAGATGAAATTATTTAAAGTGTTGATTGATATAGTGCTTTCTGTCATCAATTTGTTGTTTGTCTGTGGACTACATTACTTTTTGAATGAACTAGATTCTTCCATTTCGTCCGGTAATACCTAGCTTTCATAACCATATACTGACATTATTCATTCAATTGAATTATACCCTAGCTTGCATAATATTTTTTCCAAATGTTTGCTTCTCATATCCGTCTTGAGTTGCTTCAAGTGTTCATATTGATCCATGAACAGGACAAGGAAGGGATCTGCTGCTTCGACCACCACTTCTGCTAGCAAAGCAAGAGATGCGAGACGCCAGAGAAGTCGAGGGAAAATCCGTCCAGGAAGGTATTACTGTCATTCATGCTTCTGATATTCCATTTTCCTTGGTATTGGCTAAAGGTCATCTTCAGTCACAATCTTACTGGTTAAATTCTTACTTGATTGATATTGTAGTGCTGGGGAGGAGATGGCTCTGGTAGATCATTTGAAGGGCATGTCTCTAACAGACAGAGCTAAGCATGAGCTTAAATCATTGTTGGTTTCCCTTGTGATGCTCGGTGAGGAAGAAATTGCACGGAAGCTGCAACGCGCAGGAGAGAACCTTCAACTGTCTCAAATGGCAGCAGTCAAACTTGCTGAAGATACAATATCTAGTGATATCTTAAATGAACAAACACATAATTTGGAGCGTTACATAAAAAAAATGAGACACGAACTGCAAACTTCAGAGGCCTTTTCTTGGCGATCTAAAGTATTCTTTTCCCCTTGAGAGGTGAGTTGAGTAATTTTCCAGCTAATACTCTTTTGAGTTCAGCTTAACGTTTTTGATACATTTCACTGCATCCGTTCATTAATTGATTGAGGGTTAGACATGCTTGATACATTTCACAGCACCCGTTCATTGATTGTTTGAGGGTTAGACATGCTTATACGCTACTAGTTACCGGTTTGAAATTATTTAGACACCTGTAGTTACCCTTTGTGCTCCTTGAGGCAAGCTTAGCTGAATGCTTAAGACCAAAAAGTCTTCTCTAGACTTCAATATTCCGTACATCATGAATATTTTTGAAACAAAACTCGGTTCTTTCTTTCAAAGTCTCGGGTACATTTTTTTTCACCTAAATCATGTTTCGTTAAGTTTTGCTGCTGGTGATTGAGCAATTTGACGGATGATTGATGAGTGAGCTTTCATTTGTGGTTTTTTTTTTTTGGCTAAAGACATCATTGTCGGCAATCTGTGTTTTTGCTTTTTGTTTCAACTGAACATTTCCCCGGTTTTTAAACTCATCATTTCAGTAAAGATTCCGGGACATATGTAGGCTTCCCTGCTTGTCTTTATGAATATATAATTACGCGTAAATTTCTGATTTAAAGCTGTTATGCATTGATAACTTACTCGGATGTGTTATTTTCTGCTTGCTTTTATAGTTTGCATATGCCGTTGTATTCCGGCTTCGAAACATTGGCGATTTCTGAAGGAGAGGAGGAAAGAGAGAGCAGTTCTGTCAAAGCCGCAGTTTCTGAGATTTTGTATCTACTTGTTTTTTGTGGTAGCTTTTGTTGCAACAAACAATTTACTGAATAAAAATTTCATTTATATATTATTAAATTCCTTAAATTCTCTCTTTGAATCGGCAAATATGCTTCAACCAAAATGTAGGATTTTTTTTTAAAAAAAAATTTTTCTTTTAAGCTGAGAACTTTTTGTTTCAATACGAAGTGGGTAATGTGTAAATTTCTTTCAAGATTCTCACGAAATCTCTCATAAAACAAAAAATTATTAACATGTAAAAAGTCAGTTCAGCTACTTGGGTTACAGGTCCTGTAGCAAATCTAACCTAAAAAGAGCTCTAAACTCTAAATTTTAATAAAAAAAGCTCTAAATTTAAGAAAAATATGTTATATATTAAATAAAAAGGGCCCAACCGGGTTCGAACCGGTGACCTCTTGATCTGCAGTCAAATGCTCTACCACTGAGCTATGGACCCCTGTTGATTAGGATGTTAAAGTATTAAATATATATCCTTAAATAGTTAAATGTAAGAAATCCTATATTAAATGTGTTACATATGCAGGCCTATGTGTTACAAATATAGTTAAGGCTAATTGCCACGAATATCCCCTGAACTATACCCGAATTTGCACCTTACCCCCTGAACTTTTTTTTTCGCCATTAAACCCCCTGAACTCTTGTAATTTGGCGATCGCTGAAGGAATTTGCCCCCTCACCAGGGGGTAGATTCCTTCAGCGATTGCAAATTTATGAGAGTTCAGGGGGTTTAGTGCCGAAAAAAAAAGTTTAGGGGGCACAGTGCAACTTTGTGAAGAGTTCAGGGGACATTTGTGCCAATTAGCCTATAGTTAATTGTTTGTGGTTTTGCACTTTCTTATTTTTGTATAGATATTGTTGTGGAAACTGGAAAATTATATCATATCATCATCACCGCTAAACTCATCAGAAATCTGAATAAATATTCCTTAATTTTTTTTAAAAAAAAATTAATTTAGCTTTTCAAAAAACAAATTAGATGAACCAAATAAATTCTTTAGAGCTGGGCTATGCATATAAACATTTTTATTTATTTATACTATTCGGTTCGTGAGAAAAACTATTTATACAAGGAACATAAAGTACCACACTTTCATTAAACAGTCTAGTAAAGTACCAGGTTTATTCTTTGAAATTTTATTGAAAGTATGTTCACAAAAACAATTAGGATAATGTGATTTTCTTTAATATGTTCAAGAAATTAAAAAAAAAAAATGAAATGATAATTATTCAATGAAGATAATAATGACGGTTTGTATGATAATAGTATGAATTATCATTGTTTTCTTCGTGGCAAACACAAGAACACAAAATAGTAAGATGAAAGATAACAAAATTAGGAGATAATTTTGACACAAATTTTAATATATATATATAGCAGTTCTCCCGTAAGAGATTTCTTGTTTTAATTTCGATAATGACCTTAATGAAACCACATCAATCAATGAAATCTATCCATAAATAAAATTTGAGAATTTTTCAAGCATTATAACTATTTATTATGATTTTGTTAGATATGAAGGCATCGGAAAGATAAGTGAAATATAGGATAATTCAAGAAAAATAGTCATAATAATTGAAAAATTCTTAAATTTTATCTAGTATATTTCAATGAACTTATTATCTAAATAAAATAAAAAAATCTGATCAAAATTGATAAAAATAGATGTGATTTCATCAAAGTGTATTCATTTAACTTGAGAGAATCAGTCATCATTAAAGTTAAATTAAAGTATGTAATTAAACTTTTTTGTTAGTAAATGATTATCATTCAACTGAAAAATCTGAATTACAATTTCTTGGAACCTGACCAATTTTTTAGAAACCTCACCAATTCTCACACAAATAGAAACAGAGACAGTATCAAAAAAGAAATATGACATAACATGATATCACATTATCACCCCATTAAATAACCAAAAGAAGTACTTTTTTTTTTTTGAAAGGGCACCTGAAAACCTGGTAAACTAGATCCAGGGCAAGGATACAACCATAACTGGGACTCTACAAGTAAAGCCAAATTGAGCACAAGCCCAGAACAGAGTCCCACAACGGGAGAAAAAACATCCACCCAAAGTGGAAATACAACCACACCAGAAAAAACTGAAAAACAAACTAAAACGGGTTGAAAACAATCCGGAGGAGAGATCTGGTCACCGGAGAAAATCCACCAGAACGCCGCCTACCACCACACCGATCTTCAACGTTTCTGATGCCCAATCAAACCCCAAAATCACCACCAATCAAACCTCCACCAGTCCCCAAACCCGACGCCGCAAAAACATAAAATCCGACCAAGCTTCATCACCAAAATCAGAGAGAAGATCACCAAAGAGCTGCCGGTGGTGTCTCGACGGAGAGGATGGGGTTCCACGACCACCGATCAAACCAACTCACGCCAAATCACACCAGATCTGGCCAGAAACCATGAGGATCGGCCGATCTAACCGCTGCCGCCATCGCTTGGACAAAACGTCCCACCCTGTGACGGGAGAGAAACTTCCAGGCGATGAACAGGGCCGTCGTAGCAACCTCCGGAGACCCCATCTGACCGGGACAGCCTAGCACAAGGGGGAGGAAGATCGCCCAGAAGGACGATGTCATCGCCGGCTCCCGCTGCCACCGCGAGAAGCCGACGACGGAAAGAAGACGACGAGATGCAGCTGCTTCAAGTTTCAGAAAAAATAGAGAGAAAATATCTCTGGCCACCGCCTCATAACTTGAATTATTTTGGTTTTCCAAAAGAAGTACTTCATTTCTTAAAAAAAGAAAATAATAATAAATAATAAAAAAATAAAAAAATAGAAGTACAGTACTTCATTAATTCAGCAAAATTAAAGTCAGAATGACAGAATGGCAAAGTTACCCAACACTTTAAAAGCATTGAGAAAAAATAGAAGTACAGTACTTCATTAATTCAGCAAAATTAAAGTCAGAATGGCAAAGTTACCTAACACTTTTTTTTTTTTTTTTTTGACATAAAAGTTACCTAACACTTTAAAAGCATTGAATTTGTTATATAACTTTTCATTCGGATCTCCTCTTATAAATATAAGAGCATCTCCAATATAAAATTAAATTATTATATCAATATTAAATAGAATTTTAAATAATGAAAAAAAAATAAAAAATAACATATCAAATATAATTTTACATTGGAGTACAATGCTAAAATGATGTGTAAAATATAATATATTACTATTTTTTATGTCAAATTTAACATATGCATTGGAGATGGTCTAAAAATAAATAAATATGACAAGATCAACCACTATAAGCACAATCTGAAATCAATGACAAAGTCAAAATAGGTACATATCAAATCCGTAAACACAAAGCCAATTATACCATTGTTCAATGGAAGGATGTATCATGTATGTGGTGCTATTTCTCTTTGCGAATGGGTCTTAAATTTTGTTGTCCATATATATATATTTGGATGATTAATTGAGCTTTAACTTGTTTTATATGTAATACTATAAACTATATTTGTTTTTTTGCTCTCAGTGCATAGTTCGTCCGGTAGAAGGACGAGTTTGAAATTTGAATAAATGACTCCTAAATCAGTGGTTCGGATCCTCCAATAACAAAAAATTTCAAAAAAATTCTGGTATAAATGTGTTTATAGATAGATACGGTATAAAACAAAATACAATAATTTTTTTTTTTTTTTTTTTTCATGTTTCCGAATATGGCCCTATGGAGTCATGGGCCTTGATAGTCACGTCCGACCCGTTTTCTGTTGAATCTCCTCCATAATAGTCTATAAAATCGAGCTTCTTCAATCTTCGCATAACAAAATCGAGGATACAAAGGGGAAAAAAATGTGCACTTTAGAGAAGAGAGGCAGTCTCTACATTCTAACACTGGTGGGCCCAGGAGAGCACAGATTAAACCCCACACTACTTGACGCAATCCACTTGGCTCTGGGCCGAGTCAAAGCCGAGTCGACCTCTTCATCTTCCTTGTCGTCGGCTTTAATCACCACCGCCGAAGGAAAATTCTTCTCCAACGGCTACGATCTCGCATGGGCCCAGTCAAACCCTAGCCAGTTCAAGCTCATGTCACTGAAACTGCGGTCTGTCGTCGCCGAGTTCATTTCTCTACCGATGCCGACGATAGCCGCTATCACCGGCCATACCTCAGCCGCCGGTTTGATTCTGGCTCTGAGCCACGACTACGTTTTGATGAGAAGAGACAGAGGGTTTCTGTACATGAGCGAGCTCGATATTGGGCTCAAGATACCGGCTTGGTTCATGGCTCTGATCGGGTGTAAGGTCGGAGAACCGGCGGCTCGGCGCGAGCTGGTGTTGAGAGCGGCTAAGCTGACGGCTAAGGAGGCCGTGGAGAAGGGTATTATCGACTCGGCGCATGATACCGCGGAGGAGACTGTTAAGGCTGCCTTCGCGTTTGGGGAGGAGCTGGTGATGAGGAAATGGGATGGACACGTGTACGCTCAGAATCGAATGGTGGTTTTGAGAGAGGTGTTGGATAAGTTGGGGTCTGATGAGACTGTCGATGGGCTCACAACCACTGGATCAAAGCTCTAGTGTGGAACTGTTGTGATTGAAAATTTTTACTACTGCAAAATTCTTGATTGTGTGCAACTGTAAAAATTACCTGGTTACATATTATATATAAAAAAATAAAAAATAAAATAAAAAAAAATAAAATTCAAATTTATATGTTTTGGACATTTTCATGAAACCTTCTTATTTTTAAAATACCCTTATATTTACTTTTTATTATTTTATTTTTATTTATTTTTTAATTAATTAATTATTTATTAATTAATTAATTAATTTATTTATTTATTTATTTTACGGTATCTATATATCTATCTATCTGGACTTGATATTTTTTTTGAAGCTTTATGCAATTAGTAGCTATGTCCCTAGAGCTTATATTTAATTACTTAAAAATACATAATTTTATAATTGAAAATTAAATTATAATTTTATAATTGAAATTTTAAATTTACTTTCTACATTCATAAATAAATGAACAATAAATACCAAATTAATCATATTACTAGTTAATTAATAGTAATGCATGATTACATGTTCGTTGTACCAGGTTAAATCATGTTCGTACTATAAATACCAAATTAATCACGATGCCATGTATTAGGTGGATTTTACTATAAGTCAAGCGCTTTAGGTCTTCTAATCTTGCCGTGTGCAAAAATGTTTAGATGGAAGACTTGTTATAGTCGGTTCATCATTTCATGTCAATTTCTAAGAAGATTATTCAAAGAAGAAAAATAAAGATCATTTTGACAATTACATGAATACATGTAAATTATGTAATTGATGGTTAAATCAAGCTATATAACTTCTTTTAATAATCGGAAGGATGAGAGGTTAATCAATCAATCAATCGTCAAATTAACTTGTTATACTGTTTAAAAAATATTGTTTGGTTCTTTAAATCTGCTCATTGACTGAGAGATGGGGCAATCATATCCACACTCCAGGTAAGACCTCTGAAAGAGACCAATAATAGTAGAACCATATATATAGACTTTAAATTGAGGTCACATTTGAATTGGAAGACTTATCAAAACATTTAATGACATTGGATCATTACAATGGGACTTTCGTTCCATTGTTGAAGTTTAGAGGAATGCTCCCATAAAATTTGTTGTTCTGCAAATCTAACATTGATAGGTTGGAAGCTTGCCACTCAAAAAGAGAAATCAATTTGCACGTCTAAGATGCTGCAGTTTATTTCAAATGATTACTTGTGATTCTTTTAGCATATATATGGTGTCTTAGAAATCTATCAAGTTACTTGAATAGAACCATTGATCGATATCATCCCGTATCCCGTCAATATCTTGTAGGTTGATTATTTGATTTGCAATTTCATGTTTCTGCTGCACTCGTCTTTATTGATAAATGATAATTATTCTGATAAATCATATTCACTTAGCGATCGATAATTGAGGATTGTAGCAAAGCGTTGTCATTAGTCATTACTTAAACTGTTGTTCTTGCTAAAATGGGAGAATGTTAAACTTGAATCCATGTAAGCGAAGGTCTGCAATCCTTTGATGGTATTTGTTTCAATTTGAAACTCTGGTCTTGAGTTCTAGGAGCACTTCAGCTAATAATATATAGGTACAGTATATATATAATAGTTAAAAAAAAGGTATACACTATTTTGATTGTAAAAGATGAATAATAAAACTTAAAGAAGTTACTTCCAAAAGAAAAAAAATAAAAAATAAAAAACAAACTTAAAAGGTGGAATGAAATTAAATCCGATTGATTTTTTATTTTATTATGAAGTCCAACATAGATTGTGTTTAGAGATGTACATTTTTCACCGGTGCCCCAATTCTCCACGTCCCCATCCCCATTTCGGGATTTTTTTTTTTGGGAAAATGTCATGGGGGTGGGAATGAAAATCTTCCCCAAATTGAAATGGGGATGGGTACCTCCCCATCCCCATTTCCCCATTTTCTCCACAATTATATTGAAATGGGGATAGGGATAGGGATGGGGATGGGGATGGGGATGGGGGATGTCCTCCATCCCCATTTTCCCATTTCCCCAAAACATATATAAATATAATTATAATATATATTTTTATTTTTATTTTTAATTCTTTGAAAACCCTAACTCCCTAAGTATGTATACACATTTTATATAAAATGCATTAATGAATTTTATTTTGTATTTGTAATGAAATGTTTTTTTTATAGTTTAATTTGTAATTTTTAATCAATGGGGAACGGGTGAAACGAAAAAATGGGGAAAATAGAGAATTAGGGATGGGGATGGATATAGATTCCCCCAAAATTCTCCATCCCCTCCGTAAGCTATGTTATATAGATACAGTACGATACAGTAAATCCCTACGAACCAGGAATTTAAGTTTGTTGGCCTTTGGGCAATTTTTGACCCAAATGTCAGACTTGAAAATATAACATGCCAAGACCAACTACCCAATGGGTCCACGTAAGCATATATAATTTGGCACCTTTTTATCTCTTTGGAGAATTGCAAAAACATTCCTCGAGGTTTGATGAAATTGTACATAAACTTCCTTCAACATTTAAAAATTGTTGAACAAACATACCCTACCGTTAGATGGATCAATTTGTCAATCGTCAAAAGTGTAAAATGTCTAAAATATCCTTTATTTTTATTTTAAATAAACTAAAAAATAAGATAAAAAAATATTTTAAATAACATGAATGTATCTTAAATCTGAAACCTGGAAGAAAAAAAATTCATCTTTACAAATAAAAAAAAAATAGCTTTTAAAACAATTTAATGATAAATAAATTATAAAATTTAAATTTATTTAAAATCAAGGGGGAATTGTACAAACTATATATTTTTTTTAAGATGAATTATTTTTCTAGCTTTTAGATTTAAGATACATTCATATTTTTTAAAAGATTTTTTAATATTTTTTATATTATTTTTGAATTTTTTATTTTACTTAAAATAAAAATATAAGATATTTTAGACTTTTTATACATTTAATCTTAAGGGAATTTGTGCAATTGCCCCTCTCTAGTGGAAATTTGGGGGAATTGCACAAACATCTCTCTTTATATTCTTTTTGAGCTCTCATATATTTCTGTCCATACAAATAAATAATAGAAGCTTCTTCTAAGTTGTAACTACAAATCAAATAAAAAAATGTGCACATTAGAGAAAAGAGGTAACCTGTACATTCTAACACTGGTGGGCCCAGGCGAGCACCGTATAAACTCGACGTTAATCGACGCGATCCGATCCGCTCTCCGCCGGGTCACAGTCGACTCGAAATCTTCCTCATCATCCTCGGCTCTCATCACTACCAACGAAGGCAAGTTCTTCTCCAACGGTCTCGATTTCGCGTGGGCCCGCTCACTCCAGTCCTATCCCCGGCCCGACCAGATTAGTCTCAGCTCATTCGGATCTCTCGTTCTGGACTTCATTTCTCTTCCGATGCCGACCATCGCCGCCGTCACCGGCCATGCCTCGGCCGCCGGATTGCTTCTTGCCTTATGCCACGACTACGTTTTGATGAGAAGAGACAGAGGGTTTCTGTACATGAGCGAGCTCGATATCGGGCTTACGATTCCGGCTTGGCCTGCGGCTCTCATCAGGTGCAAGGTCGGGGAGCCGGCGGCTCGGCGCGATCTGTTGTTGAGAGCGGCTAAGATGAAGGCTGTGGAGGCGGTGGAGAGGGGTATTGTCTACTCGGCGCACGATGGCGTGGAGGAGACTGTTAAAGCCGCGGTGGAGTTGGCGGCGGAGTTAGTTATGAGGAAGTGGGACGGACACGTGTACGCTCAGAATCGAATGGTGGTTTTAAAAGAGGTGTTGGATAATTTGGTGTCTCATGAGACTGTGAATGGGAACGCAAGCACTGGATCAAAGCTTTAGTGTAAAAATAATATTAAAAAATTGTGATCATGTGTAAAGTCATCCTCATGCTTTAAACACGTGTCGTTATAACGTGGGAAATGTATATGCATCACGCTGCACCCAAGTTTCTTTTTCCCTACAAATTCTATAATAATAGTGTGCATAAAATGCATCTGGGAGATTTTTGCTTTTGAGTCTAAAGTATGACTTTACTGATAAAAATGAAAGTAAAAGAAATCAAGTATTATTGGATAACTTTACGACAAGAACTTAATTTCCGATTAGTAAATGCGTCTTAATCCGTATCGTAATCTATGACTCCAAAGTAACAACATGAGTATCTGAATTTAGAGGGTTACTTAGAATAATTTATTCAAGAAGCATTTAGTAGATACTATAAAAGCATCTTATAAAGTTATATAAGTGCTTCCTCTAAAACAAAAGTTTTATCCTCGAAAGTACTTTCTACAAAAGCACTCCTACAGGAAGCTTTATTGAACTATTCCAAAATTAAGACAACATAATTACATGCTCGAAATTGTACATATATTAAGAGACTGAATGCAACATACACCATTAGGGTTACAAAGCTTCAGAGCCTACAAAACCCAAAACTGCCAGATAGCTTTAATGGGAAGGGTCTCGGAACCTCAAAAGAGTGAGCCGTGTGTGCCTTTACGGAGAGACTTGATCAATCCACACCACACGAAGAGAGTTTCGAGGATTGTGAGCCAACAAGAGAGTTGAGGGACGTTTGAAAAGGTTTTACTTAACATGTAAGTTACTACTACATGGTTGCTGCGTGAAGTTCCCGGTTCACCAGCCCATCAATGTTTTTCTTACTCTTTCCACGATTTGATTTCTAGCTTCGCTGCTGGATAATGGGAACTCTGGACTTTCATCCAAAAGAAATCTGTAAACTTCCCACTGCCGATCTGAAGTCGAATGCCTTCCAATTTCAGCCTACAAGTGAAGGATGAAGAGAGCTTATTCACTCACACAGACACTCTAAGAGGGGGAGAGTGAGTCAAGGCATACAAAACAAGATCAAATATCAGATTCTTACCGAGAAAATACATATGTCTAACATCTTTAGGGACAATGTAACGTCATAGAATACTCGGGGCCTTCCTTTTCCAGATAATTCAACGGGATTAGCGATCAAGAGTTCTATATCCGGGCCTCGGTTGGTTACAATGACTCGCAAGGGATAAAGCATCTCCTCCTTTAAACGGGAACACAAAGCAGTTTGCTGCTTAGGATCCAAAATCTTCTTCCCATCTGTTTGCTGAATAAATAAATCCAAATCCCGGTAACCTTTCATGCTTGCAGAGAGTCTACCATAAGCGATCTAAATGAGAAACAACAACGGCCATATATTGGTAAGCTAATAACTGAAAGCACTAACTACTAATATATCTAAACATAAATCGGCACAAAGGCACATCAAAAGAAAACAAGTAATGAATACGTATTAGTTCATATGTCCACCGTAAACTATTGAGAAAAATCAGCATAATTGTCAGAGGAAGAATCAAATCAAATGATATGCAAGCAAAACACAGCAGGCACAGTGTAACTGTCTACAATTAGATCCATTTTATGATGGCTAGACTCAAGCCTTAGAATATCTGGCTAAGTGCAAGAGTTGAGTATCAAAATACGTTGAGACCAAGTACCTGAATATTCAAGTCCTTCGAAGTTCGCAGAACGTCATAAATCAGGCTTTTTTGATCGGCACATTTTATTTGAAGCAAGGTATGAGCTGGGCTTAACAGATTATCCACTGTAATACTGACTTTGTCAACTGTTGCCGCGTGTGTGCTGAGTCCTTGCGAGCAGGCTTCTTTGTCCGGCAGCTCACAACCGAATAATTCTTCTGCAACAGCTAGTGGGAGCGAAGAGAACCCCTGCAGACTTTCGTATTCAGGCCCAGGCAACTGAAGTTCACAGCTGATACTAAACTCTCCAAAAATGGTCAACAGATGGTTACACATGTCATCACGTCTTTTTTTTGTGTGCAGAAGCTCCCTGAAATGTGACAGTACAAAATATGAGATAAATTTTACTGCCTACTGACGTTCAACATAAAGCATACTTTCTGAATCTATCATCTTCTTTAACCAACAAAAATTATGCCCTTGTGTTACATCTATGTTGTCAAATCCTGGTGCTTTTGGGAGCAAAAGACTGTGTTTGTATATTTAACATCAAATTGAATTTGCAGGCCTCAATAGCTCAGAAAACGTTTTCATAATGTAACACGGTTTAATCATGCATATTCCATGAGAAATCACTACTAAAGGCAATCTAACTTGTGAGCATCATTCTCTATGATATTTTCAACTCTCCGTGTTGGTCCAAATCCCTGAAATCATGACTCTCGAGCACCAATTGCACCTCATGTAAAATGCAAATTAGAAAGTGAAAATAATCAAAGAGGGGTTTATCATCTGCAACCTATGCTACTGACATAGAAGGAAGACAAGCATCAAAGAACCATGTGGGCACAATTTCCCTCAACTCTCGCAAGCAAGATAAGGAGAACCCTTGGTTGTGCTGTGATCCCAAACACACAAGTAACTCAAAGCATCTATTTCAGAGCAACTTCAAATCACCTCAAGACGTAGTATCGACAGTAATTGCATAACTCTTCTCTATGTATGACTAAACCATATAATCGTCATCTCATATCCGACTACCCTTTAGATCCAGAGTTCTGTGATATAAAATCATTTCTTTACATGTAACGATAACAACCACGGTATCCATATGAATCAACTCAAGAAACTTATTAAATGAACCCCATAGAAGAATTGGAAAACTAAATATAGTTTCATTTCACACAAAAAACTAATCAGCAGATTGAATATCATAAAAATTTGATCTCTCAACAGCCACCAATCTAAAACAACTAAATTTTAAGACAATTTTCAGATAAACCACCATAGAATCAAATTACAAGTCACAAACCAAGCTACAAACAACAGGTAATCTTGCCATAGACTCATCACAATTGATGTTTAACTCAAAAATAGCATTTCACACATCATTGAAAACCATCACGGTCGAGTGTTAAATCAGTAAAACTTACCTTTCATCCGTGATAAAGAACAAATCCACGACTCTGCCATCCGGGGTTGTCATCACTTTAACTCTTTGAATTGTGAAATCAAGCTCAGTGAGAATTTTAGTAACATCTACAAAAAGAATCACATAAACTTTAGTGAAATTCAACACAATAATAATAATAATAATAATTCACTAGCACATAAAAACAAACACAAGATTTATAGCTGTGTTATCTAGTTACCGTGAAGCAATCCTTTCCTGTCAATCGAACAGTACTTCAACAAATACAGTGAAGGCTGCGATGAATTACTGGGATGATTTTTCACTATCGATAAGTAATACGAGCCCATACACGATGGACAAACAGATGAAAGACGATTTTTTAAGCTCTCCCAATCAATTCTATATGAGCTCGAATGTGGCTCCACCCACAAAACTATGTAACACCAGCTTCCATCGGTAGAGAAATCTACAGTAGACAAAAAAAAAAAATTGATTCAGTTTATCAAAATCATGAAAATGCAGAGACCGAACTCGATAACTATTTGCACGGACCTCCTTGGACAATGCAGAGACCGAACTCGAGAACTATTTGACAGAGGTCGCAGCCGAGACCGGGCTTGTCGGGGCAGTTGACGGTGACGACACTGGGCTCGGTTGGGATCTTGCCTGGCTTGATCAAAACGACGTCGTCGGAGGAAATACCCATTATCTCAGTCCAATTGAAGAATTTTACAAAATCGACGGGGAAGATAATCGGGATATTGAGTCGTCGGTGAGGATATTTTTGGGATTTTTACATCGCTCCTACGACCGGAGATTCTATACAACAGGAAATTGGATTTTATTTTACTTTTAGTTTGTAATAAGAGAGTTGCGAGGGAGAGAGAAGTGTTATGCTTTTGATATTGATGTTGTCGGTTAAGATGGGTCCCACCTGGCTTTGTCAAGTCCATGTCAGGTTTTAAGATGGTACACGTGTGGGCCACGTTGTATGAAGGTTGTTATTGTAATTTCGGTCTCTTTGGGTAGGAATCTGGTAGTATAAGGACTATTAGAAAGAGATTGATGTACTAACACTCTTCTAATGACCACTCAAAACTGAATCATTGGTACGCCGCATAAATGTTCTTATCATATTGAACGGTGGCGATTTGAAATCATAACTTTAATGATATAAATTTAAGACTTAGTAGCACCGGATCACCCTGAAGTTTACGCGAATTTATAAATTGTCTCTTAAATGTTTTTTTTTTTTCGACGGTAAACCTCTCGAACTCTCCTTTTATTTGCACCACCCTTATGGAGATGCCCCCTCCTCATGAGACAGTAAAAAAAACTGGTACAAAGAAAAGAAGAGTTCGAGGGGTTTACCGCCGAAAAAAAATATTTAGGGGACAATTTATAAATTCGCGTACACTTCTGGGGTTCGGTGCTATTAAGTTTAAATTAAAGGCATGTCTCATGTTAAAGAAGATTAGTAATATTATTTATATAAAAAAAAAAGAAGAAGAAGTTATAATTAAAATTAAAACTTTTTATATAAAATAAAATAAAATAAATAAATAAATCAAACATAGTATAAATTAGAGATGTGTTGAAACATTACATTTTATGCATGACTCATGGCACCTGGAACTCTGGAAGGGACTCAAATCTCAAACCCCTTAACATGGAACTTGAAGTAAGAGATGAAGTGTTTAAAAGTTAAAAACTTGTTAGTATATCAAGTTATTAACAATCATGTATTAGATAAAATAACAGAAACACCCTTGAGTCGTCAAGCACATTCTAGGAGCAATTTGGGGGTATTTGGGAGGAGTGGAGGTTTTCATAAATCATAATCAAAAGGCTATTTGGCACTGATGTCCCATAAACTCTTCCAAAATATTCATTAAACCCCCTTTAAACTCTCGTTTTTTAGCAAACATTTGGGTTTTTTTTACCCCATATGAGAGGGCATCTACATCCGATATTTGTCAATTTGTGAGAGTTTAAGGGGTTTAGTGGCGAAAAAAAAAAAGCATAAGGGGCATAGTGCATATTTTGGAAGAGTTGAGGGGATATCCGTACAAATTAGCCTAATAAAAATATAAAAAGAGAGTTAGAGACAAAAATAATGATAATAATAATAATAAAAACAAAACAAAAACCAACTCACCTTTTTGGCTGGAAGCCAGAATTTAGAAACATACCCGTGAGACTCCGATGGTGACTGGCATTCTGGCAATACCAAATAGTTCACTATTGAATTTCAAGTGGGTTTGTGGGCACCCGGTCGAATTGACATTTCATATAAACAGGACAACATATATTTAATGTATATTAGTTTGCGGGTACGATTACGAAAGTAATGTTAGACATTCTAATTATGTATATGAAATTCTGTATTCGGATTTAGATATCGTATTTTTCATGATTTGGTAATTTGACATGTTATTGACGGAAATTGAAGTGATGGTTTGACGATAAATCTCTAACATTTACGTTAATAAAATGATGAATTTTAGTTGTATCTATTTCTATCGACTCCCAAATTTATCATAATTATATGTAGTTAGTATTTAGTAAGTACTTTGGTTGGAATACGAAATTTATGAGGAAAAACG
This sequence comes from Acer campestre, assembly GCA_954870605.1. Lineage (NCBI taxonomy): Eukaryota > Viridiplantae > Streptophyta > Magnoliopsida > Sapindales > Sapindaceae > Acer > Acer campestre. The sequence goes on along the minus strand of OX940808.1, from coordinate 5,077,583 downwards.
ATGTTCGAATAATAGGTTTTTAACATCTACATCAATTAAATCATAAATTTTAGTTGCCAAATTTGAAATTTCTCACGGCTGTCAACTTTCTTAACTATTTGTCGATTATCATAATTAGCAAGTGTTCTTATCATAATACAAAAGTTGTGAAAAATCGATGGCCTAATAACAAGTCTTTAACATCTACATCAATAAAGAGAGGGATTTTAGGTTCATGTATCTCTTTGATTTATCAAATCATATTGAGCAAGTAGCACCTTTTAACCAATAAAAAATTAATAGGGTTTCTATTTTTATCCGAAATTAACGTTATTATTGTTTTTACTAAACTTTTCACTGAAAAGACACCCCTACCACTTGCCATACACATTTTTATTTTATTTTATATAAATGATTGTTGAATTGGTGGTGTGTTTAATTGAAGAAGAACGGTATTATGTTTAATTGATGAAAACTGATATGTTTAATCGAAGAAGACGGCTAGTGTGTTTAATCGAAGAAGACGGCTAGTGTGTTTAATCGAAGGGTATTTTTGTCTTATCAATGGAAAGTTTTGTAAAAACAATAAAAACACTAATGTAGGATATAAATAAAAACTCCACTGCTTATATGGTTAATTTCAATTTAAACCCAATTATATATACATAGTAGCTGGAATACAAAAGTTACGAATAACAAAGTAGATTTTTAGCAATTTAAAATGTATTAATTTTTTTTTATATATTTAGTGGCACGTTAGTACAACTAGTAATGGAATCTTTAGTGGATACTAACCATAAAACATACGTACAAATTTTGGATTGGTGGAGTCTAAATTATTCATAAGAGGAGTATCAATATATGTGGGAATTATAAACTAAAATATACAATAGAATATTTGATTCTTCGCAACCTTTTGTTATCTTTACTTTTGTCTAAATTTTTTTTTATTTTTTATTTTTTATTTATTTTTTTTTTGTTGGATGTGTTTAAATGGTGATTAATATATATATTTGAAACTTAAACTAAATTAACAATAGAATATTTTATTCTTTACAACTTTTGTTATCTTCAATTTTGTATTAAAACATTCTATTACTTTTTTTTAACACTAAAATTAAGGGTTTGCCGAAACCTGTCTAAATAAAATAATGAATTGATGAAAAAACTTTCCACACTTTTAATTTTATGACAAATAAGGTACTAGATCCCACTCAAAGATGAAGGGTGATGATTTATAACCGTCTCAACCCTAAGAGGTGGTGTCGCTGGTCACTGGGGCGAGCCGTAAACTTGGACGTTCTGTGTTCGATCCCTAACAACCACGTTTCTCTTGGGGTCACTGGAGGTTTACTCGGCTGTTAACTTCAGGGCCTTGTGGAATTAGTCAAGGTGCGCACAAATTGGGCCGGACACCCACAAATACAAAAATATATATATATATATATAACCGCCTCGAATTTTTAATTAGTATAATTGTCATATTATTATGCTAGTTGTGATGGTGAGATGGCATTGACGGTGTGTTCAATATAAATATCTTCAAAGAAATAATAAAATATAAATACAATTTGTAATTAATTAATTATATTATCCCCTCTCTGGAATCTTGTAATATGATTAGATCCCACCATACTATTTGTTGGTGAGTTTTAATTTAGAAAACTCAAATTCATTGTCTATGTGACTCTCTCAGCACTTGAAGAGGGCCATAAGTCATAACAAGTCAAATTCAAAGTATCATTACATTTGTTAAATATATAAATCATTATGATGATTGAAGTACACATCCATACTTTAGCTAATAAGCTGAGATATTTCGATTTTTTTATTATATTTTAGAGAGATCAATAGACAAATTATTGTTGAATATTTTCAACATATTGAATATATTGGTGACTGTTTTCGATAATTTCATCGAAATTACAATAGATATGAAATCATTATTTTTTTCACCAATAAAAAAAAAGAGCAATGCTACATAATTGCGGCATCGCCGCGGCACCGCAATGGAAAAACACATGGGACCCATGTGTTTATTTACTCTTTTCCATTACGGTGCCGCAACCCTGGTTGTATATATATTTACTCTAAAAAAAATAATCATACTTTGATCAAAATATATTGGATGGTTAATTTTTATATGGGTGTCAATATTGACACCCATAAATATGATAATCATACCTATATTTTAATAAAAAATTTAATTACAAAAATATCCTAATGAGAATTTGCCAATAAGGACAAATTGGTTTAATTAAAAATAAATAAAATACGATGTAAACCCATATCTTCAACTATATCACTTTATTATAACAAAAAAAAAAAAAAAAAAAAACACTAAACTAAACTCTAATTAAACCCTAATTATATTTCAAGTATCAAAATATGCAATTATCATTCTGTTCAGCATAAATTTTAGGTATTTTAGAGAGAAATGATGCTACTAATATAAAAATTCGAATTCTTACAGATTATATCAAGTTTAGAGACATTAACGGGAGCTAGTGGACAAATTTGATTTGAAGCTAGCTTTTTTCTTTTTTTGTCAATTGGCAATCATTATTAAAAACAATAGAGGCCAAGAAAGGCCAACCGAACAACAACAAAAGCAAGGAAGAGGACACAAGCAACTAGCAACCATTTCCACATCCAAAAAACAGAACAACAAGCAGCTGCATAAAACAACTAAGAACCCCAACATCCCACACGCCTAAAAGCCAAACCAAACTTAACAAAAGCAAACACAACCAGCAATTAATTTTTTTTAGTAATCAAATTTGATTACTTGTAAATCAAACTAGTAATCAATTTTTATTTTTTATTTTTTTTAGTTTCTTTGTTTGTGAGAGAATGCTTGAAGTGAAAGTAATATTTGGAAGTCAAAAATTCGAAATAGAGAGAACTTGACAACTTGAAGTAGAGCTTCTCAAAATTTAAGAATTTAAGAATTCTCAGTGTTTTCGAGCCTGGAGAACTTAAGAATTTATCATTTGTGAAATTGAGTGTGTTATAAATTGTTTTAAAATTAAAACATTCATTTAAAAAAGGATACTATTGACATTAAGATGAGTGTTTATAGTAACGTTTTAATTTTAAATTTAAGACATGGGTGTACTTATAAATATAGGTGTCAACATCCGTACCCTTTTTTATATACGAAAATATAAAAAATACTATTGAATATAGTGATATTTTAATAATTTCGACGATATTTCTAATATATCAATATGATATTTTCATCGAAACCGATATTTACTTGATTTTTATCAAAACCAATATATACTTCCCTTGTTGTGGACCTATAGTGACTTTTTCTCGTATGTTTGATTCGTGATCTTAAATAACTATTCAAAATTAGATTGCAACTTTTTTTTTTTTTAATTATTTGGATGCAATTGAAAAAACTAATTTTTTTTTTTAAAAAAAAAAATTAGCAACTAAAAATATTATTATTTTTAGACTTGAACTCATTTTATGCTTATATCAAAATATTTCAACCAAACACATGTTATATGGGCCTACATGACATTTTCAAATATTCTTGTATTTCGAATCCATTTAGTTTTAATTTGAAAGATTTTAGTAATGTACATTTTAAAACTAATATCATGGTTGTACCGGACCTTATGAGATAAGACCTTATAAACAAAATCAAGAATGTAGCCTCCACTATAAGGGAGGAGTCTCCTTTGTCCTTACACTTTACAATTTAATGGATAAATATGAGATTACAATATAAAGTATTTTTATTATATCTTTTAATTGATATTTGCTAAATTTCAATCCTACGATTTACTCAAATAAATAAAATGAGGAGGCTTAAAATATATATATATATATATATATAAAACCCTTAAAAAAATAAAATAAAAAATAGAGGAATTGTATTAAGTATTAACTACTTTATAAGTAAACATATTTCATATATTTTGTTTTCTAAATTTACGCTAGTTTACTAATCGAAAATAAAAATAAAATCAAAATTGAATCAAGTTTGATGAAAAAGAATTAGAATAAGAAATTTAATTCCTTAACTTCTAATTTGTGTGTGGGGTTGACTATGTTTTTGTTTCATTAATCCGGGTCGGGGATTCATTAAACCGGCGCAGTGTTTATTTCCATCCCAATCACCAAACAGGCCCCATTAATCTTCAAACTCAGTTACGACGCCGTTTTATCATCTTACGCAGGTAACAGGTTTCACTTTACAGCCGCCACAACAGCTAAAAAGGTCAAGACTCGAAATCGATCGTCTGCAATCCAACAATCTGCGTTGCAGGAGATCACAGATCAAGAAGAAGAACCGAAGATGAGGAAATTCGATCCGTGGCCTGTCTTCTTCAAGAGAGAATGGAACCGGAACTGGCCATTCCTTGTCGGCTTCGCCATCACCGGCGCCATCATCACAAAAATCTCTCTCGGTTTAACCGGTAACCATCGTCGCTTAAAATTAAATTATTATTATTATCATTGTTTTTCAACATTTATAATCTGATCTGTTTTACGTGTTGAAATCACTTGCAGAGGAGGACGCGAAGAATTCTAAATTCGTACAGAGGCACAAGAAGTAAGTATCAAACCCTAGATGATTTTCGTTTTTTTTTTTTTAAATTTTGATTTTAAAAATTTGTTTATTTATTGATTGTGTTTATATATAGTTGTAGCTATATGTTAGGATTTTTATTTTATTTTGTTTTTAATAGCCGAGTGAAGTTTATTTTGTGCTTAAATTAGATAATGCTTGATTTATGTATAATGTAGGTGGAAATGAATCACTATGATGATATTGTATTTATCATTGTTTTTACCAGCTCAGCATTATGATTCAGTTGAGTTTTTTAGGGTTTATTCTCTTCAAGTAGATAGATCTCATTTGGGTGTTTGATGAGAAAGACATGTTTGGGATTAAAATTTGTTCAGTAGGTTTTTCCTTTTTTTCAATAGAAAATAATTGGATTGGTTTGCAACGACAATCCCAAAGTGGGTGATTCTCAGGTTAAATTTGGGAGCTTGGAATTTGAACATAGAATTAGAGACTGATAGAATTTGAGGTCGTCATTTTTGAAAAAGTATTAGGGACCGATAATTCCGGTTCTACTCATTTTCAATACTGAAGCTCTAACTTCATGCTACCAGTGTTTAACTCTTTTGAAAATTATTGTGGTGAGTAATACTTTAAGGGCCATTGTTTGGTATAACGATGAAAGTCTAGAGCTGACAAGAGTATGAGTGTTTGTTTAAGTCTCGAGTGCAGCTACTTATTGAGAAATGATAAAAGAATAGGAGTGATATGAACTTGCTCACTCCCTCTCTCTCCCACACTGTCTCTGTCTATCTCTCTCTCTCTTTTAGCAGTGAGAAATATGGGTATTAAGATGTTGCAAGAGCAAATGACTTATAGAAAAGGTTGTTTTTACTGTAACTTGCTAGGGAATTGGTAATCCTTACTAATAAAGTGTCAGTGGATGGATGATAATGTTTGAAACTTGAGTATTTGACAATTCGTCGGCAATAGAAGCAGCATTGGGGGGACCTTGATGCCGATGCACTAGTTTACTGAGGCTAAAAAACTACCTGCTTATGAGTTATGAGTTTGAATAACTATATTGAACTACTGAGGCTCAAACAAGTACATAATAATCATAAACCGAGCAAAGTTTCCATTTAGAACAATTAGATATTGGATGTTGGCAAGATGATGGATAGTTATTGTCAACTACATAAACTTTTGAGACTTTAGGGTGCCTGATTACCAACAAAGCAATTATTTTGATTTAAAGTATCTTTTTCCATATCTGGTCTGGATATGCTTTCTAAACTGATATTGGTAGACGTAAATTGGAATAACAGATTTGGTTTTATAAATGGTGTAGGTGTTTTCATTAAAGAAAATTAACGTATTCTCTTAGGAATATGCTGCAGAAAGATACTGATACTTTTTCTATAACATATCCAAATCATATTTATTATGATGGAAATAAGTTTTTGCCAATTAAATTTTAAAGGTTGACCTTATCTGGATATAGCTTTGCACCTGTTATTTGTGTTACTTAACTACTTCAGCAAGACATTTTCTAGTTTTTACATTTGAAACTTATAGTTCAGTTGATACAATTGCCCCATCACCCTCCCTCCCAAATTTACTTGCTCCTAGTAGGCTGATTTGATTTAATTGTATACACATTTGTTCAGCATTCTTAGCACCAAGTAGTTAGTAGTCACCCCAATAGATTTCCATAAGCATATTCAGACAGTCTGCAGTGAGCGTGCCCTCATGTTGTGTGAACCGAAAAATAGTTGATTTCCTTATCTAATTGAGTCTCCTTTGCTCATTAGAGAATAATTTGAAGGATTCATTTTGTTATGTTACCCTAGAATGAAATTTCAAGATTGAATTATTTTCCTCGTACATGGTGCCTAAATGAGTTGACGTTTCTTGTTCCGACATCTCATTGATGTTTCTTTTGTTTTTACAGGTGAATTCGCCTGCCGAACAATCTTGCATTGGCGGTCAAAAGCCTTTTCTTGGTTTTTACATGTTTTCCTTTCTCGATAGAGAACTTTCCTGGCATTGTTGATGAATGATGTAGAGTAATTTTGTTGGTACAATCTTGTTGAAAACAGATTTTCAGTCGTTTGAACTTTGTTTATTCAAGCGCAACTGAAAATAATATTCTGTTTAATAATTACTACACATTATCTGTCTCTTGTTCTCATATATCCTAATTATCTTTGTTTGTAATTTTGTCAAATTTAATTTGAAAAAATAATCAAAAGAAGATATTTAGTAATGTTTGTAAATGTAACACTGTAACTCCCATTGATACATACAAGAGTTTTCTCTTTCTATATAAGGGTTTTTTTTTTTTTTTTCCTCTCCTCACAAATTAATAAGCTTTCATTTAAATTTTTGGAAACCAAACTTGAATGTGTTCTATGATAGTTTTAGACAATCTCTAACCCATTGCACCAATTTGTTACAACTTTACAATAAAATGCAATAAGTTTCACAACAATTATTTTTACTATCTCCAACCCATTTTCTATCAAATTTTACTCTAAAAAGGATATTCGAAGTAAGCAACAAAGTAGCGTAATATAAGAGGTACGTTTTATCTGGCGTTGAAGAACAGAGTGCTGCAATCTGGCATGGAGAATGGTGCCTCGGTTGGAGATGCAAGATAAAAAATTTTTTGTAAAATTTTAATTGGTTTTAAGATTATAATTAAGATAGACTTTTAATGTTTATTAAATATATATATTTAAAAATTTCATATTTGTCATTCTTAAAAATAATAAATAAAATAAAATTATCCAAATCAGATGTCAAGCTAAACTCAAGTCTCAACTTCCTCTTAGTAAACCACTACCAAAGTCCTGCAACGTACTTCTCTCTCGACTCGACCGACACTCCTCTCTCACTCTCTCTCTCTCTCTCTCTCGAGTCTCGACAGTCAAAAACCAGTTTGTTATGTCAACATAGGTTTTGTCTCTCTAACCTCCTGATCGGTTTGAGAGACAAAACCCAGGTTTCAGTTACTCAAATCGAACGTAATCGACAGAGTATGGACTTTACAAATAGCAATTTCACTCTTGGTACAGTAGAACGAAATTATGTGCAGCTTCTGAGACTGATGGAGGGGTTACTGCGTCCAATGTGATTAGTTTTGCCGCACAACAGATGTTGAATCTGTTCTTGGCTGGACTCTGTAAGTAACTTTTATCTGTCTTGCTTCAAATGCATTTCATTTTGCAATTGTCTACTCCATCAATTCACTTCACTGTTCAAATATTCATATTTTTTATGCTAATATTGTGTTACTGATAAATTAATTATATGTGGTAGTTCGTGGATTATAATTACATGATTTAGGAACTTGATCTTGATGTGTGCTAGTTTATCTATGGCCTTAGAGTTATTGCTTAATGGTAGAAAAATAATTAAAAGGAATTTGTTAGGCCTTGAATTATCAGGAATTAAATTTTAAAATACAATCCAATCCGATTCAATACAAACAGTGAAGTGAAACTGTAAAAAGGAAAAGAGAGACTGATACAGATGGTTGATTTGGTGTTGAAAAACATTGCAGCCAAGCTTCCAAGGTAGCTAGCTTCCTTGCAACATCTTCTATGAACAGACCTCAATGTCGTTTGCAGCCATGCTTACACTTTCTCTGTTCATGAGCTCTTTTATGGAAGTTGAATATGGTTGCATTGGTTTGTGTGCTCTTAAACTTGCAACAATCTGTTGTCATTTTCTCCAATAAAATGCTGATAATTAATCTATTACAATATCAGTTAATGCACGCGTCTCTTTTTCACGAGATGAATTCTTTGCGTTTTGAATCTTTAAAATTTGAGAAAATAATATACCAAAAGCGAAGATAATAGGAAAAAATGATATTCTAATAAGATTATGAGCATGTCGTCGGAGATAATAATAACTTACCATTGCATCCACACATTGACAAAGACCACACATTGACAAAGTGCACAAACCAATCCAACAATATCCTTGAAGGTACCAAAAGGCTTCCGTCTTTGATCTAGATAATAATACCAAGGAAATGGTAAAGTGCCCCTCCATCTCCAAATCAGTTTCTCTGCTCGAAATTCATAAATGAGCTCAACAATACATGTAAGCATGGCTGCAAATGAAATCAACATACCAAATAATGCACGTTGAGATTTATTCACGGGAGAAGAAGATACTTGGTCAAGAAGAGCCGATGTAAGCTCCAAGACAAGGTTGGTGAATGGTGATTACAAAACTAATCACTATATTCCTCCTCCTTTGTCTTTTCAAGATGCCTCCAAGATATATCTCCAAGAAACCTTGAAGAGATTGCTACAAGCTGTTTCCCAAATGAACCCCCTTCTCATATTCTTGAAACATCATTTCAGTGGCGCAAAAAACATGAAAATTGTATTTCTTGCATTCAGACACATATGACCAACCCTGAATGACTGAGACAGTGCCTTCAGACCAGCTCTTATTGCACCATAAGCATGTCGATGTCACTCTGTTTCGAAGCCTGAACTCAACATAATCGAATTTGAGCCTACATGGAAGGCTATGGCAACATGGATGCAAATACCAGCCAATGTCTTCACAGTGATACACAAATCCTATTGCATCTCTTCCACATCCATGACAGCAGGTTCTTCTTTGGCGATCAGGTGGTTTAGAAAAGAATTTGAAAGTGTCATTTTTGAAAAAGTCATGGCTGGTAGTCTGATCAGCATGTGCACACTCTTTATGGAGATTGAAATTGCACTGCTCGCATCTGAATCTTAACCCAAACCCAAGCTCTCTGCAGCCGTTGCATCTATAGAGCTTGTTATAGCTTTTGAGCTCGAGCTCATGTAGGTGGCTATCATGACGAATGACCTCCAACTCCATCATCAGTAGACAAGGATGCAAGCAGAACAGAAGAAGTTAAAGAGCAAGACATACAAAGCGACAAAGAAGGAGAATAAGAGTTTGTTATATGTGCTGATGTCCTCCGGAGGCTTGAACCTTTATACAAGAGTTACCTGTTTGGATTGTGATCCTCTACCGAGCTGATCTTTATGCTGAAAATTCAATCGAATTGACCAAAAACTTCTTCCGAGTCCCAAACAAGCTAATCAAGATTTAAGCCTTTAATATTAAGTCAAATTACAGAAATTTCCTGGCATGTTTTATAGAGTGGCCGGTTTCGTTTCAAGTTTCAATGAAATTATTTTGATATCAAATACTGCCTAATCCATTTTAACGTGTGAGCCCTACAGGCTACAACCATTTTGATTAAATTTATAGATTCAAATTAGGATTGATTTCTACATCAGCCGAAAGTTCTCCCTCTTCAATTATTTTCATATTATTTTCTATATCACATCATCATTAATATTTGACATCTATATTTTTTTTTATTTTTTTAATTAAATTCAATTAATATATAATAAGTTTTAATTTATAAAATTTATCATTATAAAAATTATACCGTTAGAAATGTCTCATTTAGATCTTTAAAATAAGACTAATATTGAATATTTAATAATAACATATTATTATATCTAACTTGAAAAAAATGAAGGGTAATTAGATTTATTAGGTGAGGAATTTGAGGCTTTCATTAAAATAATATAAACTTATTTCTAATTGAATAGTCTTTTGGAGGAGTTTCTCTTTTTTCACTCTTCAAATTGCCACATAGGTAAGCAAATAGACATTTGAAGAATAAAAATAGAGGAGTCTTTTGAAGATGCTCTAATCCAATATTTTAATGTGTAAACCCTACAATCAATTTGATTAAATAGTATAGATTTAACTTATTATCGTTTTCTTCTATATTTGCATATATATATATATATAGTGAGTCTCTTATTATGAGGGATCTCTTATTTTAATTTTGATAAGGACCTTGATAAAAATATATTGATTTTAATGAATTTTAATTTGAATTTTTTTTGTGGATGATGAGTTCAATGAAATCTACATATAAACAAAATTTGAGAATTTTCTGAGTGCTAGAACTATTTATCCAAATTTTGTTGAATATGAAGACATCGGAAAATATGCGAAATATATGAAAATTCAAGAAAAATAGTTCTAGTATTTGAAAAATTCTTACATTTTGTTTATAGGTAGATTTCAATGAACTTATCATTCACAAAAAAATTTAGATCAAAATTCATTAAAATCGATGTATTTTTATCAAGGTTTTTACCGAAATTAAAATAAAGGATCCTCATGAGACTCTCTCTCTCTCTCTATATATATATAATACTTCTCTAATCAAGACCATCCCGACTTTATAATGTTAGGACGTCCAATTAGAGCTACTCATTCACAGTGAGTCAATAACCCCATATTAATAAATACCCACACCTAATATGAATGTGTGACTGTGGTTGAACGTCTTTAACTTATAATTTCAAGATGTCCTTACTAGAGAACCACTATATATATATATATATATATATCAATTGAATTGCTCAGAAACTTCTTGTTGCCAGTCAACTTACTGTGTATACGTAAGTCAATATCCAAGAGTCAAGACTCTTCACTATATATATATATATATATATCAACTGAATTGCTCAGAAACTTCTTGTTGCCAGTCAACTTACCGCGTATACGTAAGTCAATATCCAAGACTCTTGACTTGGGCGCATATGCTTGTCAAGTTGTCATATTGCTTCCTCTCTCATTTTTGATGATCCTTGGTTAAGGTATTCCCAAGAAGTTTTTCATCAATTCAATTCAATTTTTTTTTTCTTTAAGAAATTGAAGAAACTCTAGGGTATATATCCAACTCTCTTTTAAGTCTTGAAGCATATTAACTTTTCATATATCATATTTATACTCGTATAATATTGCTAACTTTCAATATCTTTCTTTGGGTAAATAACATTAATTTAAACATATTATTTATTTATATGTTCCAAAGATCATGGATTGTACTACTAATTTGTTATCAATGTTTGTTTCTTGTAGCAGGTTACAGTTTAATTACCAAATTATGGAGGGGATTCATCGGAGCCACCCGGGCCGTGGACTCGAGATGAAAAACTATGAACAAATCTACAAATGCAATGGCTGCAAAGAGTTTGGAATTGGGCGAGGATACAGATGCGAGCAGTGTGATTGCAATCTTCACAAAGAGTGCCTGCTCCCTAACTGCGAAGATAACTTATTCGAAAGCTCCATTTTCGAATTCTTTGCTCAACTCCCCTATGATCGTGATGGAAGAAGACTTGAAAGAATCTGTTATATGTGTGGAAAACCAGTGACGGGCTTCGGGTATTTCTGCGAAGTAGACGACAGCTGTCTGCATCCATTCTGCCATACCTTCCCAAGTAGCTTAAAAGTTGATGATCGTGTTGTTGAATTTAAGCTTTTAGACAAGGACGCCGCCTTATCTTCATCGAAGTGCTTATGGTGCAAACAGAAAAGGCTTGAAGGCAGTACTGTTTCAGGAAATATTCCAGGTTGGTTTTATGTTTCTAAGTGCGATGAATATCATTTTCATGTGTATTGCTGCAATGAAATGATCATGCTTGGAAACAGCTTGGAGAAGGGCATTCGAGGCTTTTTGAAAACAAAAAGAAGTATTACTAAGGCAATTTCTTCAAAAAAGAAAAATATGAGCATGGCAATGATGTTTGTTATCACCAATGTTGTCCTAGAGCTTCTATCGGCTGTTCTCGATCAAATTTCGTCCATTAATAAACTTCACTGTGCTTTATTTGGTATGTTGATTTCTTTTGCAGCCATGTTTACATGCATTTTTGAGCTCATTTTCGAAGCTCGAAAGAGAAAACTTATTTGGAAATGGAAGGACTCTTTACCCTTGCCTTGGTGTTATTTTGGAGATCAAAGAGTACATAAGCCTTTTGGTTCTTTTAAGGATTTGGTTGGATTGGTTTGTGCTTTCTGTCAATGCATTGTTGCGACAATCCGATATTGTTTTCTTCGGAGACATGCCGATAATCCTATTAAAATATCGGTCTTTCCTATTATTTTTGCCTTTGGTCTATTATTTTCTCAAATATTAAAGAATCGAGAGAGACGAAACCAAGTTAGTGAAGATGAGGATCAAATGCCTCTTGTATGATGCGATATATATAAATATCAAATGTTTCTTAATTTATGATGTCTTGGTTTAGCTGAACTCAGTAAGTAACTTTGTATCTGTCTTGTCTTCTTCAAATGCATTTCATTTTGCAATTGTCTATTGACTCTACTCCATTAATTCACCTGACTGTTCAAATATTCATATTTTTATGCTAATATTGTGTTACTGATAATTTAATTATATGTTAGATTATAAAAGTACGTAATTTGGGAACTTGAACAGTGAACTCAGGCAAGCTTTCAGCTGCAGTTGTGCAAACCTCTTCTCCAACAAGCATGTTAAGTATAAAAAGGAAAAATGATACTGTGACTCTGTGAGTACACATACAGAGCACAACAATGTGACCTCGCTTGATCATCAGCACCAGTTGTCTGCACATCATTCTATGCTAATTAACCAGTCTCTAACACCTTCTAAGCTTTCTGCAGGAGGAGAAAGAGCTACAAAATACAATCCAATGCAATACAGCCTTAAACAAAGCCTAAATAACTGAAACTGTAAAAAGGAAAAGAGAGTTTGAGCAACACTTTTTTGGTGCTTAAGAACATTGCAGACAAGCTTTCAAGGTAGCTTCCTGGCAACATATTCTGCGAATAAAGCCATGCTTACACATTCATTATCGAACTCATTTATAGAAGTTGAATATGGTTGCATTGGTTCGTGCTCTTAAACTGGTAATAATGCACGCGTCTCGTTTTCACGAGATGGTTTTTCTATTTCTTGATTCTTCAAAATTTGAGAAAATAATATACCAAATGCGAATACAATAGGAAAAATTGATATTTTAATAGGATTATCAGCATATTTTCGGATATAACAATATCTCACCGTTGCAAGGACACATTGACAAAGAGCACAAACCAATCCAACAATATCTTTGAAGGTACCAAAAGGCTTGCATCTTTGATCTTCATAATAATACCAACGAAATCGTAAAACGTCTGTCTTCCTCCAAATCAGGTTCGCTGTTCGAAATTCATAAATGAGCTCAACAATGCATGTGAACATGGTTACAAATGAAATCAACATACCAAATAATGCAAATCGAGTGTTATTCACGGAAGAAGAAGAAACTTGGTCAAGAACTGCCGATGAAAGCTCTAAGACAAGGTTGGTGATTACAAAACTCATCACTATTTTCCTCCTCCTTTGTCTTTTCAAGATGCCTCCAAGATGTATCTCCAAGCAGCCTTGAAGAGATTGCTCGAAGCTGTTTCCCAAGTGAACCCCCTTGTAATATTTTTTAAGTATCATTTCTTTGGCGCAACTCACATGAAAATTATACTTGTTGCATTTAGACACATATGACAAACCCTCAATTGGAAATTCAGAATCATTACTGCACCATAAGCACGTCGATGACAATATTTGATCACGAAGCATAAACTCAAGATGATAAAATTTGAACTTACTTGGAAGGCTATGGCAACATGGATGAATACACAACTCCAATTCTTCACAGTAGTACACAAATCCCTGAACTGAATATCCACACACGGCGCAGTGTATCTTTGAGTGATGATCAGGAGGTTGAGGAAAGAATTTGAAAATGTTTTCTTTGTAGAAGTCATGGGTGGTAGTCTGTTTAACATGCGCACACTCGTCATGGAGATCGAAATCGCACTGCTCGCATTTGAAACTTCTTGAACCAAACCCAGATTCTCTGCAGCCATCGCATCCGTACTGATTGTAGTAGATTTTTCGCTCGAGATTATGTGGATGGAACTCAGGAAGAAAGATCTCCTCCATCAGTAGACAAGGATGCAAGAAGAACAAGTTAAGAGCAAGACAGAGCAAGCCACAGAGAAGAAGGAGAAAAAGGAAGCAATATGATACTATCGTTGACCAATTGGAGCTTAAATTGAGTTTCTCAGAAACCGCGTTGGGTCATGTTTTTTTTTTATTTCCATGTTTTCAGATTTCACTCGTTTTCCGTGTTTTTTGACTTGTCGAGTCAAGGTGTTTCCTGTGTTTTTACTTTTTAATCCAAATTGAAAACACAATGTTCTTCAACTCTTTTTCTTCTTCTTGCTTATTCAATCTCTTTCACTTTAGCTCAATTTTTTTTTTCTTTCTTATCAACCATTTATGTTTATACCGAATCCGAAGAGTTATTATATGTAAGTATCGTAGTAATTTTTCACTTATTGTTTTTTCTTCTTATATTTACTTATTGAAAATTTACTATTAATGACTAGTTTGAATTGAAAAATTACTCGCATTTAAAATTATGTATTTCGAGTCATGTCTCCTCCCAAAACCCCGGATTGTCGTAATATTTCAAAAAAGAAGAAGGAAAAAACAATAATAAAAATTATAAACAATCAATCACATTTGATAAAAGTATTATTTTAGGTTTGTTTTATAAATAATATTCCCTTGATTTTACTTTGACCGGTTGATTACACAATTTAGATTCACCTCATTTTATTCTCTTGAACAACAAAACGGGTTCTTTTAGGTAAGTATTGCAGGTTACACCGTAAAGTAATGAGTTGATACTTTGATTCCCTCCCAAACCCCAAATTATTTTTAATAATTTTAAAAAAGAGAGACTAAACTGATAAGTTTTATACATAAATTAGTCACGGTCTTTTGTAAATAAATGTACATAGATATGCTTTCGGGCTTAAAGCCCAAACAAAAACTCATTCACAATTAAACACTTGGCTGTTATCCTTTGGAACCTAAAAACAACTTTATCACTTGAGTGGTGATATTAGCACCCCTTAAAAACTGTTTGTACACCCCTTTCATAATTATACCCCTAAAATATTCTTAAAATCTTTGATTCATAATTAAACCCCATTTAATGTTCAAAATACCCTTTCTTCAATTTTATTGTATTATATTTTTGTAAGTACACTCACTGTTTTTATCTAATAACGTTTTGTTCTAAATATTTGACCAAGTAAACCACACTTTGTTTTTTAAGAAACCCATTTTTCCACAGACACCATTGATGGAGCTTTCGAGGAGCTCTTATTGAAGAAACGAAAATTAGACACTTTGTTTTGAGCTCTTATTAAATGAATCTATTTCTTGATTTAATTAGAATATATTCTGAAACAAAAACAAATACAAGTATAAAAAAAAAAATTATGTGGGAGGGAGGACTTCTTAGCTTGGGGAGATCTCTGATGTTGTAGTTTGTCTCCTCTATTTTGCTCTATTTTAGCTTCTTTCAAGAGCCAGCATTTCTCCTGCTGTTATGCTTGCTAATAAGGGGTCTGGTTTGGTGAAAGACTGCTTGTTGTTGGGATTTCCTCTGTTGTTTTTTGGTGGTTGCTGTTCTTGTGCTCCTTTGGTCTCGTTGTGCCTCTGTTTCTCTTGTCGGTTGTCTTTCTTGTTTTCGCTATGTTGCTACTTGGGTTGCTTGTTGCTTTTGCCTCTTCAGGCTGGTTTTTGTGTTTTCTTTGGTGTGCTTTTTCCTTCGTTGGCCGAGGGCCTGCTGTTTGTCCGTTGTTGTCGCTTTTGGCTTTTTAATAAACTTCAGCAGTTCAAAAAAAAAAAAAAAAAAAAAACAAGCATTAGAGATAAAGTAATGGTCTTTATTGAGGATTCATGGAAAAGGCCTTAGTCAAGATGGTTTTAGTTCATATTACATGAAAATAGGGCTACACCAAATGTAGAAATCAGCATTATCAGTAAACATGGCTACAAATGAAATCAACATACCAAATAATGCAAATTGAGTTTTATTCGCGGAAAAAAAGAAAGAGAAACTTGGTCAAGAAATGCCGAGGAAAGCTCTAAGACAAGGTTGGTGATTACAAAACTCAACACTAAATTCTTCCTCCTCCTCCTTTGTCTTTTCAAGATGCCTCCAAGATGTATCTCCTAGTGGCCTTGAAGAGGTTGGTCCATGCTGTTTCCCAAGTGAACCTCCTTCCTATATCGTTGAAGCATCATTTCTTTGGCGGCGCAATGAGCATGGAAATTGTACTTGTTGCATTTAGACACAAATGACAAACACTCAATTGCAACGCGTGTGGGCCTAATTGATGCAGAGGAAAATTCAATGCAAAACAACAATCAACAAAAGAAAGGGTAACCGATTTGAATCGGTTGATTCACGTACGAATACCGGAAGCGAACCCTACTATTAATCTGTTGATCAGTGCACAGATACTAGAATAATAGACTTCAAATTCGTTGACCCTCGCAAAAGTACTGAAAATAAATAAAAAAGAGATGCTCTCTCTACAATTTTATTAATCATCAAAAACTAAAATCCCTGTTAGGGTACATCGTCTTTAAATAGGAAAATAAAAACCTAAAAGAAACTTAAAATAACTAGTAAAGCAATAAAATTATCAATTTCCCTATAAAAGAGATAATTGAGATAACAATGAAAATTAAAAAGGATTTTTAGCAAAATTGCCCTATTTTAGGGATTGAATTGCAAATCTACCCTAAAACCCAAATTAATTGCAAAATTGCCCTAAAATGACCTCAATGCCCTTTACCATAACTACACCCAATTCACTAACTATATTAATTACATTTACTAACCACCAACCTACCATTTACCAACCCTTAAAAAAAAAAAAAAAACTAACAATTGACCAACATCTAACCCTTTTTTTTTTTTTTTTCTCTACATCATCTAACATTTATTTTTCTCTACATCATATAACCTTTTTTTTTTTTTTTTTTTTTTTTTTTTTTTTTTTTTCTATACATCACATTTCCTTTTCATATTTGAAGTTTTACAAACATTGGGGAATGAATTGAAGTTGTTTGAAAGGGTAAGTATTACTTTGTAAAATTATTTTTCCAACCTCCCATTTTTTTTCTTTAATCCGAATAAAGTTTAAACTTTTTTTAAAAAACCATTGGGTCGGGTGGCCCGACATTGGGTCGGCCTGACCCGATGAATTTTTTCATCGGGCCAGGGTGACCCGATGTCGGGCCACCATGACCCGATGGTTTTTGTGAAGTTTGAAAATTCATCGGGTCAGGGTGGCCCGACATTGGGTCACCATGGACCGATGAAAAAAACCATCAGGTCAGGGTTGCCCGACATCGGGATGGTTTTTATCATCGGTCTAGGGTGACCCGATGTCGGGCCACCCTGACCCGATGGTTTCGATGAAAAAAATCATTGGGTCAGGCCGACCCGACATCAGGCCACCCCGACCCGATGATTTTTTTCATCGGGCCAGGGTGACTCGACATCGGGTCAGGCCGACCCGATGTTGGGCTACCCTGACTCAATGGTTTTTTATATGTCCGATTTTTTATTTTATTTTTTATAATGGTTAGTTTTATTTTTTCCGTTTATGTTCTTTGAAATAATGAATATTTTAATGATTGATAATATTTGTTTAATTATTTTTCAGGATTGACGATGAAGAATGTGCATGTGGTTTTGAATTGGGGTGGAGAATGGAAAAATCATCATGGTGAGTATTGGTATGAAGGTCAAAGAGCGAAGGCGTTTACATTTTCAAGGGATTCAAATTATGATCAATTGTTAGATAAAGTGTACAATGTAACCGGAATTGATAGAGATCATTATCGGGTTAGTATAACGACTCTTCCACAAATTTTTCGTCCTAGCATGCCAATTGAGATTGTTGATGATGAGGACGTTGCATTGTTGCTTGGTCGAGAGAATGTTGACCCATTAGTTTGTATCAGTGTTGAGGAAATTGGCCATGAGTCTCTTGAAATGAAACATAAACCACTAGAGTCGTCTCACAACCTACACCATACAACTCCTCACCATGAATTTCATCATGCACACAAAAACAATATACATGTCAATACTATGAATGAGTTTCAAAGGTTGAATGTACCTAACATGGCTGCCCATTTAGATGATATTGGAGAGGGATTCACACCAACTGCCCATATTGATACATCTCCTCCTCATCATTTGAGTTTTCAAGATATTACGGGTAACTAACATATTCCTAAGCATGATGAAACAAAACCACAGTTTAATTACAATCGTGAGGGATCTCCCAATCGATATGACGAGCAGTTTGCCCATGTCCAAAGGCTTGCTCCACCTCTATGTGCATTTTATTTTATTAATTCTGGTGAAGTTGCACCCAGATCGATTACTATGCGTCTTGAAGTGGGTGAATTGTTTCTAAGCAAGAAACAACTACAATCGCAAGTAGGTAGTTATGCCCTTAACAATGGGTTCCAGATTGGGGTGTTCAAGTCCGATACAACACGGTATCAAGTTCGATGCATTGTTGAGGATTGCAATTGGCAACTGCGTGTGGCTAAGGTTCACAATTCAGATTATTTTCAGATTAGAAAATTTGACAATCAGCATATATGCTCAACAGAAGCATGATTTCCGCATCAAAGGCAAGCAAGTGCACGAGTTATAGGGGAACACATACAGGAGAAATTCCGTGATCACCGTTTATACAAGCCCAAGGAAATTATACACGACATGCAAAGGGAGTTTGACATCTCTTGTAACTACCACAAAGGGTATTGTGCTAGACATATTGCTTTAGAAGAGGTTCAAGGAACACCGGTTGAGTCATACAGTATTTTGCCATCATACTTATAAATGTTGGAGTAAGCAAATCCTGGGACTGTTATAGACCTCCACACAGATTCGTCTAACAGGTTCATGTATATGTTCTTTTGCTTAAAAGCTTGTATAGATGGTTTTCTATCTTCAATTAGACTGGTCATTGCTATTGATGAGACGTTTTTGAAAGGTTCTCATAAAGGGGTCTTATTTGTTGCTGTGTGTATGGATGGCAATGATCAAATATTTCCTCTAGCTTTTGATGTTGGTGATTTAGAGACAAATGAAACTTGGGAATGATTTTTAACTAGGTTGCATTAAAGCCATTGGTAAACTACTTAAGTAGTTTACCGAGTATAAATTAGACTAAGAAAACAAGATAATTTAATGTAAATATTTGAAACAAAACGAACAAATAAAAGAATTGTTACAATACATCCATATAAGAACCTGTTTTTTTTGGTGATATGTCAGATTCATGCATCAATAAGACCAAATAATTATACCAAAATGGAGGATTCTTTTCATCCTAGTCAAGAAGTCAACTTTGATAAACTTGCAGAGGAAATAGAGAGAATTTAATGGCTTTGAAATCAAACTCCAAAAGCATTGCAGGAAATCTTCCTGGTAGCTTCCTTTAATTAAACATCTCTATAGACTGATTAGACTCACAACAATAAGTCAATCCCGAGACTTTCTCAGAAAAATCAAATAAAAAAGAAGTTTGCATTGTGCCCATTAGAGAATTTAATGATGATATGTGGATGAGAATCGGGTCTACCGAGATCAAGCACTACATATACGGTCCGGATATATACTCCCATCCCACAATGCTGAGAAAACTCCCAACACATATATGTTCGTGAAATTTACACTATAAGACTCGAATTCCCAACTACTAATAACATGCATTGAATAGAAGGTGCACACCATAACTAAGAAATTCATAATATATATCAGATAATGTAGATGTTTAAACAACCATTCATTTGGTCAATAATCGCCTAGTGCATTTATATGTGTGAGCCCTACAATAAAATTGATTTAAAATAATGGATACCCTAGTTTTGACTATTGAGTCCAAAATCAAAACTCTTTCCGAAAAATAAAATTCAAAGCTGCTTACTGTATCTATTAGATTTTTATTTTTTATTTTTTTTTGGCATATCAAAGTACCTAGGTATACTGGATTACTTTCCAAGAAGTTTGCATGGTGCCCTAAGAGAACTTAATGACGATATTTCGACGAGGATCAGAACAACGGAGATCTACCGAGATTAAGCACTATATATATATCTCGAATATCTACCCCGCAATATGCTAAAAAGAAAACTCCTCATACATACTTATAAAATATACATTGTGATTTGTGGGACCTAGAATTCCCAACCATATATTAATATGGAAGAGAAGGTGCACAGCATATGAACTGAGAGATGGATAATATATAGTAGTGTTAATATTAGATGTTTGGTTAATTAAACAACCATTCATTTGGTCAATTGAATTGCTGAGAAACTTCTTGGCAAATGGCAACACGCTATTCAACATAAAGTTCCAATAATCCTAACGCACAATCTCCTAGATTTCAAACGACGCACCACTAAACTCAGAAGAACAATCACCTATGCCAGCTCCTTTGTATTTGTTTATGTACACTTGCATTGTGTGTTGATGCATGTTCTAAAAGAGTACATTTTATTTGGGTTTTTTTAGCTTAGATTAGCTACCTAGTTTGAGTTTCTCAACTTGGGTATGTGTGCTGGCTAGCAAATTTAAAGGCCCATATTTTAAAAAAAAAAAGTCTAAAAAATCTTTAAATAAAATCTAGATAATCATAATATTCTATAAATATAGTCTAGATAATTATAATAGTCTATAAATAAAGTCCATAGACTCTTTTTTAAAAAACTCCAAAATCTATTGAATTGCTGAGAAACTTATTGGCCGTTGCCAAGACGTTTGTGATAAAATTCAAATGATGTTCATTATAAAATTAAGACTAAGAAATTCAATAGATTAAATTATCAGAGTTTCTATGATTGCGACAATTCCAGTTTGAATCCGTCAAAACTACTTAAGTATAGCAATTCTTTAGGTACTTGGTCATTTATATTTCATAGAAAAGAATCAAAATGAATTGGTAAGGCCTTGAAAATAATTCAAAGTACATAATATCAAGAATTAAACTTCAAAATACAATTCAAATTAAAATCCAATCCAATCCAATTCAATACAATACAATGTTAAACAAGGCCTAAATAATTGAAATTGTAAGAAGGAAAAAAGAGTCTGAGCAACACTTTTTTGGTGCTTAAGAACATTGCAGACAAGCTTTCAAGGTTGCTTCCTGGCAACATATTCTGCGAATAAAGCCATGCCTACACATTCATTGTTGAACTCATTTATAGAAGTTGAATATGGTTGCATTGGTTCGTGCTCTTAAACTTGCAACAGCCGGGGTTGTCGGTTGATTTACACAGTCTCTTTTTCACAAGATGGTTTCTTTATTTCTTGATTCTTCAAAATTTGAGAAAATAATATACCTAATGGGAAGATGATAGGAAAAATTGATATTTTAATAGGATTATTAGCATATTTTCGGATATAATAATAACTCAATGTTGCAAGGACACATTGACAAAGAGCACAAACCAATCCAACAATATCCTTGAAGGTACCAAAAGGCTTGCGTCCTTGGTCTCCATAATAATACCAAGGAAATGGTAAAGCGCTGCTCCACCTCCAAATCAGGTTCTCTGTTCGAAATTCATAAATGAGCTCAAGAATGCATGTAAGCATTACTACAAATGAAATCAGCATACCAAGTAATGCACGTTGAGATTTATTCACGGGAGAAGAAGAAACTTGGTCAAGAAGAGCCGATGTAAGCTCTAAGACAAGGTTGGTGATTGCAAAACTCATCACTATATTCCTCCTCCTTTGTCTTTTCAAGATGACTCCAAAATGTATCTCCAAGCAGCCTTGAAGAGATTGCTCCAAGCTGTATCCCAAGCGAACCTCCTTCTTATATTGTTGACGCATCATTTGTTTGGCGCAAAAAACATGAAAATTGTATTTCTTGCATTTAGACACATATGACAAACCTGTCGAACCCTTATATGCAAAGTAAGAACCATTACTGCACCATAAGCACGTCGATGACGATATTTTATCACAAAGCGTAAACTCAAGATGATAAAATTTGAGCTTACTTGGAAGGCTATGGCAACATGGATGCAAATACTTGTTCAATTCTTCACAGTAATACACAAATCCTTCAACTAAACCTCCACACATGTCGCAGTATATAAATATTGAGTGATCAGGAGGTTCCCGAAAGAAATTGAAAATGTTGTTTTTGTAGAAGTCATGGGTGGTAGTCTGTTTAACATGCTCACACTCGTCATGAAGATCGAACTCGCACTGCTCGCATCTGAACCTTAAACCAGACCCAAGCGCTCTGCAGTGGCATACATAGGGCCTTTTATCGAATTTCTGCTCGAGATTGTGTGGGTGTAACTCAGGAAGAAAGATCTCCTCCATCAGTAGACAAGGATGCAAGAAGAACAAGTCAAGAGCCACAAAGAAGAAGGAGAAAAAGTAAGCAACATATAATATTATTGTAGATCGATCAATTGAATTTCTTAGTCTTAATTTTATAATGAACATCATTTGAATTCTATCACAAACGTCCGGGCAACGGCCAACAAGTTTCTCAGCAATTCAATTGATTTTAACTTTTAATAGAGAGTGGAGACTGTGGAGTGAATATTGACATTGATTCAACGTTCTCTCTGAGTCATTGTCTTCTAGATTTCTACTCGCAATATTGACCTTGATCTGGTACATCAATTTATTATTGGACTCAAATCAATTGTCAAAAAATGGTATCCAATTTGTGTATATCCAATTAAATTGGGATACGTGTTTACATTTATGGAAGAAATTGAAAAATAAATAATTAAGAAAAATAAATAATTAAATGTAGACGCATGTCCCAATTTGGTTGGTTAGACACAAGTTGGGACATCATTTTTGAACAGCTCATTTGAGTCCTAAGACCATCTCTAATGCAAAAGTGGCTTGCATACCAATAATTGTTGACATGACAACAATGTCAAGAGATTTGCTTCCTTTGTGGCATATAAATAGACTTAATAGACAATCAACTCAAAATTTGGTCTCCAATGCTTCCGTCTAAAACACAATTTTTTTTTTAATGATGTGTCCATCTTTTTTTTGTTTTATTTTTCATCTTACTTCCTTACTAAAAATATATGAAAAATTAATGTCAGCTTTAAATGTTTGCTAAGTCAACCTAAAAAATAGCTGTGTAACAGACCGTTTGAAAGTGGACGATCATGTTGATAATGTGTAATATTTTTTTTGCCATGTCAGCTTGACGTTGAATATACACGGATGCATTGGAGACACATTTATTAATTTAACATCTATTTATCCTACGTGACATTTTTTTTTTTCACAAGTCACGTTTGCATTGGAGATGCTCTAAGCGAATCCGTCGAAACCGCATCTTATAGATATATGTTATTATTGAAGTAATTTTTGGCTTGATCTTTTTGATATTTATATTATAATAAATTTGCATGCTTAATCCACTTTACACTATTTTTTTTTATAATTTAATTATGAGAATTTTCACTTTGCCAAATCCGTCAAAACCACAAAATGAGTTCTTTTATGCGAGTCTATGTCTCACTCCAAGACCCCAAATTATTTATAGTAGTTAAAAAAAATAAAAAATAAAAATAAAAATAAAATAA
Source organism: Acer campestre (assembly GCA_954870605.1). Classification (NCBI taxonomy): domain Eukaryota; kingdom Viridiplantae; phylum Streptophyta; class Magnoliopsida; order Sapindales; family Sapindaceae; genus Acer; species Acer campestre. The sequence continues at coordinate 5,053,686 of OX940808.1, read as the reverse complement.
AAGGCCTAAAGGCTCTAAACAGATAAAGTTATGTATATAATTCGAATGCACGACTCGTGTGTGGGCACGAATGCCGCTCCGGTTTGGACCGTGAGAGCCAAGTTGACTTTTTCCCACTTCCCTAAGTCAACGTTTTGGATTCTGATTTCTTACTTGATCACTAAGAATATAGCAGCCGCAACATCTTCTGCTCTTCCCTGTTCTCTGGTTTTCTTGGTAAGTTTGAGTTCGCTGAGGGTGGTTTGTGCTTCGCACTTCCACTGGTTAATCGTCTTAAGGACACCGTGTGAAACACGGGCCTCGGATTTCTAACGTGATTTCTTTGTTGTTCATCTTCTGTTTACTGCAGGTTCATTACCAGATTGTGTTTTCGGAATCTAAAACAACACTTGTTATTCACTTATTTGTAGTTAAACTTTATTATGATGAAATGATTATTTCCTTGCACTGATTTTGATGCAAAAAAATGTGTGATATTCACTCAAAACTTAGGAGATTTAATGGAGTACTGAAGACACCATTTTGATTTTAGTATGCTTTTAATCAGTTTTCAGAGCCATTTTACACGTTAACATGCATTCATTATGATGAGATGAGGTTGGTCCGGTCTCACACCCGTACCTCAAAGTTGTGAGTTTGATTCCTTCTAAAAAAACCAAAAAAAAAACATGCATTCCTTGTTATCCTTTATTTTGTATATTTCATTTTTGCTCATGTGTTCTTCGGTTATATAATATTATTTTCTCAGTATATCTGCAGGATGAGAAAGAGCTACTAACAGAATCAACCGATTGAAACAACGGATTCTGGTTTCGGTTTGTTTTGTGTTTGGTTTTACACTTTTACCCCCACAACAGATCTTGAATCCGTCCTAAGCATTGTTTCTGTGGACTATCAACAAGTAACTTGCATCCGTCTTGTCTTCAAAGACATTTCATTTTGCAATTGTCTACTGCATCAATTCACTTGACTGTTCAAATGTCCGTATTGTTATGCCAATATTGTGTTATTGATGTGGTACATGAACGTGATGTTTATGTGCTAGTTTCTCTATTTGATAGAAAAGAATCAAAATGAATTCATAAGGCCTTGAGTACATAATTCAAAGTACATAATATCAAGAATTAAGCTTTAAAATATAATCCAATACAATACAATGTTAAACAAGGCCTAAATAATTGAAACAGTAAAAAGGAAAAGAGAGTCTGAGAAACACTTTTTTGGTGCTTAAGAACAATGCAGACAAGCTTTAAAGGTAGCTTCCTGGCAACATATTTCTGCGAATAAAGCCATGCTTACACATTCATTGTTGAACTCATTTATAGAAGTTGAATATGGTTGCATTGGTTCGTGCTCTTAAACTTGCAACAGCTGGTCATCGGTTGATTCACGCGTCTTGTTTACACGAGATGGTTTCTCCGTTTCTTGATTCTTCAGAATTTGAGAAAATAATATACCAAATGCGAAGATGATAGGAAAATTGATATTTTAATAGGATTATTAGCATATTTTCGAATATAACAATAACTCACTATTGCAAAGACACATTGACAAAGAGCACAAACCAATCCAACAATATCTTTGAAGGTACCAAAAGGCTTCCGTCCTTGATGTGGATAATAAAACCATGGAAACAGTAAAGTGCCCCTCCTCCTCCAAATCGGTTTCTCTGTTTGAACTTGATAAATGAGCTCAAGAATACATGTAAGCATGGCTACAAATGAAATAAACATACCAAATAATGCAAATTGAGTTTTTTTATTCACAGAAGAAGAAACTTGGTCAAGAACTGCCGATGAAAGCTCTAAGACAAGGTTGGTGATTACAAAACTCATCACTATTTTCCTCCTCTTTTGTCTTTTCAAGATGCCTCCAAGATGTATCTCCAAGCAGCCTTGAAGAGATTGCTCGAAGCTGTTTCCCAAGTGAACCCCCTTGTAATATTTTTTAAGTATCATTTCTTTGGCGCAACTCACATGAAAATTATACTTGTTGCATTTAGACACATATGACAAACCCTCAGTTGGAAAGTAAGGATCATTACTGCACCATAGGCACGTCGACGACAATATTTTATTACGAAGTGTAAACTCAACTTGATAAAATTTGAACTTACTTGGAAGGCTATGGCAACATGGATGCAAAGACGACTTCAATTTTTCACAGAAATACACAAATCCTTTAACGGAATCTCCACACATGTCGCAGACTATTGAGTCATGATCAGGAGGTTTCCGAAAGAAATTGAATATGTTGTTTTTGTAGTAGTCATGGGTGGTAGTCTGTTTAACATGTGCACACTCGTCATGAATATCGAAATCGCACTGCTCGCATTTGAACCTTCTTAAACCAAACCCATACTCTCTGCAGCCATTGCATAGATAGGGCCTGTTATCGATTTTCCGCTCGAGATTGTGTGGGTGGAACTCAGGAAGAAAGATCTCCTCCATCAGTAGACAAGTATATATGCAAGAAGAAAAGTTAAGAGCCACAAAGAAGAAGGAGAAAATGGAAGCAATATAATGTTATTGTAGAATGTAGATCAATTGAATTTCTTAGTCTATTATAATGAACATCATTTGAATCTTATCACAAACGTCTTGGCAAATGAGGATATTTTGGACATTTCTTAAACAAAAATTCAGCTTCTGCTTACAAAAGCAACCCCCACCCAACATCTCAAAAGCCGATTGTAGGAGGAGCAAATTGTAAAATAAGTTGCTTTTAGAAAGTTTACCAAACACCCAATTGCTCAAAACTTGAGAAATAAGTGATTATTTTTTAAGTAAAAGAAATCCCAAACATAGCATAAGCCTTTAATATTAAGTAAAATAAAATAAATTTCCAGGCATGTTTTGCAATATTAAGTAAATGACTCTCAGGTCACGGTTCTAAAATCCTGCCGATAACAAAAAGCTTCAAAAAAAAAAAAAATACTTGATTTAAATAGGTGGTTGATAGATAGATACCTTTAAAAATAAAAATAAAAAAATAAAAAAAAATAAAAAATCTAATTAAAATTGCAAAAACTTGGGTCAAATGTTTGTTCTACAATGACCGGTTGAGATGATGACTCATTATTATAATACTACCTAATCCATTTTAACGTGTGAGCCCTACAACCATTTTGATTAAATTTTTTAGATTTAAATAAGGATTAATTTCAACAGAACTATCTGACAGGGCGTAGCTCAGATGGTAGATAGACGAGCTTAGAGCTTTAGCAAATGACTCCCAGGTTAGCTGCTTGAATCTTATCAATGACAAAAGCTTTCAAAAAAATAACTGGTTCCGAATTAATAGAAAAGGAAAAAAAAAAAAAAAGAAGTTAGAACTAAGAAATTGCTGCAATTCTATATATATTTTCATACATTTTAATATTTCAGTTGCTACACTCTAAAGTTGAATATCATGTTGTCAAGAAGTATCTATCAAACACGCTTTGATGATTTATTTTTATTTTTATTCCTCTTGGTTGTTGATACAATCAACCTAGTGGAATTTTTTAAAAGAACAGTAATGTATATTTACATTCTAATTTCTTGGATTATTCTTTGATCTCGCCATTTTCCCATATCCTTCTAGTCTCTCCTCTTCCTCCACTTGTGATGGCTTCATCATTATCATATCGGACACTGCCTCCGTGATTTCTTGAACCAAAGCAACTATCACTCCAACAATACCCATCAAATGTTGCATGTAAACTGCCTCAGACACATTACTGCAAAAATTCAACACAGAAATTTAATAAGACTAGGTCACAGGAGTTTTGTGATGCACATGGCATATAACATGTCTCATAACTTCAGACAAGTCGGAAAAAGAATGGCATTTACTAAGCTTTGAAAAGTAAACCACACCGTCAATTGTAACAGGTTTGACAAGTCAGACAAGATTTGATATTGACTTGTATTTGGAAAATTTACAAAGCAAGAAAATTAATGATCAAACATAGAAAAGATATTATTAACAAAAAGAAAAATGAAAAAGCTTACTTCAATTTTCCATATGTGAGCAGGGAAAGCCTGGATTTCTAAAAAATCCTTTGACTTCTGATACAATCCCTTGTAAACCTCCCTCTAAACACACTTTAACAGCCTCCTCTAATGAATTTCTCATCACATCATAGGAAGTCTCTGTCCCACCATTTGTCTAAAAGAAAAACCTGTTTACATTCCATAACCAATATTAGAATTTAGAAAACATAATTCCAACCATGTTTATAATAATTTATATATTAATTAAATGATAAAGATAAATAAAATAAAAATACAAAATCCTTACAGGGTAGGTAGTCTGCAATTTCCTAGCAAGTAGGGCTGCATCTGGTTGGAAAGTTGAGAAAATAATGGGTCTGTCTTTACCATATTCAAAGATCACCTGTACCCAAAAAGAAAAAAAGAAAAAAAAAACATTAACAAATAGGAACAAATCAATACAATTCAATTCACATTAATTACAATGTTAGGGCTTCTCCAACCCTTCGTAAAACCCAACGCCATCTCTATTTTCCAGCAAAAATCCCTTCCAACCTAGCTGCATCCCCTACGCCATGTTTGTTGGGATGAACAGTGTCGCGCAATGGGATGAACAGTGTCACACAATATATTGTGTGACATTGCATGACATTGTTCATCTTGTGCAAAAATGCCGCCCAATTTTTTTTTTTCATTCCTATATTTTTATAAAATCACAGTTTGACCATATTTTTTAAAATCTATTCTGATTATATCATTTATTTAAAGGTTTTGTTTAATCACAGTTGTACCCTTAATCAATTAAATTTATTCTAATTTGGTTCTTTTTATTATTTAATGATTTTATTTTGATTTAATTATTATTGATATTAACATTTATAAAAGTGTACTTTTATTTAATTATTAAAATAAAAGATTTAATTATTAAAGTGTACTTTTATTTTTATGCTTTTTCTTTTTTATTTTATGAAATGTAATGTTTAATCTATTTTAATAATTTTTTTTTTTTTTTTTTTTTTTTTTTTTTTTTTTTTTTTTTGATAGGCACCTGCAAACCTGGAAAACCAGATCCAGGGCAAAGATACATCCATAACTGGGACACCACAAATAAAACCAATCGAGCACAAGCCCAGAACAGATCCACAACGGGAGAAAAACTCCCGCCGAATTGGATTACCAATAACAGAACTAAATAAAACAAACAAAACTAAATAAACTAGAACCACAAACAAACGAGCTAATTTAATTTCTTTTAATGTATTAATTTCATAATTTTTATCGTATTGCAATATTATGTTAATTATAGGGTGAAATGTTAATTGTGGAGAAATATTAAAATAAAATAAAAAGGAAAGAAAGGGAATATTCTCTTTAGTGTAAAATTTGGTGTAGTGGGTTGGAGATGGAATAGTAAAATAGTGTGAAAGCTGCATCAAAAACACTATTTGGGTTGGAGATGGCCCAAGCAAATGAAGATTTGATGACGATACCTGCAAGATGGCTTGAAGGACACGGATGAGATAGTCTTGCTGGTAGACAATGTGATCATCAAATTTCAATTCAATATTGAATCTGAAAGTAGATAAGAAGCTAATCTTAACTTCTCTTGTAAACCACTAGAAGTTGATGATCGTATTGTTAAGTTTAAGCTTACAGACAAGGCTGCCTTATCTTCATCGAAGTGCTTACGGTGCAAAAAGAAAAGGCTTGCAGGCTGTTCTGTTTCAGGAAATATTCCAGGTTGGTTCTATGTTTCTACATGCAATGATGCTTTAAAACAGCTTGGAGATGTGCATTCGAGTCGTCTTGAAAAACAAAAAGAAGTACGAACTGTACTGCTAATAACTTGTATTAATGTTTCTGTTTGGTTTTACCCCACAACAGATCTTGATTTAATCTGTCCTTGGCATTGTTTCTGTGGACGCTGGACTCAGTAAATCTCTTGTAAAAATTATTAGGGATCGAAACTTGAATCGCTTGATTTCTACCGAATTTAAAGAAATTATAAAGAAAAAGAGTTTGGGTTTATGAGAATTTACTTGTTGAAATCCCTTACAATGGAAAGAGATAGAGTTTGAATAGATCATAATATGAGAAAGAATCATGTTTACGGGAAAACACAAAGGAATCACCAAGAAGAAAATAAACTTGTGTTTAAATGCTGCCATTTAGAGTAAGAAAAAAATGGAAAAACAAATTAAATGAAATCGGCACCATTCAATTTATTAAGTGCCACGTGTTTCCATATCCTTAAAAGTTTAGGCAAAGCTTAGCTTAGGAGATAATCCAAATCCATAAACATGATATATATTGACTAGACAATTCAATGTGACGGTTTGTAAGTCATTAATTAAACATTAGACAATTCAATGTGAGGGTTTGTGAATCATTAATTAAGCATTAGAATATATTAATTAAACAAAAATAGATAAATTCAATGATTGAATAGCTAAAGAATTGACTTTATAATACTAGTGCGTACTGAAAAATAAAAATAAATAAATATATATTTATATATATATAATTTAGCCCAAACTGTAAATATTTCCTAGATCCGTACCTAGAGTAGAATTAAAATCATTTGAGTTCCTCGAAAACTTCAATGACCGCATTGCTCGAAAACTTCAATGACCGCATTGGGTAAAGTTTTTTTAAAACTCACACTAATACAAAAGCGCATAAAAGTTGATTGTCACGTGTTTTCACATAGTTAACTTTTTATATTGAAACCTGAGAAATTATGTGAGAAATTGTAATACTTTCTCATATCTTTATTTCTGATGCTCACACTAATAAATACACAATCTCAGACTAAAGATAACTCCTAAACTTTAGAGATAACAACTACCTTTCTAGTAAAGATAGGTACTGCACTATCTCAGGAAACAAGATGAGAGTTTGATAACAAACCTATCAAACCTCTTATTGATAAACACTAAATAAAACAAGAAACTGACTAAGTAAAAGATAAAATATTTGTGGGCTAGATATAACTAATTTCAACACCCCCCTTCAAGCTGGGTTGTAGATATTGATGAGACCCAGCTTGGAACTCAGATTGTCGAACACAGTTCTAGGGAGTGCTTTGGTTAGGATATCTGCTGTTTGAGACACTGTTGGTGTGTAGATCAAATCAACACTCCCTTCTACTAACTTTTCTTTGATGAAGTGGCGATCTATCTCCACATGTTTTGTTCTGTCATGATGAACTGGGTTCTTGGCTATACTTATAGCTGCTTGATTGTCACAGAATAATTTCATTGCCCCATCAACAGAAATTTTTAGCTCAAGTAGCAGTCTTCTTAGCCAAATACCTTCACATATTCCATGAGCCATTGCTCGAAATTCTGCCTCTGCACTACTCCGAGAGACCACAGACTGTTTTTTGCTTCGCCAAGTGACAAGATTCCCCCACACAAAGGTGCAATAACCTGAAGTTGACCTTCGGTCTGTGGCTGAACCAGCCCAATCTGCATCTGTGAACATTTCCACATCTCTTCTAGACCCCTTCTTGAAATACAAGCCCTTTCCTGGTGTCATCTTCAAGTACCTCAAGATTCGGTACACAGCCTTCATATGCTCTTCAGTTGGGGAGTTCATAAATTGACTTACAGAGCTGACCGCAAAACTGATATCTGGTCTAGTGTGTGATAGGTAAATTAGTTTTCCCACCAGCCTTTGATATCGACCCTTGTCTACTGGAGCACACCCCTCAATAGTTCCCAGTTTGATGGTATTATCCATCGGTGTCTCTGCTGGTTTGCAGCCTAGCATACCAGTCTCTCTCAGCAAATCAAGAGTATATTTGCGTTGAGACACTGAGAGACCCTTCCTTGATCGTGCAATTTCCATTCCCAAAAAATATTTAAGACCTCCAAGGTCTTTGATCTCGAATTCTCTTGCTAGAAATCCCTTCAGCTTCTGCACTTCTTCATCATCATTCCCTGTAAGAATAATGTCATCTACATACACTATAAGCACTGTGATTTTACTAGATGAGTGCTTAACAAAAAGTGTATGATCTGTTTGGCACTGTGAGTACCCACATTTCTTTACTGCTTTTGTGAATCTATCGAACCATGCTCGTGGCGATTGCTTGAGGCCATATAGGGATTTTCTTAGCCTACAGACTTTGTTGATGTTTTCATGTGTCTCAAGCCCTGGAGGAATATCCATATACACCTCCTCTTCTAGGTCGCCATTGAGGAATGCGTTTTTCACATCTAACTGGTGCAGAGACCAGTCCAAATTTGTTGCCAATGACAATAGAACCCGAATTGTATTGAGCTTGGCCACAGGAGCGAAAGTTTCCTGGTAATCTATGCCATAAGATTGGGTAAACCCTTTGGCTACAAGTCGGGCTTTGTATCTCTCAACACTGCCATCTGCTCTGTGCTTCACCGTGAATATCCACTTGCACCCTACTGAATTCTTCCCTTCCGGCAGCTTTGAGACTTCCCATGTTTTGTTTTTCTCTAGGGCTTTGACTTCCTCCACTACTGCAGCCTTCCATTCAGGTATCCTGATTGCTTCTTGTATGCTGTTAGGTGTCTGTATTTTTGAGATGTTAGCAATGAAGGAATAAAAAACAGGAGATAGGCCTTCATACGATATGAACTTGCATATGGGATAGATGGGATGATTTCGGCATTCCCTCATTCCCTTCCTTAATGCAATTGGTTGATCATCATCAGGAAAATTGATCTCATTCTGGGTTGATTCTGAACTGTCATTACCTGAGGAGTTCTCATTCACTGTCTCAATTTCACTTCCCGTATTAGCCTTTTGGACTAACAGGTTCGGATTGGATTCTTGAATGTGCTTGAGGGGTGTTTGGTGCTCTGCTTCTATCTGCGACTTCTTTCTCCTAGTATAGACAATAAGGTCGCTGTTTCCAGCATTTTGTGTGGGATTAGGAGTGTGTGTTTTGGTGTTTGTGGGACTGTGTGAGTCAGAAATCTGATTTGAATCAGAGTGGTTTGTGGACTCTAGAGGTTGTTTAGGATTCAAACATTCTGGATAAGATTTTAGAGTTTCAAACAAACTGCATGAGTCATACACTGTTTGAGTTGGACTAGGATTGTGTGACTCAAGTGTTTCCCAACAGACTCTTTGAGTTGGATTAGGACTGTGTGACCCAAGTGTTTCCCAACAGACTCTTTGAGCTGGACTAGGACTCTGTGACTCAAGTGTTTCCCAACAGACAAATTCTTGATTTTTATCTCCCCCCTGAATTTGTGTTTTGGGATAATATGGCTGAATTTCATGAAAAGTAACATCTATAGAGGTATAAAACTGTTTAGTTGCAGGGGAATAACATTTGTATCCCTTCTGCGTTGGTGAATACCCTATAAACATACATTTCACAGAGTTGGGATCAAGTTTGCTCCTATTTTGTTTGTGAACATGAACAAACGCAGTGCACCCGAATATCTTAGTAGGAAGATGAGAAATGAGTCGGGTATTTGGATAGAATTTTAAAATGGTTTGACATGGAGTTTGGAACTTAAGGACTCTAGATGGCAACCTGTTAATGAGATAGGCTGCAGTCAAGACAGCTTCGCCCCAGAAATTTGTAGGGACATTAGCTGTGAACATTAGAGACCTAGCTACTTCTAGGAGATGTCTATTTTTTCGTTCTGATACTCCATTTTGCTGAGGAGTATCCACGCAAGAACTTTGATGAATGATCCCTTCATCCAACAGATAATTACCTAATATAGAATTAAAGTACTCTTTCCCATTGTCTGTTCTTAACACTTGAATCCTAGCTTGAAATTGGGTTTTGATCATACTGTGAAAATTTTTAAAAATTTTCCCAACTTCAGACTTTTCTTTCATAAGAAACACCCAAGTAATCCGAGTATGATCATCTATAAAAGACACAAACCACTTTGTTCCAGTGATGTTATTAACCCTAGAGGGACCCCAAACATCACTGTGAATTATAGAAAACGGATGCGATGATTTGTACAAGTGATTTGGGAATGGCTGACGAGTGTGTTTTGCTAATTGACAGATTTCACACAAAAAAGAATTTGGATTTTTATTCTGAAATAATGAAGGGAAAATCTTTTCAAGGTACATGAAATTTGGGTGACCTAGACGATAGTGCCACATCATGATTGAACTATCTTTATTATCATTTGAACAAAGACTAAACTGACTCTTAAGAGACACATGTTCGGCTGATTGGAATTGTCTATCTGGGCAATTGGTAGCTTCAAGAATGTAGAGCCCCGAACACACCTTAGCACTGCCAATCATCCTCCCCGAAACCGAGTCCTGAAATTCACAATAACCGGGAAAGAATTTAGCAATAGTTTTTAGGTCCTGTGTAAGTTTGCTGATAGACAATAAGTTACAATCTAAATTTGGTACTAGAAGAACTGTATGAAGAGTTATTTCTTCTGAAATCACCACAGATCCGGTACCCGCCACCTTAGATAGCGACCCATCAGCAATCCGTACATTAGTGTTACCATAGCATGGATTGTATGTCTTGAAAAGTTTGATATCTCCTGTCATATGGTCAGATGCACCAGAATCTACAATCCACGAATTAGAATTCTCCTTTTTTACATTTAGGGCATTACAAAAGTTACCTTTCTGTGCTAATGACCCAGTCCCAATAGTTGATGCTACGAGATTCTGAGTTGGCTGGTTGAAAAACCTCTGTAGAACTTCCATCTGCTCTTTGCTAAAAGGATTTGATTCTATAGTTGTTTGATTTTCAATTCCTGACACCATGTTCCCACGGCCTTCTCTGTCGTTGTAGCGGGTTGGCTTCCAGTCTGGTGGTTTTCCATGAATTTTCCAGCATGTCTCCTTGGTGTGTCCAGGTCTTCGACAATGGTCACACCATGGTCTTCCCTTTCTTGGCCGATTATCACCGGAGTAAGTGTGAGTTCCTCGAGCAGCAAGTGCAGAACTCTCATTGGTTAAGACGTCACTTTCTGGTTTAACCTGAGATCCCATCATTACTTTCTTCCGACTTTCCTCTCTTCGAACTTCGGAAAACACTTCACGGATCTTAGGTAATGGCTTGTTTCCGAGAACTCTTCCTCGAACTTCATCAAGGTTCTGATTCAGGCCAAGCAAGAATTTGAAGATCCTCTTTTGCTCAACAATTTCCTTGTATAAAACCTCATCCTTGGTACATGTCCATTTGTACTTTGCGAACATGTCCAGCTGCTGCCAGTGTCGTGTAAGAGTATTGTAGTATTGGGTAACTGACAAATCTCCTTGACGAAGATCATATAATGTACTCTCGATTCCAAACAGTTCTGACATGTTGTCACTGCTGGAATAAGTTTCCTTGGCAGCCTCCCAAATCTCTGTTGCAGTTTCATACAGTAGGAAATTTTCGCCGATATTGTTATTCATGGAATTAATAAGCCAGGACATCACCATGTTGTTTTCTGTCTTCCATTGCTTATAAGTTGGCTCCTCCTTTGCAGGTGACTCTGCAACTCCAGTGAGGTAGTCGTCTTTACCTTTGCCGCAGATGAACATCATCACTGATTGTGACCATTGCAAGTAGTTATGCCCATTTAGTTTATGACTAGTGATAGGCAGATGTGGTATATGTGAATTATCCGAACCTCCACCTCCATTATTATTGGAGGTAGACGATTCTGAGTTGATATTAGAAGAAGAACTGGGAGTGGCCATCCCATATTTTGTCATTTCTGTATTTTATGATTCAGAGAGTGCTCTGATACCATGAGAAATTATGTGAGAAATTGTAATACTTTCTCATATCTTTATTTCTGATGCTCACACTAATAAATACACAATCTCAGACTAAAGATAACTCCTAAACTTTAGAGATAACAACTACCTTTCTAGTAAAGATAGGTACTGCACTATCTCAGGAAACAAGATGAGAGTTTGATAACAAACCTATCAAACCTCTTATTGATAAACACTAAATAAAACAAGAAACTGACTAAGTAAAAGATAAAATATTTGTGGGCTAGATATAACTAATTTCAACAAAACCGAATCTATCGAAACCACCAAAACGAGTTCTTACAAGAGTATTGTAGTAGCTTTTGCTTTGAAACCGGAATAACGGTTTCTTTTATGCAATATGCAAGTATTGCCAGCTACACCATTGATTTGAGTCGTACTCATGTCTCCCTCCCAAAACTCCCCAAATGAATCGGCAATAATTAAAAACAAAATGGCCTAAGGCCCAAAACTAATAAAGTTTTATACATAAATTAGTAATGGGCTTTTATAAATATATGTACATAGATATGCTTTTGGAGCTTAAAGCCCAAACAACAAAAACTCATTCACAAGTACACAGTTGGGCTGTTTTCTCTTGAACCCAAAAACATCTCTATCACCTTCTCATATCTCAAGTCTCGACTGCAAAAATGATCGGATGATATATATGGAAATGTAGAAGAAAAATTATAATAAGTAAACTTCTAGGTACTTTGATCTGGAAAAAAATTCTAGTCAAGATAGTAAAGTGAAGCCAACTTTTAAAATTTTATCTAGTTTCAAGTCTCAAATGAGTAAGAAAAGTTCTACAGCTTCACGCATTATCGCTAATTGGGACGCACATAATGAGGCATAAGTAAATGATTTCATTGATCAGCTTAATTAAGTTCATGTTTTTATTTTTTTAAGGTATGTGTACCTTTTTAGATTAACGTGTTTTAGGACACGCGTGCCTCTTTTTCTTTTTTTTTTTCACCTTTTTTTTTCTCTTTTTATTAATAAAAAAGCTCTATAAAGCTTGTTGTTTTAAAAAAATACAGATAAAAAAAAAAATAGTAAGCTGTTTTGCATTTTATTTTTCTTAGAAAGTGTTTGAGTCAAAAGTCAAAACTAATAAGTATTTTTTTAAATGATTTTTTTATTGCAGGGCTCACACGTAGAAATGTACTAGACGATCATTGGCCAAATGAATGGTTGTTTAAATATCTATTACATGTTACGAATCTAAGAGTTTAGATGGTGTGCACCTTCTTTTCTTTGTTGGTGGTTAGGAATTCGAGTCTCACGATGTCAATTTTACACGCATGTGATGAGAGTGTATATTAGGACCGTGTATGTAGTGCTCGATTTTGGTAGGTCTTGGTAGACCCAATCCTCATATAGATATTGGCATTGTCATTAAGTTCTCTAATGGGCATCATACATAACTAATTCAGGGACGGATACAGTATAGGACGAGGGGGGTTCATTGCCCCCCCTGAAGTTTTGAAAAATTATAAATTTACCTCTGTTTTAATTTTTATAACATCCTTAATTTTCTTGTTTTTGTGTTTGTATCCTTAGTTTTCATGTTTTTGTGTTTTTATCCCTATTTCATTTTTTAATTTTCTAGTTTTCTATAAACGAGACATCTAATATTTTTCCTTCAAATCACATTTTGAAAATACCTTTGATTTTATATATAGTATTTCTTTCGATGAAACTTAAATATAAATGAAAATCGAATCATAACATATATGTTCTATCTCAGCTAATATTATTTTCTCATTCAAATAATTTTGTTTTCTTGTACGATCTTACTTATTTCATTCACCATAATAGCATATATTATACTTTTGATGTGTTATTTATTTTTAAATAATCAATATGTCAACCAAACATATATATGTTAGACAATATGAGGATGATATGGTGGTATATATGCCCCTCACACCATAAGGTTGTGGATTTGAGTCTCCCCTCCTCCCCAAACCCCCGAATTATTATAATATTTATAAAACATATACATATATATATATATGTTTCAATATTAAGATATTTTATCAAACGAACTTTTTAAATTTTAAAAAATTAAAATAGTTTTTGGATGTTAGAAAAATACTATGAGTACAATTTAATTTTTAATTAATTTTCTAACTCCTAAACATTATTATTGAATCATGAATAAAGGGCCAAAAGTTTTTCTATATTACATTTAGAGTAATTTTAGACATTCCTACTCTATAAATCAACTTGTATTCCAACTACTAATGTGTCAATTGATAAATGAATACGTTATTTTTTATTATTATTAATTTTTTCTTTAACATACCCTCTAAAATACATTATATAACTCATTATTTTACAACGTCCCTGCTGGAAACAATTTCTGGCTCCTGTTGTAAGAAAAAATCGCACACACAAATCTAAACACACAGATAATATGAAAGCAATAAGAAGAAAAAGAAGACACCAAAGATTTTTACGTGGTTCAGCAATTTGCCTACGTCCACGGAGCGCACCGCACTCAATCCACTACTTTCAGAGTTGATTACAATCTCTCTGTCTCTCTCTCAGTCTCTCTACAATTTGCTCTCTATCTCTCTAGCAATTTTTCTCACACACCCTAAGATTTACATAATGGTGGTATTTATATGGGAGCACTAGGGTTGGCCAAATCCTAATTGAGATCTATTTCCTTTTTGCTCTTTCTTTATTGTGCAAGTCTTAATCAGATGCGTATTTGTGTAGGACCGCTGCCGATGTCACAGCGCTCTCGCAGCGCTTCGCACAGCGTGCTCCTCTGTGATAAAAAACGCTCTCAAACCGCTTCCGAGAAAATCACAGCGCTCTCGCAGCGGACGCCTGACCGCTGCCTTGCCGCTGTCAAATGCGCAGCGCAATGCGCAGCGCTCTCCACAAAATTAGAAACGCTGCACAAGCGCTGCCAATTCAACAGCGTTTCAACAATTCACAATTAAATTGATTTGTTGACTTTGCAAACCTTCACTGCACAAATCCACCAACCTCAATTTAATGTTTGCTTTCTTAATTTAACATAAGACAAAAAACAACTTTTGCTTGCATTAATTAATTTGTCTTATTTGCTATTGAGGTCTTCACCAATAATCCCAACAATCTCCCACTTGAAGACTGAAACTCAAGAGACTTTCTCCATCCTTCCTCGATGACTTAGTGGATAAATAACGGTGCGCTCATCCCCCACGTCTTCACTCTTGAAGACCCACTGAAGCTGCGCACAGCTCCAGTTTCTCAGTAGTGACTGGCTTAGTTAGCATGTCGGCCGGATTCTTGCTACCTGCTATCTTCACAAGCTTTAACACGCCTTCTTCGATTAACGATCGAATGAAATGGTAGCGAAGATCTATATGTTTGGTCCTAGAATGGAACGCCGAATTCTTGGCCAAGTGTATTGCACTCTGACTGTCACTGTGCAACACATTCATCACTTGATCGAATCCCAACTCAGCTAACAAACTTTGTAACCATATCAGCTCCTTGCTTGATTCTGTTACAGCCACATACTCTGCTTCAGTTGTAGAGATTGTCACTATCTTCTGCAACTGAGACATCCAACTAATTGCGGTACCAGCCATTGTAAACACATATCCGGTGGTACTCCTTCTATGATCCACCTCCCCAGCAAAATCTGAATCCACATAACCTTCCAGCTTGAGTTCGTCTCTTCTGAAGGTTAGACATCTCTCTGTCGTACCCCGCAGGTATCTTAGGATCCACTTCACAGCCTCCCAGTGAAGCTTGCCTGGATTTGACATGTAACGGCTCACAACTCCCACTGCTTGGGAAATATCTGGTCTTGTGCAAGTCATGGCATACATTAGGCTTCCAATGGCTGAAGCATAAGGAACTTTAGCCATGAAGTCCTTCTCTTCTTCCGTCTTCGGACTCTGGTCCTTGGACAACCTGAAATGACTAGCCAAAGGTGTTCTTACTGATTTTGCATCACCCATGCTGAATCTCTGCAACACCTTCCGAACGTACTCTGCTTGTGAAAGCTTCAATGTACCTTCCTGTTCGTTTCTGCTAATTCTCATTCCAAGAATCTGTTTTGCTGCACCTAAATCCTTCATCTCGAACTCACTCGAGAGTTGCTTCTTCAAATTGTTAATCTCTTCTAAATCTGTACCAGCTACTAACATGTCATCAACATAAAGTAGCAGAATAATAAAACTTGACTTAACCTTTTTGAAGTAACAGCAGTGGTCAGCATTGCATCTCAAATATCCATTGCCTTGCATAAACCCATCGAACTTTTTGTACCATTGTCGGGGAGCTTGTTTTAAACCATACAAGCTCTTTGTCAACCTACACACCAACTCTTCCTTGCCATCTTCTGCGAACCCTTCTGGTTGCTGCATGTATATCTCTTCCTCCAAATCTCCATGAAGAAAGGCAGTCTTCACATCTAACTGCTCAAGATATAACCCATTTGCTGCGACAATACTTAACACTAACCGGATCGTAGTTAGTTTAACAACAGGAGAAAAAATTTCAGAGTAGTCAATACCTTCTATTTGTTGGAAGCCTTTGACCACTAGTCGTGCCTTGTATCTCTTGGAACCATCATGTTCCTCTTTGATCCGAAATACCCACTTATTCTGTAGGGCTTTCTTTCCTTCAGGCAACTTGGCTAACTCCCAAGTTTGATTTGAAATCAACGACTTCATCTCATCCTTCATTGCAAGCTCCCACTTGCTCGCATCTTCTCCTTGATATGCTTCATCATAGCACTCAGGTTCCCCTGCATCTGTCAACAGCATGTATTGCAAGTACTTCCTATTTGGTATAGGAGTTCGAGTTGATCTTCTCACTGTACTCTGAGCCTGTGTCGCTGAAACGTCTCTATGTGGGATAGGATCTGTAACCTGGAGCGGCACACCTTGTTCTTCATCTTTCTGAATAACTGGTTCCACGACCCTGTTCTTTGACACATCATTCGGCCCAAAATAATCTGGCTCTTCTAGCTTAGACACCTGTGTGTTTCTGTCTTTGTACATAACCTTTTCATTGAAGACAACATCTCTACTTCTGATCATCTTGCGATTTTGGTCATCCCACAGCTTGTAACCAAATTCATCTTCTCCATAGCCCACCAAAGTACACTTCACTGACTTGGCGTCTAGCTTATTCCTCGCATGATCACCTATATGTACATAAGAAACACACCCAAATACTTTAAGATGAGAAAGTTTTACCTCTTTCCCAGTCCAGATCTCTTCTGGTATAGCGAGGTCAAAAGGCTTTGATGGTCCTCTATTGATCAAATATGCTGCTGTATTGACTGCCTCTGCCCAGAACTGTTTTGGTAACCCTGAGTGTAACCTCATGCTTCTGGCTCTCTCAGTCAATGTTCTGTTCATCCGTTCTGCTATCCCATTCTGTTGTGGGGTTCCAGGAACCGTTCTACTGAGCTTAATCCCGCTTAGATAGCAAAACCTCTTGAACTCACTGTCTTCATATTCTCCACCATTGTCTGAATGCAGCTTTTTGATCTTTAATCCTGTCTCATTCTCAACCCTAGCTTTCCATCTCTTGAAAGCATCAAACACCTCAGACTTGTGTTTCAGAAAATAAACCCATACCTTTCTGGAGTGGTCGTCAATAAATGTGACAAAATACTGTTTACCTCCGGTTGATGAGACTGAAGCTGGACCCCAAACATCGGTGTGCACTAGTTCCAGCTTCTCCTTTGCCGGTACCCTTCCGGTCTTCTTAAAGCTCACTCGCTTCTGTTTTCCCAATATGCAGCTCTCACAGAAATCAACCTCAACACTTTTCAAATCTGGCAACTTACCTTTCGAATGCAGACACTTCAGCCCCTGACTACTCATGTGCCCAAACCTTTGGTGCCACAAGTTTGGATCATCTTTACCTTCCGCCATAGCGATTGAACCACAACCATCCATTGTAGTGTAAAGCGACCCATTCTTATTTCCTCGGGCGATTGTCATAATACCCTTCGAAATCTTCCACTTATCATCTGTGAAAGTCGTCACATAACCCTCTGACGCCAGTTGCCCAATGGAGATCAAGTTCTTCCTCAAATCCGGTATATGCCTCACGTTATTAAGTTTCCAAACTGACCCATTCAGCTGAATCTTCACATCTCCCTTCCCGGTAATGTTGCATGCTTGATCGTCACCAAGATACACCTTACCTAAATTTCCGGAGACGTAATTCTCAAATAACTCCCTATGAGGTGTGGCATGGAAAGACGCTCCTGAATCCAGAACCCAAGACTCCGTCTTACTTTCCAACGAGCAGATGAGGCAGTCATCTGACTCCTCTGACACACAGTTCGCACTACTCTTGCCCTTATCTTTCTTTTCAGATCTACACTCATACGAGAAGTGGCCTTTCTTACTACAGTTCCAGCACTCTACATCTTTCTTGCTTCGTTGCTGATTTCCCGAATAATTGACCTGATACCTGGATTTAGACTTACCTCTTGACTTTGATCTTCCTCGTTGATTTGTGTTCCGATTTCTGTTTCTGCCTTCTCTACCTTCCATATTCAATGCTGAAGATGTAGACGCTCCAAATCCCTCTTCACGCATCCTAATCTCTTCGGTCATGATCATGTTCACAACCTGTGAGAAATCCAATTTCTCTTTTCCGAACGAGTTGGCAATTGACTGACATGTCATCTTCCAACTTTCTGGCAATTGCGTGAGCATAAACACCGCCAAGAATTCTTCATCGAAACCCATAGACACAGAAGTTAACCCATCCTTCACTTCATTGAACTGGTTTAGATACTCTCTAAAACCCTGACCTTCCGTCATCTTTAAATTTGATAGCTTCTTGACAAGATGGACCTTCCTTACCGCAGAAGGCTGTTCATACAGGTTTGATAAAGTCTTCATCAGATCTTTGGCAGTGAGCTGATCCTTTACGTTAAAAGCGACCTGCTTCGTCAAACTGAGACGAATTGCTCCCAATGCTTTCCTGTCCAGTAGTTCGAATTCCTCTTCATCCATGTTCTTTGGCATCCGCTTCTTTGACCAATCTGCATCGGTCATGGTTGCTGGCTTCTCTTTTATCGGCCAATGCAGGTCCTTCTGGTACAGATAATCCTCCATCTGCATCTTCCAGAAACTGAAATTCGTCCCATCGAATTTCTCAATCTTATGAGAATCTTTCTCAGATCCCATCACTGCAATAAAATCGTTGACCTCGAGATAACCTAGATTTGTGTGAAAAATAACCTGCCCCAACCTAGGGCTCTGATACCAATTGTTGTAAGAAAAAATCGCACACACAAATCTAAACACACAGATAATATGAAAGCAATAAGAAGAAAAAGAAGACACCAAAGATTTTTACGTGGTTCAGCAATTTGCCTACGTCCACGGAGCGCACCGCACTCAATCCACTACTTTCAGAGTTGATTACAATCTCTCTGTCTCTCTCTCAGTCTCTCTACAATTTGCTCTCTATCTCTCTAGCAATTTTTCTCACACACCCTAAGATTTACATAATGGTGGTATTTATATGGGAGCACTAGGGTTGGCCAAATCCTAATTGAGATCTATTTCCTTTTTGCTCTTTCTTTATTGTGCAAGTCTTAATCAGATGCGTATTTGTGTAGGACCGCTGCCGATGTCACAGCGCTCTCGCAGCGCTTCGCACAGCGTGCTCCTCTGTGATAAAAAACGCTCTCAAACCGCTTCCGAGAAAATCACAGCGCTCTCGCAGCGGACGCCTGACCGCTGCCTTGCCGCTGTCAAATGCGCAGCGCAATGCGCAGCGCAATGCGCAGCGCTCTTCACAAAATTAGAAACGCTGCACAAGCGCTGCCAATTCAACAGCGTTTCAACAATTCACAATTAAATTGATTTGTTGACTTTGCAAACCTTCACTGCACAAATCCACCAACCTCAATTTAATGTTTGCTTTCTTAATTTAACATAAGACAAAAAACAACTTTTGCTTGCATTAATTAATTTGTCTTATTTGCTATTGAGGTCTTCACCAATAATCCCAACAGCTCCGTCCCTGATAACTATACTGTTTACAATTTTTATTTGATTTTCCTGATCAGAAAGTCTCGGGATTGACTTGCTGTTGTGAGTCTGAGAATTAGATAGAGATGTTTAATTTTAAAGGAAGCTACCAGGAAGATTTCCTGCAATATTTTTCAAGTTCACACCATGAGATGTTGCTTGATTTCAAAGCCATTAAGTTCTCTCTTCTTCCTTTTCAAGTTTATCAAAGTTTACTTCTATATTGGTACAATTCTTTGGTCTTATTGACTCATAAATCTCACGTATTTCCACAAAACAGTTTCGTATATGGATGTATTGTAGCAATTCCTTCATTTGGTCGTTTTTGTTTCAAATATTTACATAAAACTTATTTTCTTAGTCTAATTTATATTCAAATAAACCCGAGTTTAGCTGAACTCAGTAACTTTGTATCTGTCTTGTCTTCTTCAAATGCATTTCATTTTGCAATTGTCTATTGACTCTACTCCATTAATTCACCTGACTGTTCAAATATTCATATTTTTATGCTAATATTGTGTTACTGATAATTTAATTATATGTTGGATTATAAAAGTACGTAATTTGGGAACTTGAACAGTGAACTCAGGCAAGCTTTCAGCTGCAGTTGTGCAAACCTCTTCTCCAACAAGCATGTTAAAGTATAAAAAGGAAAAATGATACTGTGAGTACACATACAGAGCACAACAATGTGACCTCGCTTGATCATCAGCATCAGTCGTCTGCAGATCATTATATGTTAACTAACCAGTCTCTAACACCTTCTAAGCTTTCTGCAGGATGAGAAAGAGTTACTAACCGAACCAACTGATTCAGGTTTCGGTTTGTTAATTATGTGTTTGGTTTTACACTTTTACCCCACAACAGATCTTGAATCTGTCCTAAGCATTGTTTCTGTGGACTATCATCAAGTAACTTGCATATCCGTCTTGTCTTCAAAGACATTTCATTTGACTGTTCAATTTACTTGACTGTTCAAATGTCCATATTGTGTTATTGATGTGGTACATGACTGTTCACGGATTATAATTACACTATTTCGGAACGTGATGTTTATGTGCTGGTTTCTCTATTTGATAGAAAATAATCAAAATGAATTCGTAAGGCCTTGAATACATAATTCAAAGTACGTAATATCAAGAATTAAGCTTTAAAATACAATCCAACACAATACAACGTTAAAAAAGGCCTAAATAATTGAAACCGTAAAAAGGAAAAGAGAGTCTGAGCAACACTTTTTGGTGCTTAAGAACATTGCAGACAAGCTTTCAAGGTAGTTTCCTGGCAACATATTCTGCGAATAAAGCCATGCTTACACATTCATTGTTGAACTCATTTATAGAAGTTGAATATGGTTGCATTGGTTCGTACTCTTAAACTTACAACAGCCGGTTATCGTTTGATTCATGTGTCTCGTTTTCACGAGATGGTTTCTCTATTTCTTGATTCTTTAAAATTTGAGAAAATAATATACCAAATGCAAAGATGATAGGAAGAATTGATATTTTAATAGGATTATTAGCATATTTTCGGATATAACAATAACTCACTGTTGCAAGGACAAATTGACAAAAAGCACAAACCCATCCAACAATATCCTTGAAGGTACCAAAAGGCTTGTGTCCTTGATCTCGATAATAATACCAAGGAAATGGTAAAGCGCTGCTCCACCTCCAAATCAGGTTCTCTTCTCGAAATTCATAAATGAGCTCAAGAATGCATGTAAGCATGGCTAAAAATGAAATAAACATACTAAATAATGCAAATTGAGTTTTTTTATTCACAGAAGAAGAAACTTGGTCAAGAACTGCCGATGAAAGCTCTAAGACAAGGTTGGTGATTACAAAACTCATCACTATTTTCCTCCTCTTTTGTCTTTTCAAGATGCCTCCAAGATGTATCTCCAAGCAGCATTGAAGAGATTGCTCCAAGCTGTTTCCCAAGGGAACCTCCTTAAAAAATTCTAGATGCATCGTATGTTGGGCGCAACTCACATGAAAATTATACTTGTTGCATTTAGACACATATGACAAACCCTCAATTGGAAAGTCAGAATCATTACTGCACCATAAGCACGTCGATGACAATATTTGATTACGAAGCATAAACTCAAGATCATAAAATTTGAACTTACTTGGAAGGCTATGGCAACATGGATGATTACACAACTCCAATTCTTCACAGTAATACACAAATCCTTTAACTAAACGTCCACACACGGCGCAGTGTGTTATTGAGTGATGATCAGGAGGTTTCCGAAAGAATTTGAAAATGTTGTTGCTGTACAAGTCATGGGTGGTAGTCTGTTTAACATGCGCACACTCTTCATGAAGATCGAAATCGCACTGCTCGCATCTGAACCTTCTTAAACCAAACCCAAATTCTCTGCAGCCATTGCATCCGTACAGCCAGTTATAGATTTTCCGCTGGAGATTGTGTGGATGGAACTCAGGAAGAAAGATCTCTTCCATCAGTAGACAAGTTAAGAGCAAGACAGAGCAAGCCACAGAAAAGAAGGAGAAAAAGGAAGCAATATAATATTATTGTAGATCAATTGAATTTCTTAGTCTTCTTTTAAAATGAACATCGTTTGAATTTTATCACAAACGTCTTGGCAACAGCCAACAAGTTTCTCAGCAATTCAATTGATTTTTACTTTAGATAGAGAGTGAAGACCGTACGTGGGATGTGGAGTGAAGCTTCAATTGAGTTTCTCAGAAACCGCGTTCGGTATATAGTTTTCAGATTTCACTCGGTTTCCATATATTTTGTCTTGTTGAGTGAAAGTGTTTCCTGTGTTTTTACTTTTTAGTCCAAATTGAAAACACAATGTTCTTCTACTCTTTTTCTTCTTCTTGCTTATTCAATCTCTTTCACTTTAGCTCTATTCTTTTTTTCTTATCAACCATTTTTGTTTATACCGAATCCGAATAGTTACTATATATTTATATGTAAGTATCGTAGTAATTTTCCACTTATTGTTTTTTCTTCTAATATTTACTTATTGAAAATTTACTATTAGAGATTAGTTTGAATTGAAAAATTACTCTTACCATGAGGTTGTGTAGTTCGAGTCATGTCTTCTCTTCAAACTCTGGATTATCGTAACATTTCAAAAAAAAAAAAAAAAAAAGACAACAATAAAAATTATAAACAATCAATCACATTTGACAAAAGGATTATTTTAGGTTTGTTTTATAAATAATATTCCCTTAATTTTACTTTGTTGGTTGATTATACAATTTAGATTAAGCTCATTTTATTCTATTTGTTAATTTAAACATATTCAAACTAGTTATTAAGTAGTAAATTTTTATAATATACAAAATCCATTTATAATTATGGGATCTGGATCCTTTACTAAGCTAAGCTTAACCTAAGCTTTTAAGGATCTGAAGATAAGTGTCACTTAATAAATTGAATGGTTCTGATTTCATTTTACTTATTTTTTCATTTTTCCCACTCCATACGGTACTGTTTCAAGCACCTCATTTCAAAATCTAAACTCCTATGTTCCCAAACTCCTCTGCGTTTCCACATGCACGAGGCAAAATACTGCATTTAAAAAATAAAATAAAATTAAAAAAAAAAAAAAAAAAAAAAAAAAACTGCATATTTAAACATCACAAATTGGTATTTAAAAATCAATAAAAAAAAACTTAGAGGAACCAGATATTATAATATATAAGTAACATATTGCTTTCATCAATTGAGTTCAAGAGAGGAAGAGTTTGAAATTGAAAGTTGATTTTTTAATTCCTGACTAAGAAATGAATATTAGCTTAATTGCTTTTATTCATTTAAAAAAATCGAAGCACATAAGTGATAAAAATAAATATATCAAATAATAGTAAAAATTCAGCCAATTCTCACAATTTGAGTAGTTTTAAGGTGAACAGTATTTGCTTGCAGCCATATAATTGAAAAATATAATGAAAAACATATATGCTTCAGTATTTTCGAAGGTATCTCTCTTGATTGAATGCCCATTCCATCGATAGAGATAGAGTTTGAAACTTGAATAAAAACATAAATTATTAGGGATCGAAACTTGATTCGCTTGATTTCTACCAAATTTAAAGAAATTATAAAGAAAAAGAGTTTGGGTTTAAGAGAATTGACTTGTTGAAATCCCTTACAATGGAAAGAGATAGAGTTTGAATTGATCATAATCTGAGAAAGAATCATGTTTACGAGGAAAACACAAACGAATCATCGAGAAAGTTGAGATTTTGAAAATAAACTTGTGTTTAAATGCTGCCGTTTAAGGTAAGAAAAAAATGGAAAAACAAATGAAATGAAATTGGCACCATTCAATTTATTAAGTGCCACGTGTTTCCGGATCCTTAAAAGCTTAGGTAAAGCTTAGCTTAGAAAAGGATTCAAATTTATAAACATGATATATATTGACCACACAATTCAATGTGAGGGTTTGTTAGTCATTAATTAAACATTAAACAATTCAATGAGACGGTTTGTGAACCATTAATTAAGTATTAGAATATATTAACTAAATAAAAATAGATAAATTCAACAATCGAATAGCTAAGGAATTGATTTTATAATGCTAGTGTGTATCGGAAACAAATATTATATATATATATAATTTAGCCCGAACTGTGAATATTTCCTGGATCCGCCCCTAGAGTGGAGTTAAAATCATTTGAGTTCCTTGGAAACTTCAATGGCCACATTGGGTAAAGTTTTTTTTTTTTTTTTTTTTTTTTACGTCGTCGTTGGGTAAAGTTTTTTTATTCTCACACTCATCCAAAAGCACAGAAAAGTTGATTGTCATGTGTTTTCGCATAGTTAACCCTTTACGTAGAAACCGAATCTATCGAAACCAGCAAAAAGAGTTCTTACGTGAGTATTGTAGTAAATTAGTAATTTTCGCTTTGAAACCGGAATAACGGCTTCTTTTATGCAAGTATTGCCAGCTACACCATCGATTTGTACTCATGTCTCCCTCCCAAAACTCCCAAATTAATAGGCAATAGTTAAAAACAAAATAGCCTAAGGCCCTAAACTAATAAAATTTTGTACATAAATTAGTCATGGGCTTTTATAAATATTTGTACATAGATGTGCTTTTGGAGCTTAAAGCCCAAACCACAAAAACTCATTCACAAGTACACGGTTGGGCTGTTTTCTCTTGAACCCAAAAACCACTCTATCACTTTCTCATATCTCAAAGTCCCGACTGCAAAAATGTTCGGATGATATATGAAACCAAGTGTTGAAGAAGAGAAGAAATGGCAGGAAGAATAAACTACTGTTCGATAAAAAACAGTATTTGGTTACTAAACCCTCTACATTCAAAGCAACAAAAACAACAACCCACTTGAAGAATCGTCTCACTTTTCCTCCAAATTTGTTTTCTTATTCGAAAAGAGCTCTCCTTTGTACTTGTGAGAGTAACAGTGAATCTACAGACCCTTTTGTCCTTACAACTCCTCTTTATTACGTCAGTGCCCCTCCTCACACGGGCAGTGCCTTACACCGCCATTACTGCTGGGTGCTATTGCTCGTTTTCAGGTATACCCCTTTAAGTAATTTTTTTTTTTTTGGGTACAATTTTTTAATAATAGAAGAACTTGAAAATGGTTTATGTTATTGGTGATAATTGTAGACACTGTTGTTTCTGAGATGGTTTCTTCAGTTTTCCTTAGTTGGGCAATAGAATATGATAGCAAATTTTATTTATAAATTTTTCATGTGCACAAGTTGAAACTGAACTCTGTGAGTGAAGTACTGTTGGTGTGTTCTTATAAATTGAATTAATTTTGTCCAAAGCTTTGATTTTGGAATTGGAATTAACAATTGTAAGCAATTAGCCAATTAACATGCAAAAAGGCGGTACTTTTGCTGGCCATGGACACTCTACACTGCATTTTGCTTTCTAAATCAAAATATAGAAAGATTTTTAGATTTGAATTCGATTTAGAAGGGCTGATTCTTATTGCTTATGTTTTACGACAGAGGCTTTTAGGGAAGAAAGTTATATTCATCACTGGCACAGATGAGCATGGAGAGAAGATTGCTGCCGCTGCCGCTGCTAGTGGTTGTAGTTGCAGTGAGCATTGTGATGTCATATCTCAATCTTACAAGACACTCTGGAAAGATGTAATTTAATTTTTCAGCTATTAGAATTCAATCTTTAATGCAAGTTCTGCTCATTATTGCAACCGTAGTTTTTAAATTTCATCTGGACCACTGACCCCAAGCATGAAGCAGTTGTGAAGGAATTCTATTCTAGGGTTCTTGCCAATGGTGACATTTACAAGGCTGACAATGAGGTCATTTTTTGTGTTAACTGTGTAGAGTATAAGGTACTACCTTGTACTTCCCTCTACATTCTATCAATGAGGTTAGACAATGTGATATTCTTTCTCATCTTTAATGTGAGCGATATTTTATGATTCCATTATAAGTTAACTGTTTTTATGATATTAGTGTTTATCTCTAAACTTCTGTCAATGTCAATTTCTTTTCAAACCTCATTTCTGGTCTAAGTTTTCTCCGGGTGATTAGAGTGGAATATAGATGAAGAAGAGATTATCTTGGCATGCTGGTTTTAGTTTGATTAGTGTTAGCTTCCTCTGTAGCCTGCTGCTATTAGAAAATACACCAAAATTTTTTTTCACCAAAAATCGTTGTGAATCAAATATGTGATGTGTGTCTTCTTGGTTTACAGCGGCACAAGGAGAATAACTTCAATATGACTTGGCAAATACGTCCAATCCATTTATATTTTGTCACATGGCATGCATCTCTTATGTGAATGATTATTCATGTCACATGGTATCATTTGAGTGGGTTGGGTGTACACGCTAGACACCGAAGCTTTTCTCACAGGGGAAGATGGTGTACCTTTAGCCTTTATTGTGTTGCGCTGGGTCAAAAATTAGTGTCATATCATATAACTCAAAGGGTGTCTTGAGTGGTACAGACAGGGCCTTTAAAGGTTGTGTATAAACCTCATCGGGGTCATCTACTTGGGAGAGAGAATCTACCGGTGCATCTCCCACTTTGATTTCTCTATGTGGGAGATTTTGCCACGTGGTGAAATCAAAATGGGAGATGCATCATGCATCATGATGCATTCAAGTGTTTTCCATAAATTTACTATTTTCTAGCATTCCCACTAATAAAAATTATAATATAAATGTTTGTTGACTGTGGTAATGTTGACCCTTGAAAAACAATTTTTACCCTTTGGTTAGGTAAAGAAATGATAAGTGGTCCATTTATTCTTGAACCTTAATACAAAATAAAAATAATAACATGAAAATTAACTCCTACTACCATCCATGTCCACCTATGTAAACAAAGAAAAACCAATTTTACCCCTTTGTCCTGTAAAATAATGATTACTAATTTACTACCGGACTAATTTTATTCTTGAAACTTTATTAATATTACTTAATAAAAATAATAATATAAAGGTTTGTCGATTATTATCCCCACGAGATGTATATTTTTTACTCGATTGATTATTATTTAGGGGGAATTATATAAACATCCATCGAGGTTTGATAAAATTGCATGAATATAGTAGTTTTGGCCATATACACGAACTTCTCTCAATATTTGAAAATTATTACACAAACATCCTCTATCGTTAGATGGATTCGTTAGTTAATAGTCAAAAGTGTAAAAATTCTAAAATACCCTTTATTTTTATTTTAAATAAATTAAAAAATAAGATAAAAAATATCAAAATATATATTTTAAAAAACATGAATGTATTTTAAATATAAAACCTGGAAAAAAAATTCATCTTTACAAATAAAAAAAAATAGTTTTTTAAACAATTTAATAATAATTAAATTTTAAATTTTAAATTTTAAATTTATTTAAAATTATGGAGGATTGCACAAACTAAATTTTTTTTTTTGAAGATGAATTTTTTTTCTTCTAGGTTTCAGATTTAAGATACATTTATGTTTTCTAAAAGATTTTTTTATATTTTTTATCTTATTTTTAATTTTTTTAGTTTATTTAAAATAAAAATATAGGGTATTTTAGACTTTTTACACGTTTGACCATTGACTAATGGATCTATCTAACGGTAGGGGATGTTTGTGCAATATTTTCAAATGTTGAGAGAAGTTTGTGCATATATGGCCAAAACTGTCATATCTGTGCAATTTTATCAAATCTCGGGGATGTTTGTGCAATTCCCCCCATTATTTATTTAGTTCAAATCATGTTTAAACTCCAGCAAAGGGTTTTGCTTCTTTTTGTTTTTTCAAACCTTTTCACTTTGATGTTGATTTGATTTACAGCAACCTAATTAAATATTAAAAGACCCTGATCATGAAGTAAACATTGATTAAAGCTGGAAATTAAAAGGAAAAGAGAGAATAACATTTTCAGGCGTTGGAAACTTGTAAACATCGTAGGAAAGCTACCAAGGTAGTTTCCTGTAAACATTCCAGTGAATTTAATGGAAAAATCAAATTAAAAACTCCTTATTTTCTTTACTGGATTTCTTGTTTTCCAGAAGAAAGTCCACAGAAGTTTACTTTTTTATCATTTTCTTCTATTTTTCCATATAATATAATAATTATTTTTTTATTTGCACCGATATATCTTGCTTGTTACCAACTGGCAACTGCTATATACTATAAGTGTATGAACTCTTGATTAGTGTGTTACCAAGAAGTTTCTGATCAATTCAATTAATTAATATAATACCTAATCTTGTTTGGGGCATTTATATGCTCGTCAAATTTCTTCCATTAATAAACTTCACTGTGCTTTAGTTGGTATGTTGATTTCTTTTGCAGCCATGTTTACATGCATTTTTGAGCTCATTTTCGAAGCTCGAAAGAGAAAAACTTATTTGGAAATGGAAGGACACTTTACCCTTGCTTTGGTGTTATTTTGGAGATCAAAGAGTACATAAGCCTTTTGGTTCCTTTAAGGATTTGGTTGGATTGGTTTGAGCTTTCTAACAATGAATTATTGCGACAATCATATATTGTTATCTTCGGAGACATGCCGATAATCCTATTAAAATATTGGTCTTTCCTGTTATTTTTGCCTTTGGTTGTCTATTATTTTCTCAAATATTAAAGAATGGAGAGAGACGAAACCAAGTTAGTGAAGATGAGGATCAAATGCCTCTTGTATGCTGCGATATATATTAAATGTTTCTTAATTTATGATGTACATATATTACATAATTTAAATTTATTGATCAACATATCATCGTGACTTGTAAATTATAAATTTGAGATTTAGGGAGGGGTAAACAACTTGAATCCAGAGTCTATGGTGTGAGGGTGAGAACTTAACATTAAGTCACCTCAAATTTTTACAATAACACTAAGTACAGAGATTTTAGAAAATATATGGAAATGTAGAAGAAAAATTATAATAAGTAAACTTCTAGGTACTTTGATCTGGAAAAAAATTCTAGTCAAGATATAGTAAGCAGTTCTGCATTTTATTTTTCTTAGAAAGTCTTGGACTCAAAAGTCAAAACTAATAAGTATTTTTTTAAACGATTTTTTTATTGTATGGCTCACACGTAGAAATGTACTAGGCGATCATTGACCAAATGAATGGTTGTTTAAACATCTAATACATGTTACGAATTAATCTATTAGTTTAGATGGTGTGCACCTTCTTTTCTTTTTTGGTCGTTGGGAATTCGAGTCTCACGATGTAAATTTTACACGCATGTGATGAGAGCGTATATTAAGATCGTATGTGTACATAGTGCTCGATTTTGGTAGGTCTTGGTAGACCCAATCCTCATATAGATATTGACATTGTCATTAAGTTCTCTAATGGGTCATACATAACTATACTGTTTGCAATTTTTATTTGATTTTCCTGAGAAAGTCTCGGGATTGACTTGCTGTTGTGAGTCTGAGAATTAGTTAGAGATGTTTAATTTTAAAGGAAGCTACCAGGAAGATTTCCTGCAATATTTTTCAAGTTCACACCATGAAATGTTGCTTGATTTCAAAGCCATTAAGTTCTCTCTTCTTCCTTTTCAAGTTTATCAAAGTTTACTTCTTGACTAGGATGACAAGAATCCTCTATGTTGGTACAATTCTTTGGTCTCATTGACTTGTAAATCTCACGTATTGCCTATATGGATGTATTGTAGCAATTCCTTCATTTGGTCGTTTTTGTTTCAAATAATTACATTAAACTTATTTTCTTAGTCTAATTTATATTCAAATAAACCCGAGTTTAGCTGAACTCAGTAACTTTGTATCTGTCTTGTCTTCTTCAAATGCATTTCATTTTGCAATTGTCTATTGACTCTACTCCATTAATTCACCTGACTGTTCAAATATTCATATTGTGTTACTGATAAATTAATTATATGTTGGATTATAAGTACGTCATTTGGGAACTTGAACTTTGAACTCAGGCAAGCTTTCAGCTGCAATTGTGCAAACCTCTTCTCCAACAAGCATGTTAAGTATAAAAAGGAAAAATGATACTGTAAGTACACATACATAGCACAACAATGTGACCTCGCTTGATCGTCTGCAGATCATTCTATGTTAACTAACCAATCTCTAACACCTTCTAAGCTTTCTGCAGGATGAGAAAGAGCTACTAACAGAACCAACAGATTCTGGTTTCGGTTTGTTATGTGTTTCGTTTTACTCTTTTACCCCACAACAGTTCTTGAATCTGTCCTAAGCATTGTTTGACTTTCTGTGGACTATCATCAAGTAACTTGCATATCCGTCTTGTCTTCAAAGACATTTCATTTGACTGTTCAAATGTCCATATTGTGTTATTGATGTGGTACATGACTGTTCACGGATTATAAATAACACTATTTGGGAACGTGATGTTTATGTGCTGGTTTCTCTATTTGATAGAAAAGAATCAAAATGAATTCGTAAGGCCTTGAACATAATTCAAAGTACATAATCTCAAGAATATATTAAGCTCTAAAATACAATATTCCAATACAATACAACGTTAAACAAGGTCTAAATAATTGGTCTAAATAATTGAAACTGTAAAAAGGAAAAGAGAGTCTGAGCAACACTTTTTTGGTGCTTAAGAACATTGCAGACAAGCTTTCAAGGTAGCTTCCTGGCAATATATTCTGCGAATAAAGCCATGCTTACACATTCATTGTTGAACTCATTCATAGAAGTTGAATATGGTTGCATTGGTTCGTGATCTTAAACTTGCAACAGCCGGGTTATCGGTTGATTCATGCATCTCGTTTTCACAAAATGGTTTCTCTATTTCTTGATTCTTCAAAATTTGAGAAAATAATATACCAAATGCGAAAATGATAGGAAGAATTGATATTTTAATAGGATTATTAGCATATTTTTGGATATAACAATAACTCACTGTTGCAAAGACACATTGACAAAGAACACAAACCAATCCAACAATATCCTTGAAAGTACCAAATGGCTTCCGTCCTTGATGTGGATGATAAAACCATGGAAACAGTAAAGTGCCCCTCCTCCTCCATATCGGTTTCTCTGTTTGAACTTGATAAATGAGCTCAAGAATACATGTAAGCATGGCTACAAATGAAATAAACATACCAAATAATGCAAACCGAGTTTTATTCACGGAAGAAGAAACTTGGTCAAGAACTGCCGATGAAAGCTCTAAGACAAGGTTGGTGATTACAAAACTCATCACTATTTTCCTCCTCCTTTGTCTTTTCAAGATGCCTCCAAGATGTATCTCCAAGCAGCATTGAAGAGATTGCTCCAAGCTGTTTCCCAAGTGAACCTCCTTAAAATATTCTAGATGCATCATATGTTTGGTGCAACTCACGTGAAAATTATACTTGTTGCATTTAGACACATATGACAAACCCTCAATTGGAAAGTCAGAATCATTACGGCACCATAAGCACGTCGATGACAATATTTGATCATGAAGCATAAACTCAAGATCATAAAATTTGAACTTACTTGGAAGGCTATGGCAACATGGATGAATGCACAACTCCAATTCTTCACAGTAATAAACAAATCCGTGAACTGAATATCCACACACAGCGCAGTGTATCTTTGAGTGATGATCAGGAGGTTGAGGATAGAATTTGAAAATGTTGTTGTTATACAAGTCATGGGTGGTAGTCTGTTTAACATGCGCACACTCATCATGAAGATCGAAATTGCACTGTTCGCATTTGAACCTTGTTAAACCAATCCCATATTCTCTGCAGCCATCGCATCCGCACGGATTGTTATAGATTTTCCGCTGGAGATTGTGTGGATGGAACTCAGGAAGAAAGATCTCCTCCATCAGTAGACAAGGATGCAAGAAGAACAAGTTAAAGAGCAAGACTGAGCAAGCCACAAAGAAGAAGGAGAAAAAGGAAGCAATATAATATTATTGTAGATCAATTGAATTTCTATGAACCTCATTTGAATTTTATCACAAACGTCTTGCCAACAGCCAAGAAGTTTCTCAGCAAGTCAAGTGATTTTCACTTTAAGCTAATCAACATTAATTTTTTATTTTTTTTTACACTATCTACCCACCTATCTAGACCGGGTATTTTTTTAAAAACTTTTTGTTATTGATAGGATTCGAGTGGTTAATTTGAGAGTCAAGTGTCCAATCCTCAAACTCGTCTATCCATCAGCTGAACTACGTCTTTGGGGGCAATCATTAATTAAGCCTTTAATATTAAGTAGAATTAAATAAATTTCCTGGCATGTTTTGTAAAATTGCTAGTGATGTAGAGTGGTTACGTTTCGAGTTTTAGTGAAATTATTTTGATATTAAATGCCTAGCAGAAGAAACCAGAAAGAGTAATGTGTTAGACATCCCAACTTAAATGATCCACATAATGTGTCAAGTGAAATAATTTATCATTAATGAATATTCATTTACAAATTCACATATCATTGGTTGAGAATTGAGATACAAATTGAGTTTTGAGTTGGTATGTTTAGCATTACTCTTTTAAGAAATTATATATATATATATATATTAAAATCTAATTAAAATTGAAAAACTTGGGTCAAATTTTAGGGAATATAAAAAATGTTTGTTCTACAATGACCGGAATTTCTATTTTGGATAGAAATTGCAAAAGAGAGGCTGTTGTGAAAAGATATGATAATTAGGGTTAGGTTTGTGATCTATTTATATGCGAGAAAAAATTGTGTGCACTCATTAGTATGGTACACATTATAACAACTAGTAAGGGCATAACATGTGTCATTTTACAGTAAATAATTAACTTATAAATAAAATTATACTATATAAATAATCAAAATTCTGAATTGAAATCCACGATAAATATTAATATTTTAACATAATTCCAACCATGTTTATAATAATTTATATAGTAATTAAATGATAAAGATAAATAAAATAAAATAAAAAAATTCCTTACAGGGTAGTTAGTCTGCAATTTCCTAGCAAGTAGGCTGCATCTGGTTGGAAAGTTGAGAAAATAATGGGTCTGCCTTTACCATATATATTCATAGATCACCTGCACCCAAAAGAAAAAAAAAAACATTAACAAATAAGAACAAATCAATACTACTCAATTCACATCAATTACAATGTTAGCAAATGAAGGATTTGATGACGATACCTGCAAGATGGCTTGAAGGACACGGTAGACAGTGTGATCATCAAATTTCAATTAAATATTGAATCCCAAAGTAGATATGAAGCTAATCTTAACTTCTCTTGTAAACCGCTAAAAGGTCCAAAACCAACAAAACAAAAGCTCAAAATCTTATTGGAATTTGTATCACTAAAGCCTAAAGGGCTTCTTTACAATTAGCAATTTCATTCTTGGTTGGTTCAGTGATGGATGCTTCCAATGTGTTTGGTTTTAGCCCTCAAAAGATATTGAATCTGTCCATGCCATTGTTTCTGTGGACGCTCACTGGATTCAGTAAGCAACATTTTTTCTTGGTGTTGGAAACTTGAAATTAAAGCATTATTTGGTATATTAATGTCACTTGTAGCTGTGCTTACATGCACTGTTGAGCTCATTTATGGAAGCCGAAAAGAAAAACTTATTTGGAGGTGGAGGAGTACTTTACCATTACCTTGAAATGGCTTGAATTATTATCAAGATCAAAGACTCAAAGCCCTTTGTTGCCTTCAAGGATATGGTTGCTTTGGTTTGTTCTCTTAATTTGTCAATCTGTTATTACAACTTGCCACAACCCATTATTATTTTCTTCGACAACATGCTAAGAATTCAATTAGAGCACCAACTATTGCATCATACGGGATGCCTCTCGTTTACACAAGATAGTTTCTTTGCGTCTTGATTCTTTAAAATCCAAGAAAATAATATACCAAAGGAAAAGATAATAGGAAAAATTGATTTTTTTAATCGGATTATCAATGTCATCAAGATAGCAATAACTTACTATTGACACAACAAATTGACAAAGAGCACAAACCAATCCAACAACATCCTTGAAGGTACCATAAGGTTTTTGCCCTTGATCTTGATAATAATACCATAGAAATGGTAGAGTTCCCCACCACGGCACCACCTCCAAGTCATTTTCTCCATTCGACCTTCATAAATGAGCTCAACAATGCATGTGAGCATGGCTGCCAATGAAATCAACATACCAAATAATGCACGTCGAGATTTATTCACGGAAGAAGAAGAAACTTGATCAAGAACAGCCGATATAAACTCTAAGACAAGGTAAGCACTAGGTTTAGATAAGAGTCTGAAAGTGGTGTTTTTGAAGAAGTCATGGCAGCAGGTAGTCTGATTAGCATGTGCACACTCATTATGAAGGTCGAAATTGCACTGCTCGCATATGAATCTTGACCCAAACCCAAACTCTTCGCAGCCATCGCATGTGTAGGACTTTTTTTTTTTTGAAACGGCGAGCTTAATTTATTACGAAACCGAACACAAAAAAAAAAAAAAACGAAAGTACCACCGGAGGGACTGGCCCCTGACCAGCATAAGGCAAAACACAAAAGAAAGGAAAAACAGGAAACAAGAGCCGAAACAGAAACACAACAAAGACAAAACAGAGCATCCTAGAACAGCACAACAGCCAAAGAAAAGAAAGACCAAAAAACATCAAAAAACATCCCAATCTAGTCTTTTACCACTCGAAATCTATCCCAATTTCGCCAACCCATCAGCATAAGAATTCGATTCTCTGGCCAAGAACTTGATCGCAAGGCTTTTCAGACTCTGTAAATGGTTCCGAATGTCATACACCCAATCAACATGATCCAGGCTGCCGAAATGACACATGTGTAGGACTTGTTATAGCTTTTCAGCTCGAGCTCATGTGGGTGGCTATCATGACGAATGACCTCCATCATCAGTAGACAAGGATGCAAGAAGAACCGAAGAAGTTAAGAGCCACAAAGAAGGATGGAGAGAAAGGAAGCAATTTACTGAGTATATGACAATCATATATGCATGTGCTCAGGGGAGGAGATGGGCGGGGGCCGACAGGGGTCATGGCTCCCCCAACCAAAACATTTTCAACAAATTTTTCATGTATAAATTGTCATAATGTGTTATATAGGTAGATATCTCTTACCCATCACATTATTTTTTTAATTATAAACATAATTATTACTCTTTAAAGTCTGATCCAACCAATATATATCTAAGAAAGTTTGATGTGAGACAGCATCAACAACTATGAGCTTGTGACCATAACCATTTTAAAAAGAAATTATTCATATGTTTCTATTTAATAATGTATCTAATGAATAGATATCATGAAGATTATTAACCATGATCACTAAGAAATATTGAATGTGATAGATTATTTATAAAGTAGTAAGTTCATTTTGTGAGACATGCAACATAGATGTTTCAAATATTAATACTTGTTACATTGCAATACGAGGTTGAACTCAACATTAACAAAATAATTTTACAATTAAACAGTACTATTGGGTATGTATATATTTTATGTTGCAATTGATTCCAAATTACAATATTTAAATATGAGTATATTCAATTATAAATGAATTTTTGGATTTTAAAGAGCGGCATTTTGATTCATAAAACTCATGTTTATTTTATTTATTAATTTATGAGATTAAATAGTATTACAATTATTTTTTGTTTTTTTCTTTTACTAATTTAGTTTTTAAATATTAATATATTTGTCTTGCATAAACTTGAATTTCTTTTTGTCTCGGCCCCCCCAAAACCAACATCCGGCTCCCCCACCCCCCCACCCCCCGCATGTGCTGATGATGTCCTGTAGAGGCTTGAACATTTATACGAGAGTTGATCTTTGAGCTGAAAAATCATTCAGAAACTTCTTCGCAACTAAGCTAATCAAGATTTAAGCCTTTAATATTAAGTCAAATTACAGAAATTTCCTGTAATATTGCTGGTGGGGTAGAGTGGTTAATTTCGTTTCAAGTTTTAATGAGATTATTTTGATATCAAATAATTAACAAAAGAATCCTCATAATAAGAAATCCCAATTAAAGAAAAATAATCTAAAATTGAAAAACTTTGGTCAAATTATAGGGAACATATATATCCATTGAGGCAGCCATCAATTGGTAAAAAATCTTTGCTCTACAATGACTGGTTGAGATTCTTCGTTATTATAATACTACCTAGAGCCTAATCCATTTTAACGTGTGCGCCCTACAATCAATTTGATTAAATTAGGTTTGATGGAAGAAGACTCGAAAGAATCAGTGATGTGTGTGGAAAACCAGTGACGGGCTTCACATATGTCTGCGAAGAAAACAACCGGTGTTGGCATCCATGATTCCATTCTGCCATAGCTTCCCAAGTAGCTTAAAAGTTTCGTGACATATTTTAGCTGATAAGATTTCTCTTATTGTCAAGTTACTGAAATGTATCCTTATCTTAAAAGCTAATTAGTCTGGGAAATAGCTTCAACAATTAAATAGAATCTGATTATGGGTTTATGACTTGAAACAGGTATCCAAAAGGCTTTACACCTTAGATGAATTAAAGCTGATAGCACCAGTGGAGGAAACTCTATAATCAGTAGGACTAAATTATGTGCAGCTTCTGACTGTGTTTGGAGGGGTTACTCCATTGCATCGAATATGTGTTTGACTTTACACCACAACAGCTGGTGAATCTGACCTTGGAATTGTTTGTGTGTGTGGACGCTGGACTCGGTAAGTAACTTTTTTTTCTTTTTTTTTTTGAACATCAGATATTAAAAAGGCTAAACAAGGCACAGAGCAAAAGCAAAGGCAGCTCACACAACAACAGGAAAAGAGCAAACAACACCCACAGAAACAGAGCAAGCTGCTCATCACAACCAACAAAGAAGGCAACCCATGCAAAAACAATGCACGAGGCACAAAACAGACAATACAAAACACAACCCACAAAACTAAACTAAACACAACAAGAAAAAACAATACCCCAATCCAAGGGCGAATCCAGGACTTAATCTCAGGGTGGGTTAAATTAAATATAATTTTTTAACGCAATACTCTACGGTATAATTAAATTTTATTAATTGAAAAATATACACTTGATATGGAAAACATAACAAGTTTAATCTAAAAAAAATTTAAAATAAAGAACATTGTAATAGTTTTTTAATTGTTTTTACAAAATAAATTTTTAATTGTTAATAATTTTTTTATTGGAAAATATGCAGCCTGGACTGAAGCCAAGGCTAAATTACATGTAGCTTCGCCCCTGCCCCAATCAACAAAAACCCCGGCCATACACAACCTCAACTTTGCCAAACCATCTGCAAAGAGGATAACTAAATGGCTCATCTTTAACATGACTTGCAAGATGGTCACTACAAAACTAAACCTTTGCTCTTTACAGAAAACATCAGAAATCACACCATTCCATCAGGTCACCTCTCATGGCAGAACCATTTTTGGCCATCGAATCAGCAAAGGAATTAGAAGCTCTAGGAAGAATTTAACCTTTGCATTACCCAGATGGCACAACATACTTCTGATATCATAGATAATATTGACATGTTTTAAACTTCCGATGTCGTCGCTAATCTCAATTTTATTGGAAGATAATTCAAATGGATTTTATGAAGTTCATGAATAAATTCCATAGAGATAGCGCTATTGTGAAGTAGTTGAACAAGACTTTTGTAGCGCTTATCCCAAAGTGTATTAGGCTGGAATCGATGAATGATTATAGACCCATTAGTTTGGTGGGCTCGATGTATAAGATCTTAGCAAAGACCCTTGCCAATCATATGAAAAAAGTGATGAACTCGGTTATCGGAGAAGCTCAAATAGCTTCTGTTAGTAACCGTTAAATTTTGGACAGCTTTATGATAGCAAAGATTATTCATAAGTAGAAAAATGGCAAGGATGGTGGCTTAGTTGTGAAACTAGACTTTGAAAAAGTCTACCATAGTGTGGATCACGCTTTTTTGGACTTTATGATGGTAGATATGGGTTTTGGGAGTAGCATGTCTTCTCCTTCTCTTGTCCTCCCTGATAGGATAAAACCACCACTAACAACAACAAACAATATTTATCCTCTCTTGTGTGAACCTAATAGGAAGCAATTAAATAGAGCAGCAATATACACAACCACAAGCTTAATCACAAACACAAGAACACCAAGTATTTTACGTGGAAAACCTCCCCAAATTGAGGAGTAAAAACCACGGGTCCTCCGAAATCTCCACTACCAAAATATAATGGGAATACACAATGTTCTCTCTAGCTCAACTAGAGGCATATAACACAGCAATCTCAAGATTAACTAATCTTGGCAACACATGCAAGATCAACAAGAAAAACAAGAGAGTTAGGATTACACAAACTCGAATTCTCTGTTCTGGGTGTGCGTCTCTCTCCTGAGATTTCCGTTCAACGATCCGAACGGTCAGATCGTAGAACCACGAGTGAAGAAGGTTCTGTCCAAATTTCAGCCCAATCGGACGGCAGATCAAAGAGAGATATCTCTTTGAAGAAACCTGCGCAGCACCTCCCCTGTTTTCTGTCCAGCCCTCTTTGGAACCGCAAATCTCACAACAGGGATATCCGTTCGACAATTCCACCGTCGAGAGTGTAGACCCTAGTGTGGTAAACACGCCTGCAAAGTTTGAGCTCGATCGGACCACAAATCGATCTCCGATTATGTCTTGACAGCAACCTCAGAAAACCAGAAATATTTCTGCACACTTTGCACACACTGATCACTCTATTCTCTTGTCTCTACTTATCTTTTTCAGCTAGGGTTTTAACCCTTTTATACCACATGTAAAATGACCAAAAA
This sequence comes from Acer campestre, assembly GCA_954870605.1. Taxonomy (NCBI): domain Eukaryota; kingdom Viridiplantae; phylum Streptophyta; class Magnoliopsida; order Sapindales; family Sapindaceae; genus Acer; species Acer campestre. The sequence continues at coordinate 5,014,735 of OX940808.1, read as the reverse complement.
GGTCTTGGGCCATCCACATATATTATGTGGGCTTTACCATATAAGAATGGTAAACTCTCTTTGGGCCATCTCCACATTTGGAGGAAACCCAACCCAACACTCCCAACCCTTTCCAGCTCCTCTTGACAAACTTCCTCTGCCACTGCTGAGCTTCTGGTATTAATACTGTGCCTTTTTAGCGAGCAGCCCCTTTTCTTGCCTCTTCCTTCTTTTGGTCTCGGGGTGGACTTCCTGGGCATAACTGAAACATTTTCCACCACCGCCTCGGGAATTAACACTGGTTCAGACTCACTCGACGCATCCACAGTTCCACACTAGAGACCCTCTCAAAAACATCACCGTTTCTATCATCTCCACATTCACGACAAGAACCATCCAACTTACCAACTAAGGACCCAGTATCCAAATCTAATTGGAGCACTAAAGTATTGTCAGTTGGGCTTTTTGACCCATACTTGTTAGCTGAAGCATGGGTGCCATCTCTATTCAGGCCCTCAGAGATAAGAGAATGGGCTTCAACCTCTTTAAAAGCCCTACAGGAAGATTGCTTGAAAAATCCTTTAGGGGTCACCACCTCACAACTAATTTTTGGGCTTTTGGAAGGAACTTCTAAAAGGGCCAGACAATTCCTCTCATTAAGGCATTTCAAAGAGGAATCAGAATGAGCAAGATTCCCCTGAATTGAAGGCCCATCTAGATGTCCCTTTTTAGAATTTTCCCCCTTCCAAAACAAATGCCCCTTATTTGGATTATCATCGGATGAAGACGAACTGCTCGACTCCTCCATCAGGATTCAGGACCATCACCCTTCTGTCAATCTTTCCCCTTTGCTTGTCAATGTCCAACTTGGCATACCTATTATAGATAGCCAATAGGTCTGACTTTTGCTTTTCTAATCCATCAACCTTTACCTTTCTCTAGAGAATTATTGGCAAAAGGACCTCATGATTATCGAAGGTGGTTTCGATAATGTCAATCCTATGCCAAGTGTCTCTTATTGTCACATCGGCTGGAGGCTTGTGCTGTCCTCTAAGAGCATCCACAATAGTGGAGACCCAAATACAAGACCTATTTTTGTCACATTATCAAATATGAGTTTTCCTATTTGGGTCCTATTTATTTGGGTCTTTTTTCCTCACAATAGGGCTAAATTAAAAATAAAAAAAAAAGTTGATCCATTTTCTTTACTTTTTTTCAAACAAAGATTATTTTTCTTTAAAATATTATATATACATTATATAACATATTTTAAATATCAACACTATCAATAATTATTTAACAAATTATAATTAATTTAAAATAAAAAATATTATTAATTTAAAATTATTACAACCGAATTACATCAACAATAAAAATAAATATTTAAAACAAAATATTGTATATGATTAGACATCGGTTTTGGTTCCGGTTTTAAAGGTTTGGTTCCGGTTCCTCGGTTCCGGTCTGGTTTTGGCGGTTTCGACGGTTTGGGTCTGGCGGTTCCAACGGTTCGGTTTTGTTCCATTGTTGATTTAATTACCCTTTGAAGCTAACCATGACAAACATTTTTGCAAGTAAATTGACCGAAAAAATCGATTATAGGAGATTTCGATAAGGCCTAAAACTGAAAAAACCGAACCAAACCGAACCGAACAAGTTCAATAAGTTTTTAATCGGTTCATATTTTTCAATTTTATTGGATTGGTTCACTTTTTCAAAAAACCGGATATTATCGGTTTTTTAACGGTTCACTCGAAAATTGTACCGATCCATTAAACGCCCACCCATAATTAAATTTATTTATATTTTGTCATTATGTATATAATTATTGAAATTAATAATAATATATTTAAATTTAAATAATAAATTTAAATAATTGAAATATATATTAAATTTGTATATATTTTTTCATTTTATATATATTTATTGAAATTAATAATTATATATTTTAATTTAAATTATATATATATAAGCCTAACCCAATGATTGGAGAGGGTTGGGAACCCAACTCCAATCATTCCCAACCCTCTCCAATCATTGGGCAAGACCCAAATGGAGTTCCAAATTTGGAACCCAATTTGGGTCTACTTGGGTGGAGCCCACTTTTGGATCTCATTGCTAACCATTGTGGCACCATTTGAAGAACTAAAAATGGGTCTTGTGCAAATGAGTCTCTTTTTAGAGACCATTATGGATGCTCTAAGAGATGCACCCACTGTACTTTAAAATGTTGTCTTCTAAAAATTTATTTTAGAATTCCTCCACTTGATACTCTAAATTTAGAAAACCATATTTCATACTCTAAATTTATTTTTCAACATTTTTTTTTTCATTTATATCATTTTACCTTTTTCATTAAATTCAATTAATGTATAATACATTTTAATTTATACATTTTATTAACATAAAAATTATACCATTAGAAATGTCTCATCTAGATCTTTAAAATGAGTCCAATGTTGAATATTAATTAATAATTTTTTATTTACCATACTTTATCATTTGTTCTTCATTTTATTATTTTGTTATAATTTTCTCTAAAAAAAAAAATTATTTTATGTTATAAAAAAAATCTCTTATTACATATTGATAATTATAAGTTAGTAATAAAATAAAAACCAAAACACAATATTAAAATAATAAATATTAATATTAAAAATTACAATAACATAAAAATATTAAAATAAGGATAGAAAAAAAAAAAAAACAAAAAACTTAAATAATAACAACATAACATATGATAATGTCTAGATACATTAATATTATGGAAAACCATTCAAATGACTTTCATATCCACCTGAAAATGATCCACCTTGTATTTGTTGAAAAATGTTTTAGAACCTAAAAATTAGTTATTATAAATTCATGCACTAATAAAACATTATATATATATATTTTTTTAAAAATACAAATGTTATTATAAATAATATTTGTTAAAATTTAGTTGAATAACAATTTATTAAAGAAACTAAAAAATAATAATGAAAATATAAGTTATGTGAAGATATAAACAGAAATAGAGATAGAGATAAAGATAAGGATAGAGAGTGTGGTGGAAGTGAAAAATTATTAGAGATGGAATCTTTGAGTAATATTCCCTTTTAGAACTCTATTTTAGAGATAGAGATAGAATATGGATGGGAGATGCTCTAACATCCTTTTGAAACCTGTCACTTTCATGAATAGCAAAGCAAAAATAAGATTCCTCTTTCCTTGGTCCATTTTTCAAATGTTTAGAATCCGGTAAAGAATTCAAATATGATTGAGCTCCCTCCCTTTTCAACCCCAGATACTGATCGACCCATGTCACCTCCACCGGAGATTTGTCTTCCAAGATCTTCACGTTGAAGGAGCTACCATTGTACACAACTTTAATCATATCCGAACAAACCTGATCTGAAGGGATGGACATCAGAACTTTTCCCCTATCTAGTCTTCTTCTGAAGATAGTATCTTCCTTGACCATGAGTGGTTCACCCACTATCCAACCCAACTTCTTGAAAAAAATATGATCCCTAACAACTTAAAGGAACCCCCAAGCACGAAATCCAAACCAGTCTTGTTTGAGAAGTTAGCGAATCCGACCATTTCAACATTGAAAAAAAGCAATCTTCCCAAAAGAATCTATTATTGATGAATCCGTCTCTTTCAATTTCAGGGTTAAAGCACCAAAGAATATTTTCCCCTCCCACATAGACCAAAGAAAAAGAGAAATCCCTTGAACTCAATCGAAAGTTGACAATAGAGACATTAGAAAAGTCCTTGAGCGTTCCAACAGAGCATTTCGAAAGCCATTCTTGTTCAGACACTTGACTCTTCCAGGTTATAGTCTCCACCTTCACCTTAGTCCCACCATTCTCTTCATCTTTCCGCCCTTGTTTCCCTTTCAATTCACAACTTCCACGAACGAGCGATTATCTTGGTTACTATCCTGTCTTCTGAAAACTTGTCTAGAGCTGCCACCTCTCAACTCCCTCCTACTTCCTTGTTTAAAACTAACTTCACCAGCCATCCCCACCATTCTTGATGCAGCAGAAGATTCACAAAACAACAATTGATAAAAAGCAAGGATAAATGATTCGGATCCGTTGATTCACGCACGAATACCGGAAGATTAGGCTTCAAGTTCGTTGATTCACAAGGAATACCGAAATTGAGAGATAATTAGAGAAATTCTAAATTTTATAAATCAAAAATTGAATTGCCTTTCGGCTTACAGGATTATTTAAAGCAAAGAAATCATAACCCTAATCGTAATCCTTGCAGAACAAGAAAAACGAGCCTAATTACATAAATCACGAAAATTACTAAAAAAAGGCAAAATTGAGATTAAAGCGGAAACTACTACTATTGAGAATCCTAAGAAGTCCGGAATTGACGGAAGTCGATTCGGACTTAGAAATCTCAATTTATTACGAAAACGAAACTTTCCTAAAATGGCAAAAATAGTCTTTTCGGGACCTAAACGACGGAATTCAGCTAAAAAAGGGTATGCCTCAACACAAAGCTGTTAACTATCTCTTCTATCCCCGAAACGCTTCAACTGTGAAAATTTCACGTCATTCCGACTCCATTGCTTGACCTTTATTCTTGGTCTTTTTCCGATCCCACCCCTCCATATATTCTAATGCCATGTAATCCCATGCTGCTGCATCATTCTCCCCAGGTTGGAGAAAATTCATCCTCAAATTTCCTACAGTATCATCATCAGAAGAGTCGCCATGAAAAGGACTCAAATGCTTGACATTAAACACATCATGAGTACGAATGTGGCTGGGAAGCTTCAGGCGATAAGCATTCGGATTAATCTTCTCCAAAATTTCGAGTGGCCCTATATTTTTAGCAGCAAGTTTATTGTATTCCCCCACAGCGAACCTATCCTTTGTGAGGACTACCCAAACAAAATCGCCCACGTCAAACTCCAAATGACGTCGCTTTTTGTCAGCAGCTAGCTTGTATTTCTCTGCTGTCTGTAACCGATTTTCTTGCACTTGCTGATGAACTTCCTGTAACCCTTGAACAAAATCTTCAGGCGCTCTATGAATTCTAGTCCTGCTAGGCAGAGGCAACAAGTCTAGTGGGTTGCGAGGAACCAATGTGTAAACAACCTGAATGAACCTAGAACTTCTATTGACAGCATGGTTATTGGCAAATTCAGCTTGACTAAGTTTCAGATCCCATGACTAGACGTTATCCCCTACCAGACATCTCAACAAATCTCCCAGGGCTCGGTTCACCACCTCAGTCTGCCCATCCGTTTGTGGATGATATGCATTGCTAAAATCCAACCTTGTATTGACCATCTTCCAAAGGCTCCACCAAAAGTGACTGAGGAATAGAGTGTCCCAGTCACAAACGATCGATGTAGGTAACCCATGAAGACGATATACCTCCTGAAAGAAGAATTGGGCAACTTTGACAGCATCAATAGTTTTTTTCCATGGAATAAAGTGAACCATCTTGAAAAATCGATCAACCATTACATAAATGGAATCAAAACCTCGCTGAGTTCTTGGTAGCCCCAAGGCAAAATCCATACCCAAATCTGTCCATGGTTGAGTAATGGGTAATGGCATGTATAGACCTGCATTAGTAGCTTTCCCCTTGGACAATTGACAGATCCGACATCTTTTAACATATCTCTCTACCTCATTTCGGATTGTTGGCCAAAAATAGGAGGCCTTGACTAACTGAAAAGTACGATCTCTGCCTATATGACCCTCACCGTGTAATTCCTTAATAATTTTCAGATGCAAACTACAATCGGGAACACAAAGTTGATTTCCTCGAAATAGAAAACCATCCACCAACAAAAATTCAGATTTTTCCCCCGCTTGTATAACAGCCATCACCTCAGAAAAATATGAGTCATAATCAAATAATTCACGAAAGGAATCAAAACCTAGTACCTAGACAGTCATTGTTGACAACAAATTGACTTTTCGACTCAGAGCGTCGGCCACTTGGTTTGTAACACATGCCTTATGCTATAGAACAAACGTAAACTGTTGTAGGTAGACGGACCATGAAGCATGTCGGGCAGAAATCTTATCTTGGCTATGGAGATGCCGCAACGAATCATGATCAGTGTACAGAATGAATTCACGGTGGAATAAATAATGTCGCCAGTGTTTCACTGCTTGGACCACATCATAGAATTCTATATTGTACGTACTATAACAAACTCAAGACCCCGTCAGTTTCTCACTAAAATATGTCACCGGCTTCCCAGCTTGGCTCAAAACAGCTCCGATGCCCACTTTGGAGTCGTCATTATGCAACTCAAATGGCTGAGAAAAATTTGGTAAGACTAAAATAGGAGATGTTGTCAATTGCTCTTTTATTTGCTGAAAACCTTCTTCTGCTTCAGATGTCCACTGAAACTTGACTCCTTTCATACATTCAGTGACATGAGCCATAATGCTACTGAAGTGCGAAATAAACCGGCGATAGAATGATGCCAACCCATGAAAGCTGTGAACCTCAGTAATTGTTTTCGGTTGGGGCCACTGCCTCACGACCTTAATTTTTGACTCATCCACCTATAGTCCCTCTTTAGAAATAATATAACCCAAAAAAAATACCTTTGGCGTCATAAAAACACATTTTTTTGCTGCCGCAACAAATTTCTCCCTGTGTAGAACACATAACACTTCCCGAATGTGCTGAATATGCAGCTTGGGGTTTGCACTGTAAATCAAGATATCATCGAAATATATAATGATAAACCTACTAATAAATGGTCGAAGGGCTTGGTTCATTACTCTCATGAAGGTGCTGGGTGTGTTTCACAATCCAAAAGGCATGACTAGCCACTCATATAAACCTTTTCGTGTCTTAAACGCTGTCTTCCATTCGTCCCCAGGCCGAATACGAATTTGATGGTACCCACTCTTCAGGTCCAGCTTGGTAAACACAATTGCCCCACTCAGCTGATCTAACAAATCATCCAGTCTCGGAATTGGAAAACGATACCACACAGTGATCTTGTTAATTGCGCGGCTATCGACACACATTCTCCATGTTCCATCTTTTTTTGGTATTAAAAGGGCGGGCACAACACATGGGTTAAGACTCTCATGAATATGCCCCTTTGAATGTAGCTCCTCAACCTGTCTCCGTAATTTTTCATGCTCAGTAGGACTCATACGATAATGTGGTTTGTTGGGTAACATAACCCATGGCTCTAGATCGATATGATGTTGAATATCACGTAAGGGTGGAAGTCCTTCTGGTAATTCTTCTGGAAACACATTAGCAAATTTCGAAATCAGAGGAGCTGCAGCTTCAGGAACCTCCAATTCAGCACTTGTTTCTTTTCCCACCAACACATACATCATTTCTAATTCCTTTACCTCCAACTCAAATTTTTCATAGGACAGCAAGTTGGCATTATCTGTAGGTGACTTCATCTTTTCAGAAGGTTTGCTGGGCAGTAACACAATCTTAGTTTCATGAAAAAAAAAAAGTAAATATTTTTAAATCCATCATGATGAACTTTTCTGTCATATAGCCACGGTCTCCCTAACAACAGGTGACATGCGTCCATATTCACCGCATCACACCACATCTGATCTTTATAGTTGGATCCCAGAGAAAACGAGATTAATGCCCGCTGTGACACGGTTACCTCTCCACCCTTTTGCAGCCAAGCTAACCTGTACGGTCTTGGATGTTTTTCTGTCTTCACCCCTAATTTTCGCACTGCTTCAGCTAATACGATGTTCTCATAGCTTCCCTCATCTATGACGAATCTGATCAACACCTATTTCCACATCTTCTTCATCGAATTCTGTAGGATCAATAAACAAAACCTTCTTAGCTGGTCTCTTACATTCAGACAATCGATGACCTGTTTCGCCACAACCGAAACATCGAAAACCACCCGTTGTCTTGGGAGACTGAGTTGTATTTGTAGGGTTTCGTTGTATGATAGTTGAATCACCACTGGCACCCCCACGGTTTCCTGCATTATTTCCACCACTGCTGTTTCCACTTGTTGTCTCGCTTTGATTGCTAGGGCTTCCCCCGAAACTTAAAAATGGCCCACTGCTGGATTTTTAAGACAACGTTTTCTCCAACTATAAAGCTCTTTGATATGCCTCTGTCATTGTTACTGGATCAAAGAGATTAACCATGTCAAGGATTTGTGTTTGCAACCCGCCACAGTAGTGCAACACCAACTGATCTTGTGTCTCTTGAATCTTGTTTAGCACCAACAGTTGATAGAACTCTATGGTATACTTATCAATAGACCTCATGCCCTATCGTAAATTCTACAATCTTTGGTACATCAACCTTTGAAAAATTGTGAGGTAAAAACTCAACACTCAATTTTCCTTTCATCTTCTCCCAACCCGAAATCTTGGGTTTCCTCGAACGATTCCTAGTAAGTTTAAGTTGTTACCACCATGCCGCTGCTCTTCCCCGAAGCCTAGTAGCCACTAGCGCCACATTCTCTTTCTCTGGAACTTTCTTGAATTCTAGGATTTCTTAAACTATCCTGATCCACTTGAGAAACTCCTCTGGCTGCAGACTACCCTGGAATTCTGGTACCTCTGTCTGCATCTCTGATTCCCAATGCCTGCTTTCATTAGCTTCAGGTGCCACCCTTCGTTGGCGTTGCGGGACCTCTACCTCTTCGTCGCCTTCTTCCTCTTCGTCACTGTCACCATCTGTTTCAGGATTTATGGTCTAAAAAGGGTTTTGGTTAGCCCTTATCGGCCCAAGCTGCTCCGTTAATTGTTCAACCTGTCGCTCCAACTGTACCATGCGGTCATGTTCAATGGTTTCTTCTATGAGTACCTGGTTTGGACGTCTTCTCGAGGGCATGATGATGTCGACTCGAATGAACACGGCTCTTTAGTAGGTTGTTTCGATTTGTGTCTTGCAGGTTTTTCTCAACAGAGCTTCCACTACATCAGTTTGGTATCAGAGCCACCGAGTCTATCGTTGTGCTCGGCTCAACATCCACGACCACAACCAACTATTTTCCTCAATGCCAAAAATTCACCATCCTTATTTCCCCTTAAAAAAACAAGCAAAAAAAAAAAAAAAAGCCGTGTTCGTTCGGACGACATTGACATGCCGTCGAAGAGACATCAACCAAAACGGATTCTGTTCATCATGACAAGAATCGAAGGATTTAAAGTTCGCATACAATCTCGGCTGTTAGCACTAACAAATTTTATGCAGATTTCTAGGATGAAGGCAGTCAAAATTCGAGGACGAATTTTCTCCAACCTGAAGAGAATGATGCGGCAAGCAAAGGTATTTGAATATTTAAGGATGATGTTCTGGCCGACCATACAGTGAGCTGACCCAAAAGGGAGAATGACTTGCGTGAGCTAGCAATAGAGTTTTATTTGGGTTTTTAGTATTTGAATATTTTTATCCTATTTTTTTAGTCTTTTAGTTTATTCGGGAAATTTCCTGTTTGTGGATTTTCTTGTTCGTCAAGTTTTGCAATTCTATTTAAGTAGATTGTATTAGGTTTGAAATGGAGCTTTTTTTATTAATATTTTTTTTAGAGTTTTCTCTATTTATCTCCCAAATTCGGTATCCTGCGTGGATCAAGGATTTTGAAGCCTTTTATTCTGGTATCTGTGCACGGATCAACAGATTAATAGTAGGGTTTGCTTCCGGTATTCTTACGCGAATCAATGGATCCAAATCGTTTATCCTTTCTTTTATCAATTGTTGTTTCTGTTGAATTTCCCGCTACCTCAGTTGGTATTTGAGGCATATTATTCTAGTATCTATGCGCGGATCAACAGATTAATAGTAGGGTTTGCTTTCGGTATTTGTGTGCGAATCAACGGATTCGAATCGTTTATCCTTTCTTTTTATCAATTGTTGTTTCGTGAATCTTCCGCTGCATCAATTCTCGATCATTGGTTTCGAGCCTTGATGACACGTCGTTGAGGTGTATCAAAAGATTTGAATTTCACATTCAACCTCGCAAGTGCATGAGTCAAGAGACTAGTATAGCGTGCAAGCAAGGGTATCGTTCCACAGGGAGGTAGAATCCGCCAACTATCGCTAGCTTAGCTTATTTGGAAAATATGAATTTAGGTGTGTGTGTGTGTGTGCATTAAAGGTAAATATTGCAATGAAAATATAATTTATGTACAAAAGTATTTACAAAGATAGTATGGATGTGAGAGATATGGCATATAAATGGTTACACTAAGTAAGTGACTCAACCATAGCAATCACACAATTTCATACAAACATGTATTGTCAATATTGAAAGCCGTGCTCACTTAATCTTCGCCAATATTCTCTCTCGAGCAACAAAGACTATACCCACATGCACCAGCAACCTATCAACGGATGGTTACCTAGGCTACACATGAGTTCATTAAGAACTATGAGACACATATAGCGGCTTTATATGCAAAAGCCTCGCGTATCTCTACCTTACCTTGCATGTAGTGACCAATCTACTCATGCACGTTGCATGCTTCACCTCTCGGTCCTTCACACAACAACCAAGGTTCATTCAAGTGGTGGCTAATCACTCAAAAGCATTAAGCACTTCAAATGACCACTCAACCATCAACAAACATATTTAATAAAAGAGGCAACAATTTTAGATTTACATCAAACCCTAATGAATGGAAGTACACATCAAAGATGAGACAAAAAAAACAAAGAAAGAAATACAAAATAGATAGAAAGGAGACTCCATCCGTAACCGGGAATCGAACACCGGGTTTCTCGGTTGTCAATCCGATATGTACTCACCACTATACTATTACGGCGGTCTCCAATCTCATGAATGCTCAACTCTCTCATAGAGAAAGCTCTCTCCTTATCTCTCAAATCCCCCTAAGATGGATGGCTAAAAATGGGTCAAGCTCACCAAACAATAATGTGCAAATAGTTGATTGTTATCATTAAGAACATTCAATTCAAGTTAAGGGTTCATTCTCTTGATTAAGGAATTCACCAAAATCAATTCATCACCCAACTCAAGCCATGGGATGAGCAATTGTGCCTTAATAAAAAGACCCACTAAACACAAGAATATGGAACCCAAGCCTAATCTAGCATGTGAATGCATAATCAACCAAGCTTTTCCCACTTTTTGGAGCTAATACTCAAACACTCAAATCATTCTAAACATGACATTTTGGCTCACTCATCAACATACAAACAATCATGGGAAGCTAAATTACACTACTCCTAATCTAAATTACTCTACTCCTAATCCCATTCATGCATGCATATCGATTTTTACCATCCATACACATGAATATCATAATAAGAGGGAAAATTATGGATTTGGCAAAGGATAGAACAAAACCCAAAGAATTTAAGAAACATTCATACATATATTGCACAAGTGTAGGTTTACAAAATTCTCAAATTGGTGATTACATCCAAGAAAACAAGAAATACAAAAAGAAATGAGTTATAAGGAGACAACCCTTGAAGACACTCCTCCAAGCTCTCCTTGATTTCCTAGCCCGTTTTTGGTCCAAAGACCACTTCATTCTTCTTGTAATCTACTCCTAGATGGGTGGATATAGTGTAAAAAGGGTGGTAGAGATGTATGGTGAGCTCCCATGGAGGAAAATCCTCCATGGGAGCTTGAAGCTCTCACTTATTTGGGGAAGAAGATGGAGGAGGAAGAAGATGATGGGGATTTCGGTTTTTGGGTGTGGGAGGTGTATAAGTTGTGGTTTTAGACCCCAAACGGGGGTATTTAAAGAGTTGGGAGGTTAGGGCATGAATGGGGTGTGAAAGGACAAGATTGCCCTTCAAGAAAGGCCAAAATACGCGAAACTGGTGCCCAGGGCGCTGGTCGTCCAGCGCACGACCAGCGGCGACTCTCTGCCGAATTTGCGCTGGTCCGGGCGCTGGTGGTCCGGCGCAGCTTTTCAGCCTCGCGCACCATTACGAAAATGGCCATAACTTTCTCTAAAAACATCGGAATTGCGATCCGTAAAAACCAGTGGAAATTAGACAGCCGGGGCTTTCCGAAAATAGGTAGCACGAAACCTAGTTCAATATGAGGTGGGAGATATGGCCCCCGAAACATAGGTGTACTGCACGTGCCCTTTTCCATTTCAGCCCTTTTAAATTCCAAAACTCATCAATTAAGTTCATATACCTTATTTATGGCAAATAACCTACACAAAGCTCACAAAACACATTAAATACAAAAATACACTCGAAAACGAGTACAAACGATAGGAAATGGTGACCTCAAATAGGTGTAAATACGGTCCGATCAAGCCCTGTTGTCCTGATGTTGAGAATCTACAGTTACGTCACCCATATTCAGCCACCTTTGAGCTTATTGGCCATCCATATATATATATATATATGCATCCCATCCACCATTTTAGCCACCTTTATTAGCTTCCTCCCATGATTCAAACCGAATAAAAGCAAACAAACTTTTCCTTGAACTGCTCTTAGCAGACAAGAAAACATCTCACACCTTCCCAAATGGTTTAAAGACTTCCCCGATACAAACCAAATCCACAACGGGATTCAAGTTATCCACGAAAATGGATACTAAATTGTCCCTAAAATCTTTTCTATCTTCAAACCTACAAACTAAGGAGCCTTTCTCATTAACACTACAAGAAAAATGACTTTTAGCAACATTAACAAGACAACGCGCATGCTGCGCGTGTTGCTAAAAGTGGTCTATCGCAACACGTAGATAATGTACGTTGTTAAATGTCATTTATCGTAACGTGCAAAAAATATGTGTTGTGAAAATTACCTACGGCAACATACAAACGAATGTTGCCAATAATTGAACACATATCGCAACACACAACAATTGCACGTTGTGGTAGCTATTTCATTAAACTACGCACATTTTGTGCATGTTGCTACAAATATGCTTTTAGCAACTTACAAATGTGCACGCTGTTGAAAACTAATATTTAGCAATACACACATCATGCACGTTGTCGTATGTGTCTTTTTAGCAACATACAAACGTGCACGTTGTTGAAAAGCGAAATACATATCATGCACGTTGTTGTGTGTTTTTTTTAGCAACATGCAAATGTGCATGTTGTTGAAAAGGTAATGTTTAGCAACATGCATTATGGATGTTGTCATAGGCCTTGCGCGTTGCGAAAAAGTCTAACATTCCGTAACACACATATCATGCACGTTGTCGTAGGTTTTTTTTTAGCAAGCCTTTTTAGCAACTGTTGGCTTGCATGTTATTAAAAAGCTAATATTTTGCAACTCACTTATCATGCACGTTGTCGTAAGATTCTCTTTAGAAACAACTGATTTGCTTGCGCGTTGCGAAAAGCTAATATTCAGCAACATACATGTCATGCACGTTGCCGTAGGAGACTCGTTAGCAACTGATTGCTTGTGCGTTGCGAAAAGTAAATATTTAGCAACACATATGTCATGCATGTTGCAGTATGTATCATTTTAGCAATTATTTTCTTGTGCATTGCGAAAAAGGCAAATATACCGCAGCAAATATATAATATACATGTTGGCGTATGCGAAATTATTGACTTGTCTATTGCGAAAAAGCTAATATTTGGCAACACACACATTATGGACATTGTTATCATAAATATTAAAATGCACAACTATCATTTGCAAAGTGATGCAGTTTCCCTTCTCTTTCCTGAAAATGATTTAACTTCTACTTTTTCCCTTTTAACTATAAAATATGGAGACTTGTCTCATATAATAGGAGTTACATAATGAGTCATGTGTTTGTAACGATTAATATCATTAGGTTTCGATAGACCCCTAACCCGATTGTTTTTTTTTTTTTTATTTCAAATAAAAGGATTTAGCTATTATACATGACATGTATAGTTACATAAGTAATTATGACAGAAAGTTATTTTATTTTTAAATATTTAACTTTCATAGATCATGGTAGAAATCAAATGACTAACAATTTAACTTGTAAATATATGGAACATTTATAGTAACTGATATAAAATATTTTTGATGTTATTTTTGAAGTTTTAAATGATTTTAGAATAACTGGACGCATCCTTTTCCTCACATTAGATAATGCATCATCAAATAATGCATCTATTAACTTTTTTTTTTTATTTTTTTATTTTTTATTTTTATTACCAACAATGTCCCTCAAGCTGGGGGTCATCTCTTCCACCAACGGTGTGCATGTCACATCATAAATTTAATTATGAAATCAGGTTTGAAGGTTGTAAGTGGTCATATAGATCGCATCAGAGATGCCATTTCCTATATCAACATCTTTAATTAAAGAGTGAAATTTATTTCTAGATATTGTCAAACTTTTGACAAACAGCCCAAGAGGTTCCAAACATATATGTCGGTAAGATGGAACTCCATTTATTTAATGTTGGAAAGTGATATTGATTATTCAAGTGAAATTACAAGTTATTATAATATAAAAATGACCCGAGTAGATGGTCCAACCATATGCGACGAGGATTGGTATGTGGCAAAAGTTTTTATTAAATTTTTAAAGATTTTTTACGATTCAACTGTACTTCTTTCCGGGGTCTATTACTCCACATCATATCTTGCATTGTATCAAGTATTAGAAATGTCTGAAATTTTACACTCTTATAAAGATGATGTCATTTAAAAAAATTGTAGTTGAGGCGATGGCAAAAAAAATCAAAAAATATTGGTCTGACATTCCTTTACTCTATGCCTTAGATTGTATACTAGATCCTAGGACTAAATTAACTAGTTTAAAATCTTTTACTCAGTTTATTGTTCGTTATTTGGATTTAGATCTTACTCAAAATTTTACTAACCTACACTCCAAGGTGTTCGAAGTTTATCATCTTTATGAGTGCAGGTTTAGCGAGATAAACATGCAACAGAGGGAACAACCGGACACCCAACAGATAAAGAAAAGTATGAGAATCCGGTTCCAGTTCATCTCAATGTTGCGAACTGAACACTTACTTTGAAACTAGGTTCGACATAGCCCATCAAGGGGACTTCCAAGAATTTGATCTGCTGTTATGGTGGAAGAACCATCCCCAGAGTTATCTAGTATTGTCCCAACTAACA
Organism: Acer campestre; assembly: GCA_954870605.1. Classification (NCBI taxonomy): domain Eukaryota; kingdom Viridiplantae; phylum Streptophyta; class Magnoliopsida; order Sapindales; family Sapindaceae; genus Acer; species Acer campestre. Next base: position 4,999,726 of record OX940808.1, on the reverse strand, counting down.
TGGGACATACTCGTCCCTATGTCTACTGCTTGTTTAAAACATGCATTCATCACAAGTGGACGTATAATCAAAACTCGAAGATCTTGTTTAACCCTTCAGATGGTGGAGGTATTAACATGCCTTAATGATTGGGAGCATGTAGAGATGAGGATGCAGCATCAACCGATGAATGAAGAACTAATTCAAAGTTTTTCCAACATATACTTCGAAGATGCTTCTGGTTCTGGCAGTAACTAGGAGAATTGACGACTTAATTTTTAATTATACATGTATTTGTAATTTTGTAATTCGATTGCACTTTTTTCCCTTACAAAGTTTTTGTCCCATTGGGTTTTTCTTGGTAAGGTTTTTAACGAGGAAATTGCAAATCTTGTAAACTGAAATGTCAATAAGTAAATAAAACTTAGCCCTTTCTTAATTCTTACATCTTTATCACTTTATTTATTCTTTGAATAATTTTAGTAAATAAATAAAATATAATTTAATCTATTTCTTACATTTTATTTCATTACTTATTAGACTAAATAAATAAAAAATAAATTTTTAACTTTTTTTTTTATAACTTGAATAAATTTTAAACTTAAAAACTAAAATACATAAGTTAAAATAAATATACTAAATAAATTTTTAACTTCAAATATTATAAGATGAATACATTTTAAAGTCAAACAATTAAATAAAATAGGAAAAAAAAAAAAAAACAATCAATTCATTCAATTGATGAATAATTTATTTATTTATATTTTCATAAAATTATATATTAGATATTTACTTATTTAGATTTATAAATAATAATTTATTATTTTATTTATATATAAAAAAAAACCGAACTGCCTGGACCGACCTGCCAAGCCCCAACTTTTTTTAACAGGCCAAACCCGACTCGACCTGTTTTCTCTTCAAGCTACTTTGGGCCCAGCTTGTTAAGTGCCTGATACGGTCAAATTGGACCATTAACAGGCCGAACCGCCTATTTTACCACCCTCAGGGCCAACACACACGTGGCCCCCAACCCAACCCCACCCCCAACACACACACACACACACACACACACACACACACACACACACACACACACACACACACACACACACACACACACACACACACACACACACACACACACACACACACACACACACACACATTTCAAAACTTTTACTTTTTTATTTTTTATTTTTATATAATATATAATATATCACACACACACACACATTTCACACACACACACACACACATTTCAAAACTTTTACTTTTTTATTTTTTATTTTTATATAATATATAATATATCCAAAAGGTAAGTGGGCCCTTTTTTATATACACGAAAAAAATAAATTTCAAAACTTTAAACTTTATTTTTATTTTTATGTCATATATAATATATCCAAAAAGTAAGTGGGCCCCTTTTTGATTTTTATATAATATATTATATATACAAAAGGTAAGTGAGCCCCTTCTATATATATGATCTGACGATTTATATACCTATTTGAGGTCTCCATTTCCTATCGTTTATTCTCGTTTTCGAGCATGTTTTTGTATATAATAGGTTTTGTGAGCCATGTGTAGGTACATATTCCCTACAATAAGGTTTTGAGCTTAAAGTCAAGTTTGGGAGGCAAAACCGAGCAAACAATGAGAATTGGAAGCCATTCAAAGTTGTCGCTGCCTCGCCGTTGACCCAAACCGTGGCGTGATTCATGGTCAACCGCGGCAAGCAAAACCATGTTTCCATGGTGGATCCGCCGTTGAGCCAAAACGTGACACTGAGACCGCGGCACTGGTCAACTCTGTTTTCCAAAGGTTGATGGGTTGAAATTGTAAGATGTCCATGCAGAACACCCATATTTCGGGGTCCATATCTCCCTCCTCATATTGAACTGGGCTTCCTACCATATATTTTCGAAAATCACCGAAAGTCTAATTTCCAGCAGTTTTTACGGATCACGATTCCGAGCTTTCTAAAGGGAGTTATGCGTGTTTCCGTAACGGTGCGCGAGGCTGGAAACACGACCTGTGTTCATGGAGAGTAACCATGGCGATTGAACTCACTCACCTCACCCACTCGCCTCAACCTCTGCCCAAACTTCACAAAAGCCATGGCAACTGATTATGGCGAGTGAACCACTCGCCTCAGCCACTCGCCATGACCCTAGAACGGGCAAACTTTTCTTTTCAAGCCCAAATTCGTCCCCAAACTTACCATAACTATAAATACACCTCTTTACCTCTTCTTTCAGAGATCCCCACGAAATTCTTCACCTTTCTTCACTCCATCTTCATCTTCTTCCCTAAACCAAGAGAGAGAGAGAGAAGCTTCTAAGCTCCCATGGAGGAGACTCCATGGGAAGCTCACCACCACCACTTTTTACCCTTCATCCACCACATTTGGAGTAGATTGCAAAGGGAAAGGAGCCACCACCACTTTTTACCCTTCATCCACCACATTTGGAGTAGATTGCAAAGGGAAAGGAGAGGTCTTTCGACCAATTTCGAGCTAGCAAGCATAAAGAACTTGGAGAAGGTCATCTTCAAGGGTTGTCTCTTCTAAACTCTTCTCTTTGTATTTCTTGTTTTCTAAATGTGTAACCCCACTTGGGAAATATTGTAAACCTATATTTGTGCTTATTTATGTTATGATTGTTCTTAAATCCATTTGGGTTTTGATTTATTCTTGTTATTATCGCATAATCTCTTATCTTGATATGCATGTGTGTGGAGATTGGAAATTGATATGTGTTCATGGATAGGATTAGGAGTAGATTAACTTAAATTTAGGAGTAGTTATAATCAAATATCCTATTTGTGTATATATGTCTTTGGAAGGTCGAAATGCCTTATTTTGATGGGTTTGAGTGTATGTGGGTTAGGATTGTACCTCCATGGATGACCTTCCGGGTATAGTCTTGACCACTTAGCTCTAAAAGAATGGATGAAACTTGTTTTATGCATGGCCGTGCTAGAATAGGTTTTGGCTCAATGTTCTGGTGCTTAATGGGTCTTTGGCCTTAAGACACATGCTCTTCCATGACCTTTAGGGAGCAAGAATAGATTTTGGTTTCCTTAATCAACGAATGATTCATAATAATAGATGATTTGGTTTCGGAACTCCTTAATCGTGAGAACGGGCCCATAACTTGAATTGGATGAATTTAATGCCTAATAATCAACTAGGTGTTCACTTGTATTTGGTGAACTAATAAGTACCTTGTATGACCACAATCATGCATCTCTCCAAACCACCATTTTATTATTTGTCTCTTTAAACACCATTCTCACCCCTCCATATTCTCTTTGTTTTTATTTGCACTCTTTACTTTACATTTACGCACACATCACACAGCAATATGCATACACCTTACACACACACACCATTCTCACCACATCCGTATTCTATTTACATTGCTTTAAACAAACACTAGAACTCGATACGATTGACAGATGACACCTCCATGTGGACTGATGTAGTAAAGATTGTTACTTTCAATTTAAATCAAAGTTCGTTCACTGGGATCGGTGATTCAATAGGTTGAATACTAATTAGCCTAGGAAAAATCTACTCTAAGTGCATGAAAATTAAATTGCATAATGCTTTGGGGTTTGGAAAATGGTTTGGATTCTTGCAAATGCTTAAAGATGTAAACTTTTAAAGTAAAAATGCAACCTTGATGAATAAAAATGCAAACTTGACACTAAAAATGCAAACTTGAGACTAACACTAAGCTAAATGCAACAAATAAACACACAACGTATGGATATATGGGAGAAAACACTAGGGAATCAATGTAACCTTCTTAGACCACTCAATGTCCTCACTTAGTCTCATTAGGCACTTCAATCCAATTTTAGGGTTGTTTTAAGATAAATCCATTAAGCTCTAGGTTTTTCCATTACCTACACATGGTCATGTAATAGGCAATGGTCAATCCCTTCATTTATCCTTAAAACTCTAGCCAAGTTGGTCTAGCATGGTCATGCATAAACCAAACTCTCCCAATTACTAAGCTTGTGAGAGAATTAGATGGGATGGTCACCCACACCTACTCTCAACACCTTAAATAAACCAAATTCTCAAACCCACATCCCTTGTGGTCACAACAAAACATGAGAAGAGAAATTAGAGCAATTGATTCAATAATTGAGACTAAAATCGAATTGAATTAGAGAATAGACTAATTAATTACATAGAGTAGTCCAATGTGGTTACATCAATCCCCTAGCTAAGAAATTAGTTACACATCAAAGGAAAAAGAAAGAAGAAAACAAGAGAGTAGAGAAAACCCATTGTGTTGAAAGCTCCCTCTTGTGACTCCTCTTCTTCTTACTTGCAAAACCTCCAAAGATGGATGAGAAATGGTTATGTGAAGGTAATATGTGAAGAAAATGGTGGAAAAATGTAAAAAGGTGGAATCTTGGTTGATTTTTGGGTGAGAGAAGATGATGGAAGGTGAAGGGATTTTGGAGAGATGATTCTTGGATCTAGGTTTAAAAATGATGTAAGTATGAAGGGGTGTGTGTTTTAGAACAAAGAAAATAGGATATATATAGTGGGTGCCAAAAACTGGGTCTCAAACCCGTCACTTGCTGAGCTGGAAGGGAGGTCGCCACCAAGTTGGCTATCGATGGCGACCAGGGTAGGTAGCGAACTTCACTGCCCATTTTGAACTAAAAGGTCGCCACCAAGTTGGCTATCGATAGCGACCTAGGTAAGTAGCGAACTTCTCTGGACTATTGGATGGAAGGTCGCCACCAAGTTGGCTATCGATGGCGACCTTGGTAGCGATCACCTGGAATTTCTCAGCCTCGCGCACCGTTACGGAAATGGGCATAACTCCTTCTAGAAACATCGGAATTGTGATCCAAAAAGTGCGTCGGAAACTAGACTTCCGTGGCTTTCAATCCATAGGTAGTAAGACACACAATTCAACCGGAGCTTGGAGATATAGGCCCCGCAACCTGGCCGTTCTGCACTGGTTGAAAATCAATTTTCAATGGTTCTTCCAATTTGCTCATTTTCTCCATATTTTGACTTCTTTTCTTCCAAAATAAGATTTTAACATCACTTAAATGGAATGGACCTACACATGCTCAACAAAACACATTAAACCACCTAATACACTCGAAAACAAGCTAAAGGACATGATACTGAGGGCCTAAATGTAACACAATTTTGGCACGATCATGGACTATACCCTTGCTTGTTGCTATACTCACTACAAGAAATATGGTCTTTTTCGAGGGCTAAATATTGTCGGAAAATGTCACAAAGTCATTGGAAATATATACTTATGACGGGAAAAGATCGTCAGTCTCCATCGGAAATGATATCGTGGGAAATAAACCTTTTCTGACCAGCCCTTGAAAATAAAATTATTTCCGAGGGAAAAAAGTGGTCGGAGATGGAAGAAAGATACGGTCAAAAATGTTATTCATTCAATACCAAGGGATTATTTTTTACGGCATTTACCGTCATAAATAATGAATTAATGAGGGAGGCTGTGATCGCAAATAAGGTATTAATGAGGGAAGTTGGAGTCAAAAATAATTTACGTTGCAATTGAAAGAAAATAAATTATTACACGAAATCCAATTGATTAAAATTAAAATAGTTCTAAGCTAATGTGTATATACATAGAACTCGTCAAACATCTTAAATCTCTCTTAAGAAGTTCAATTTCTTCTTCACCATATATGCTTCTTTTGTGTCTATACGGAAAACATACATAAAATTATTAATATCATAATAGAAAAAATAAAACAAGAAAGCATATATGATACTAAGTTTTTCTCATTCAATCATTTCATCAAACAACTTGCGTGTAAATTAAAAAGTAATAAAAAATCTCAAAAAAAAAAATTAAAATTAAAAAGTAATAATAAGAGATAAAAGTAGATAATAAAAGAACTATCATACCTGTGACATAAACAAATAATGTAGGGAACGATATAGTGTCATCTCGCAGCCAAGCAAGGAGATCTGAAGAAAAAAAAAAACTAGTTTTTAATAGCTGGAGGATAAATTAAAGAAAAATGTAACATGATTCTAGAAATTAATTGAATATTATGCTGAAAACAATACAACTCATGTATAAACTCAAAGAAACACAAAGAAATTCAATAATAATAAAAAATATATATGAATGTAGTTAGTTGATGTTGTGAAATATTGGTAAGAAAAAAGAAAAAGAAAAAAAGGGCCAGAGTGAAGGAGGACGAACACAGAGGTTGCGTTGTGATTACTCGTGCATTTGTTTGAATGAGAAAATAGTGAATAAATAGGAATAGGGTTATGTTTAGATTTGACCAAATATTGATTAGGTGAGGGTGAGCTTATCATGTTAGTGCGTAGCCACTTGTGCTCTATTAAAACAAATGAAGTAAATTTTTATAGAATATAAATTAAGAATATTAAATTAATATTAAGCTGAAATAATAAATATTAATCGTAAAATTAATAAATTAAACTAGAAATTTTTAAGAACTTATAAATAAAAAATTAATAATTAAAAAAAAGCTAAAAACTAAAATAAAAAATATTATTTGAAAAAAAAAATTAAAACAATGTAATTATTATTAGTTTAAAAATAATATGAAATAGTAAATAATAAATTAAAATTAATAGTTTAATATCAATAATTTTGAAACTGATTATTTCCGATGATTAGGTTACAATAGTTAGAAATAGATTGTATTTTTGAGGGTTAGGTTCTGGTGGTCGGAAATAGTATCGTGTTTCCAAGTGCTATTTCCGAGGATCAACTATTGTGGTTGGAAAATATTCATTTTTTCCAAGGACTAGGAATCTGTTGTCAAAAATAGTATTGGCGCCAAGCTTTGGCGCCATTTTCACATTATTTGTGACGACTTTAGTCACTATTACTGAGGGTATTTGTTTCGTCGTTACAAATATACATTATTGTTACACTTTTCTGACAACTTGATTTTTATCGTTGGAAAAACATCGATTACCGACCATAATTTCACTCCATCGGAAATAGTTGGTTGGAAAAGACACTATTTCTTGTAGTGACTAGTCTCTAGTCACTTGCACTAACAAGGTGAACTTGAAATATAAATGTTTTTACATGCAAAACGACACCTGTCAATATACACACACACAAATTCAGAACACAAATGGTCTCTTGCCAATGTAGTTGGACTCTTCCATGGGAGCCTCCACCACCACGGTTCAACGCCTAAGGTGTGTATATATTTATATTCTTTGTCCCTCATTGGCTTTAACTCCCAAGTGTGGGTGTCCTCTCCTCATTGTGGGAGTAGTATTCCGGGCTCTGCTAGCAGAGATCAACATTTTATAAATTATGAGATTATGTGGTAACTGATGTGATGTTGACACGTGCCACATCATTTGGGACATAATTTTTTTTTTTTTTTTTTAAATTAGGATGTCTAACATTACTCATATATTATATATCCAAAAGGGAAGTAGTCCCTTTTTGTTAGCTGTCAGCCTGTCAGTTTTTTTTTTTTTTAATAATTTTTTTTTAATGTTTATCTTATTATTATTATTATTTTAATGTGTATCTTCTTATTTTTGAAATTAAGGCGTGAAACATATATAATTAAGTTAGTTTTAAATTAAAAATATTATTACTATAATAAATAAAGAAAAAGTCCAATTTTAACTTAGAAGAGAAATATATTCATTTTAGGATTAGGTTTCCTATGCATCATGATTCATGACCTAGTCTAACATATATATATATATATATATATCTGTGTGTGTGTGTTGGTTCTTTAGTAAAGACGTTCTGAAATTATAAATTAAGGACGTCCAACCACAGTTACACATTCACATTGGGTGTGGGTATTTGTTAATGTGAGACTGTAGGCCCAATGTGAATGTGTGGCTGTGATTGGACGTCCTAAAATTATAAGTTTAGGACGTCCTGACTAGAGAACCACCATATATATATACAGTCTTTCTATTATCAGTTCGAACTGATATAAAATATACCAGTTCCTTACATGTGGGCCATTGGATTTAAAAGATGTTTTGACAAGTGCATGCAGCCAAGTCATAGTATTTAAATCCAATGGCCCACATGCAAGGAACTGATATATCTTTCGTTAGTTTGAACTGACAATAGAAAAACTGTATATATATAATTGTTTTTTTTTTTTTTTCCATTTTTTCACTTAAACAATTTCATTCCTACTGCTACAATTAATTTTTTCTTATTCTTCAGTTCATCTATCCGAATAATTTCAGGTACGATATTACAAATTAATAAATATTTTAGGTTTTTTTTTTTTCATTTTTTTATATTTGTTATTTTCTTAGGTTATTAATATGATTTCTTTAATGATTCTTCTTTTAAAAAAAATGATATTATTTTTCTACATTTATTATACTAGTTTTTGTTTTCTTCATTTAAACGTTTATTTATTTAAATTATTTCAATTTTTTTATTTGATCTTCAGATGAGAAAGCCATCGACAATTGATAGGTTTTTCAAAAGAAATAAAACTTCAAAAGCCGGCTCATCTTCATCAACATGTAATATTAATATTCCAGCTTCTGAAAATAAATCCAAAAATCTTCCAACAAATGATATTAACCAAGATAATAAATCTTTGGAACGTGACCCATGATTATGTCGATAAATATGGGATTATTCGGTCAATGAACGTGATGAAATTCGTCAAGCTTATATTAAAGCCAGTCCATTCTAACCCATTATTGACCATTATATTTGTCTAGGGTTAATTTGAATATTTTATTTTTGTCTTGGTCCCCCAAAGCCGAAATCCCGGCTTCGCACCTGACCACCATCATTACATCATAGTATATGACGGAATGAGCCCCTACAGAAGATGGAGAAGCATCTTAGTATATGCAAGACTCAAGAGAGCCTTGTGTTCTAGCAAGCGGTCTCACCTGATCAACAATCGACTGAGCTTCAACTTGCTCTAACGCTTTCTTTTGTCTATTCCTTTTTAACGGTTGATTAACTATCACATTCAGGCTGAACTGCATATCTTCCATATGATTTGATGATAGTTAAATAGTAAGAGATTTATACACACACACATATATATATATATATAGAGTAATATTAGAGAGAAATTCTCAATAAATAGCGCTTGTAAATTCAACACTCAAATTAGTAATATAATAGGGATCATTTTGCATGCATATCATACATAAGTCATAAGGCAACAACAATTGTGTTTCGCGTTGGTGACGTGAAACACAATTTGTTTTTGTGAACCACAATTCACGGAAAAACAAAACAAATTGCGTACGTTTCACAAACACAATTGTGTTACACAATGTGAAACACAATTTAGAAACACAATTTAGACTAATCTAAAGTATACAAGACAAAGACAAGACCTTGACTAAAATATGAACAACTTTTTAAGTCAAGTCTTGAAAGAAATATGAACTACTTTTTAAGAAAGAAATATGTACTACTTTTTAAGTCGAGTCTTGAAAGATTGCAGTGTTGAATGATATGCAAAACCTGGAGTTAAAGATGGGGAAGACTTTTCAAACCTTAAGAATTATTGAGATAAAAAAAATATTAATGCACATAACATAGCTAACAATACAATAAGAGATTTATACACACACATATATATATATATATAGAGTAATATTAGAGAGAAATTCTCAATAAAGAGCGCTTGTAAATTCAACACTCAAATTAGTAATATAATAGGGATCATTTTGCATGCATATCATACATAAGTCATAAGGCAACAACAATTGTGTTTCGCGTTGGTGACGTGAAACACAATTTGTTTTTGTGAACCACAATTCACGGAAAAACAAAATAAATTGCGTACGTTTCACAAACACAATTGTGTTACACAATGTGAAACACAATTTAGACTAATCTAAAGTATACAAGACAAATTAAGACAAGACCTTGACTAAAATATGAACAACTTTTTAAGTCAAGTCTTGAAAGAAATATGAACTACTTTTTAAGAAAGAAATATGTACTACTTTTTAAGTCGAGTCTTGAAAGATTGCCGTGTTGAATGATATGCAAAACCTGGAGTTAAAGATGGGGAAGACTTTTCAAACCTTAAGAATTATTGAGATAAAAAATATATTAATGCACATAACATAGCTAACTCATTTTCTTTACATGATTGGATTTCAGTCCAATAGAGATTTAATGATTCCATATTGACAAGATGGTATAGAATTGAGTTCATGCATGATTTAAAATTATGAAGCTGATCCACTATAATGCTGCTTTTTATGTTTAGTGACTGCAATAGAATTTAAATCACAATGGAATTAATTAAAAGTGAAATCTAATTATTAACGCAATAAATTAATTAAGAACTCGGTTATATTTTAATTGGAATCATCAATGAAATGAAATATATTTTGTTTGGCAAAATTTTACAATCTCGTCAATTTTATTATTTAATAAACCTGATATTAAAAGTAATTTATAATACTTAAATAAAGAATTAAAATTGTCTTTGCACGTAAATATTAAAAGTAATTTACAAACGTGGAGTTAAAGATGGGGGAGGACTTTCCAAACCTTGAGAATTATTGAGATATTGTAAATTGAAAAATCCAGACCCTATATATATTCAGATCTAAATTATCATCCGCACTACTCAAAAAACTTTCACAATGGGATTGCCAAGCTTGAGCACAGTATTCTCACTTGTTTCCTTGCTCTTGTTTGTTATATTACATTTTTCGCTTAATGTTGCTTCTGATCCTACTGGAGAAGCTCATGCTCTTCTCAAATGGAAAGCCACCCTTCAAAATCACAACACTTCTCTCTTGCCTTCCTGGACCCTTTATCCTATTAATTCCACCAATAATTCTGCCCACCACAAAACTAAAACAAGCTTGTGTCTATGGTCCGGAATTTCTTGCAACCATGCTGGAAGCCTCATTGGTGTTAACCTGGCCAGCTTAAATTTAAGAGGTACGCTTGATGAATTTTCTTTCTCTTTGTTTCCTCAGCTTTCTTATCTTGATCTTAGCACAAATGAACTCTTTGGTACCATTCCTCCTCAAATCAGTAACCTCTCCAAACTCAAGTACCTTAATTTGTCAACCAACAAGTTGTTTGGCAACATACCACTAGAAATTGGCCAATTACATTCTCTTGACAGTCTAGATTTGAGTGAAAATCAACTCAATGGTTTTATTCCTCATTCAGTTGGTAGTTTGAGCAACTTGAGCATTTTGTACCTCTACAGTAACAATCTTTCTGGCTTAATTCCCATAAAAATAGGAAAGTTGATGTCTCTTACCGATCTAAGGTTGAGTTACAATTGGTTTACTGGCTCAATTCCTCCTTCAATTGGTAATATGAGCAACTTAAAACTTTTGTACCTCAACAACAACAATCTTTCTGGCTCTATCCCCAAGGAAATAGGAAATTTGATATCTCTTATTGATCTAGAGTTGAGTAACAACCAATTTACTGGTTCTATTCCTCCTTCAATTTATAATCTGAGCAACTTAAGCATTTTGTGCCTTCACCATAACAATCTTTGTGGCTCCATTCCCCTAGAAATAGAAAAGTTGACTTCTGTTACCGATTTAGAGTTGAGTTACAATTGGTTTAATGGCTCCATTCCTCCTTCAATTGGTAATATGAGCAACTTAAAACTTTTGTACCTCAACAACAACAATCTTTCTGGCTCTATCCCCGAGGAAATAGGAAAATTGATTTCTCTTATTGATCTAGAGTTGAGTAACAACCAATTTACTGGTTCTATTCCTCCTTCAATTTATAATCTGAGCAACTTAAGCATTTTGTGCCTTCACCATAACAATCTTTGTGGCTCCATTCCCCTAGAAATAGAAAAGTTGACTTCTGTTACCGATTTAGAGTTGAGTTACAATTGGTTTAATGGCTCCATTCCTCCTTCAATTGGTAATATGAGCAACTTAAAACTTTTGTACCTCAACAACAACAATCTTTCTGGCTCTATCCCCGAGGAAATTGGAAAATTAATTTCTCTTATTGATCTAGAGTTGAGTAACAACCAATTTACTGGTTCTATTCCTCTTTCAATTTGTAATCTGAGCAACTTAAGCATTTTGTACCTTCACCGTAACAATCTTTGTGGCTGCATTCCCCCAGAAATAGAAAAGTTGACTTCTGTTACCGATTTAGAGTTGAGTTACAATTGGTTTAATGGCTCCATTCCTTCTTCAATTGGAAGTATGAGCAACTTAAGCATTTTGTACCTCAACAACAACAATCTTTCTGGCTCTATCCCCGAGGAAATAGGAAAATTGATTTCTCTTATTGATCTAGAGTTGAATAACAACCAATTTACTGGTTCTATTCCTCATTCAATTTGTAATCTGAGCAACTTAAGCATTTTGTACCTTCACCGTAACAATCTTTGTGGCTGCATTCCCCCAGAAATAGAAAAGTTGACTTCTGTTACCGATTTAGAGTTGAGTTACAATTGGTTTAATGGCTCCATTCCTTCTTCAATTGGAAGTATGAGCAACTTAAGCATTTTGTACCTTAACCATAACAATCTTTCTGCCTCCATTCCTACTTCAATCGGTAGTCTGAGTAACCTACAACAATTGAACCTCGATTGTAATAATCTTTCTGGCTCCATTCCTAATGAGATAGGAAACTTGACATCTCTTTCTACATTAAGTTTGCAATTTAATCAACTCAAAGGTTCTGTGCCTTCATCACTTGGTAGATTGAGTAAATTACAGTTTTTGTATGTTGGTCACAACAACCTTTCTGACTCCTTTCCTCCAATATTTGAAAATTTCACAAAGTTGACTGTTCTCGCACTATTTCAAAACAATTTCATTGGCATTTTGCCTCATGATGTTTGCCGAAGCAGATCACTTCAAAAATTGTCGTTAAGTGGCAACCATTTTTCTGGCCCTATCCCTACAAGCTTGAAAAATTGTACAAGCTTGTTTAGGGTTCGTTTGGAAGGAAACCAATTCACTGGAAATTTTTTTGAAGATTTTGGTATCTATCCAAAGCTGAATTTCATAGATATTAGCCATAACAAATTTTATGGTCAAATCTCATCAAATTGGGGAAAGTGTCCACAATTACGGGATCTAAGAATTGCTGGGAATGATATTAATGGAACCATACCTCCTGAGATTGGAAACACAACTAATCTAGAAGGCATTGACTTTTCTTTCAACCATTTAGGTGGGGAGATTCCAAAAGAAATCGGAAGGTTGACTTCTCTAATCAAGTTGATTTTGAATGGGAATAAACTTTCTGATTCAATACCCAGAGAGCTTGGCTTCCTCACCGAACTTGAGTACCTAGACTTGTCTGCAAATAGATTGAGCAGCTCAATTCCTGAAAATCTAGACAACTTGTCGAAATTGTACTACTTGAATTTGAGTTGCAATCAGTTGAGTCAAGAAATTCCAATTCAGTTGGAGAAGTTAAATCAACTATCCGAGCTAGATTTGAGTCATAACTTGCTCAGAGGGGAGATACCATATGAAATTTGCAATTTGAAGAGCTTGGAGATGTTGAATCTGTCACACAATAACCTCTTTGGTTTAATTCCAAGAAATTTTGAAAATATGCATAGCTTGTCAATTATAGACATCTCTTATAATGAGTTGCATGGTCCAATTCCTGACAACAAAGCATTTCAAGATGCTTCAATAGAAGAATTACAAGGGAATGAAGGATTGTGTGGTAATGTTAGCGGACTACAACATTGCAATGTTCTGGTGTCACAAAGGCATGGCTTTACAAAGGCAAGGAAAATCATGTTCGTAATTGTGTTCCCTCTGTTTGGAACGCTTGCTCTTTTAATTGGGGTGATTGGAATATTTATTACTTTTCAAAGGAGGAAGAGAGACTCAGTACATGAAGAACCAAACAATACAAACAACCAAGAAACATTTTCGGTATTGACATTCGATGGAAGAATCATGCATGAAGATATCACACGGGCAACAATGAATTTTGATGCTGATTATTGCATTGGAAATGGTGGATCTGGAAGTGTTTACAAAGCAGAGTTGCCATTTGGGGATGTTGTAGCTGTTAAAAAGTTGCACTCGTTACATGCTAGTGGGAGCGAGACGACAACGTATCTGAAAGAATTTGCAAGTGAAATTAGAGCACTGTCACAGATTCGACATCGAAATATTGTGAAATTTTACGGTTTTTGTTCACATTCTCGATACTCGTATCTAGTTTACGAGTACATTGAAAGGGGTAGCTTGGCCACAATCCTGAGCAACGATGGAGCAGCATCAGAACTTAACTGGAGCAAGAGAGTGAATGCTATTAGAGGTGTGGCTGATGCCTTGTCATACATGCACCACGGTTGCTACCCACCGATTGTTCATCGAGACATATCAAGCAAGAATGTATTGTTGGATTTGGAATATGAAGCCTATGTTTCAGACTTCGGCATTGCTAAGGTTCTCAAGGTAGACTCATCCAATTTGACTGAACTTGCAGGCACTTATGGATATGTTGCACCAGGTATATAATTCATTCATTATTGTAGCCTTACAAGTTACTCCTATATAATTAATTGACTATGTCATGATCATGTATTTTTGCAGAGTTTGCTTACACAATGAAGGTAACCGAAAAATGCGATGTGTTTAGCTTTGGAGTGTTAGCATTGGAAGTGATCAAAGGAAATCATCCAAAAGAGTTTCTTTTCTCGATTTCAACTTCATCTAGCAATATGAACATAGCACTCAATGACGTGCTAGATGGACGAATTCCACCACCTTCATTTGAAGTTGAGAAAAAACTGAAATCCATCATGGAGGTGGCCTTTTTATGCTTAGATGTGAATCCACAGTCCAGACCAACCATGCAAATCGTGTCTCAACTTCTATGCAACTAGATCCTGTCTTGCACGGTCATTACACTATTAGCTCTTGTCGTCTCAATTTCCTTTTGTTGCAATATTATATATGTACGGTTTGAATTAACACTTTTGAGTATTTGTTTAATAAAGTGTTTGTAAGGATTCCCATTTGTTGATTGGCTTGGTTTCGTGGACAAACCACATGTTGGGGTTGATGTAAGGTTAGCCTAGGAATTGGTGATCATCCAATGGCCCTCTCAAGACCTCAAGAGAAGAAGCACAAAAGGTATATTTTAGTGCTTACTTGCTTTGAAGAGATCTAGTTGCACACACACACAACTCATGCATATCTTTTAATCTTGTATGTTGTGTGTTTTATATGTGTGCATTCTTAATTGTTGAATGTCTCTTCATGCATGTTTATTTGATTGCATCTAGTTTATTGAAATGTCATAACATGATTAGGCATTAGGATGCAAAGTCATGAATTTTATTCATGCTTATTTGAATTGATTGCATCTTATTCTATGATAATGCCATGACATGATAGGCATTAGGTTGCATTCAATTCCCACACTTGCACTTCATGTTTGTTAGCTTTTAGTGTGGTGTAATTCGTTTTCGTTTGTGTGATCAGAAACGTCCGCGCTTGCACGATGGTGTGCATGTCTTAGCGTGATGGTTGACCACTTGAGAAGGTCTCATTCTTCTCTTGGATAAGTGTTAGATTTGGTTTGGTTGATTGGAGTAAAGTGTCTAGTTTCAAAAGATTGGATTTCAATGATTTAAATGGTTTTCAAAACTGACCTCTGTATGGTCATGTGACCATAACCTCTTATACAAAACTTTAAAATGAGTTTTGAAAATTTCTGTACAAACTAGACACCCATACCTTTCCAACGGTATATTATTCGTAATATTTCATAACCGTTTGGATTGGTTTTGAAATCTCCAAAGTGACCACCAAAACAGGGCAACTATGTTGTTGTCCGTTTCTGACCTTTGGTCACTCAATTGGCCATAACTTTTTCTACAGATATTGAAATGTCATTCTATAAAAACGAGTAGAAAGTACACATCCATACCTTTCCAATGATATATTATACGAAAGGTTTCGATGTCGTTTGGTCATATTTCGGAGCACTCGAATCTTGAGCTACTGCACTGTCGCGAGTAACGCGAAAATGCCCATAGTTTTTCTAATTCTTCCAAAACGACATAGTTTCACTTGGGCACTATAAATACATATCTTTCTCATCATTTTGAGGTGTGAGCCACAAAATGAAACCCTAGAGAGAGAGGCTCCATATTCTTGAGAGAGAAAGCACCAAGATTGCTTCTTTAACTCTCTAAACCCAAAACCCATCTCCATCTTGCATCATTCAACATCATTTGAGCATGGGTCTTCTTCAACACACATGGTATGATTTGTTGAACACTAATCTCATCTAATTTTAGTGTTTTTACTTATCAATTTTATCTCTTTTATTACTTGTATGTTCTTGAGTAATTTCTACATACATGATTGAGATTATGTGTTGATTGGGTTTATTTTAACACAGCTTAATTGATTAGGTCATTATTGCCTAAAAGCTATGCCATAAACATTCTTGTGTGCTTTATTGATAACTAGGTTGATAGATTGTGTTTTAATCAACTAGTTAATCCTTTGAATGTTTGTGGGTTATTTTTGATAGCTTTGTATCTAGGATTGGTTATCCTTTACTTAGCAAAAGTTGTATGCCATTTCATATAGTTATTTTCATATCTAGGATTGATTTTATTGTCATCATATAATCCTAGGTAAGCATCTAGAGTACCCTAGCTCTTATTGCATATTTGGATATCATTGCATATTCACATAGGGTGTTGATCTCTTCGGAGAAGTAAGTCCTGTGTGATAGACTGGGATTAGGTCGTACACCGGGATTAGGTGGTCACATGAGCAAATTGGACTAGGTCTACTTTTACAGGCCTGCGGGTAGTGGTAGCGGGATATAGGCCGGGATTAGGCCGTCAAACCGGGATTAGGTTGTATACGCTATCACAATTAGTGGATTCGAGGTTCGAGTGTGGCGCACTATAATAGCCCGTGGTTTTTCCCTGTTGAGGGTTTCCACGTAAAAATCAAGTGTCATTTATATTTCCGCACCTTATTACACTTGTTTATTGTTTTGTGAATTGGGTTATATTTGTAATATTGACTAATCCGAAAATTTGGTAATAACGGATTAACAATCCTTTCACAAACCCTCTATGTCACGTTTTTAAAAGACACCCACGCCTATAATGGTAAAATTTGTACATTTTCAGTGTTAATGATAAAAATCATGAAGCACTAAAGTGGCATTTGACCTTGTGAAATGAATGTTAATATCACATTATTAGAGGTTATCTCAAAAAATCTTCCAGAAGGTGAATTTGTTGATTCTCAACATCATGAAGTAAAGATGAATGTTATTATCACATTATGCAAAGAGATCCATCAAACCAAAGAATAATCACTTGTAAAAATGTGAATTTGTTGTGAACTGATGATTTGAAACTGTTATACTAGCCTAAAAGAATAAGAAGATACATGACAACCCCAAATATAATGCATCTAGCACATATCTATGATTCAGGAACCTAAGACACATTGAATAAAGTGTTTGCCTGATATGAAGTGGTTGACTAGTGAGCAGGCAAGGACAAACAAGACAAGATCAGGTCACACAAGAGAGTCGAGTGTTCCGCAAGCAGTCTCACCTGATCAACAGTCGACTGAGCTTCATCTTGCTCTAACACTTTCTTTTGTCTATTCCTTTCTAGCAGTTGAGAAACTACCACATTCAAAGTGAATTGCATATCTTCCATATGATTTGATGATAGTCAAGACTCAAATAGCAAGGCTCAGTTTGGGAATGCTTCCTAAGTTGCTGTTGGGACAAAAAGTGATTATGAGCATAGACTAGGGTGTTTGGTAAAATTCTAAGGAAGTGCTTTTGGTCACTTTTAGTTTCTCCCAACTGAGTTTTTTAAAAGCTACATTTTGTAGCTTTTAAAAAACTGCTTCTACTTCTGATCGAGTCTTTTTGGTGGATTTTTGTTCTTTTTCTTTTTTATGTTACCCTTAAATGACAATGCATTATTATTCCTTGACCAAGTTTTCACTACAAATTATTTATTTATTTTATAACATTTTTATGGTCACATAAAAATAAAATAAAATATCTATTTTATAACATATTTATGGTCACACAAAAATAAAATAAATTATTTATTTTCAAAGCATCTTCAATAGCAATTCTACATTTATTCTATATATTTTAAAACAAATTATTTATTTTATAACATGTTTATGGTTCTCACAACACTTTTAAAAATCAGTTTACCAAACACTCAGTTGATTCTTCCCACAGCAAATCCAAAAACAATTCTCCCCACAGCATAATCAAAAGCAATTCTCCCCACAACACAGAAATGCCAAACTAAGCCTCTCATCTGTCCAATTTGAATGGGTCCATAATCGGCCCAAACTTTTAAGAATTAAAATTAGGATTTTATGGAGAACTAACCATTTGAAAGATCTAAGGAAAACTAGCGTCCTATAAGCATTTTTCGCTTGCTATTTTTTGAAAAGAAAAATCAAAACGAAAATAGTATTTTTGGTTTCAGTTTCAAAATCCGAAAACGTGTCTGGTAGCATATATTGAGAATTATTTTCAAAAATAAAAAAGGTAAAAACGCGTTCGGTAAATTAATTGAAAATGTTAAAAAATATATATTTTAATATCAAATTTGCATTTTTCATTTTTTTTATATTATAATTTAAAATTATAGAATAATTTGGTTCAATAATAGGTCAATAATTCATCAAAAATAAGTACAAGTAAATGATTCAACATTAATCTCTTAATTAATAAATATTGATTTTTATAAAATAAATATTAGTTTTACATTTTTTATTAAATATAAATTACATGGAAAAGATTTAAAATATTAAAAAAAAAACTTAAAAAAAAAAAACAAAACAAAGGAGCAGATCTGTAGCATCAATCTGCTCCTCCAAATCAGATCTGCGGGTAGAAGAATAGCATATGTGAGAAGAAGAAGAAGAAGATCTGTGAGAAGAAGATCCGTGAGAAGAAGAAGTAGAAGAAGATATGTGAGAAAAAGAAGAAGATCCGTGATAAGAAGAAGAATAAAATGAAAAACGGTTAACGAACGTAAACTTGAAATCATTTTTGGAAAACAAAAACGAAAACGGTTTGAAAAACAGTTGCAGGACAGGACAAGTCTCATTTTGTCTGGTAAAAAGATAACATTAACCTTATGAGTTATGAATGTTTAGGGTTGTCCGAGGATCTGGATCCTCTCCACACTTTAATTGTCCTCACCTCCATCATCTATTGACACGTGTCAAATAAAGCAAATCAATTGTGTAGATTATTTCAATTAGTTTTATGTCAACTTTACTAAAAGATAGAATTAATGAAGACTACTGATTTAGGTGAGGACAATGTGAGGTGAGGAGGGGATCCAAATCCATGTCCGGTAGAGAGTATTTGGAGTGTTTTTGTTTTTGAGAATCAAAAACAATTTTTAAAATACTTTCGGTAACCGTTTTTCATTTTGTTTTCAAAAAGCAAAAAAACAAAACAAATAACAAATAACAAAACTAGTGTTAAAATGAAACATGGAAAACACGTGAAACCTGTTTTCCATATTTTTCATTTTTTTTATAAGAAAACTCTTTTTTTTTTTTTTTTCTATGTACTAATCTTCTTCTCGTCATAGCCACAGACAAGTCTTCTCCTTCTTTTCATCATAGGTCTTCTTCTTATTCTTCTTCTTCCTATCTTCTCCAAGAACCTGATTTGGAGGAGCAAATTCGCAGCATCGATCTGCTCCTCTGTTTTTTTTTTTTTTTTTTTTTTTTTTTGTTTATAGTTTTTTTTTTTGTTTAAATTTATTCCATGTAATTTAATATTTAATAAAAATTAATATTTGTTAATTATGAGATTAATGTTGAATCCTTTACTTGATACCTATTTGTGATAAATTATTGACATATTATTTAACCAAATTATTCTATAATTTTAAGTTATAATGTTAAAAATAAAAAAATTACAAAATACAAAATAAAAAATTGATATTAAATATATATATTTTAACATTTTCAATTAATCTACCAAATGAGATTTTACCCTTTTTATTTTCAGAATACAATTAGGAGAGCTAATGGTCCTAAAGTCTTTAATGTTTCTTTTATTCTTTGTATTAATTTTACATCTTCAATATTGAAATATCTTTGACCATTTTTGCTAAGCTTATTGTAAAGGGGTCTTACTAAAGTGCTTAGGTTGGGGATGAATTTCTACCATAATTTAATAATCCTAAATTTTTTTGTATTTCTTTAGTTTCTTCTAATTTATTAGGGAAATTCAATATTTTTGTAGTTATGTGCGGTTGAAGTTCTATTTTCTTTTTGGAAAGAACGATATTATTATCTTTACATAAGTCAAGGATTTTATGGATTCTTTATCTAGCTTTATTTGCCAAAAACCACTTTTACAATCAAATTTAGAAAACCATGCTGCCCTTTGGATACAATTGACTAATTCATCTTTGTTAGGGAGTTTGTAACTATTCTTTAAGGTTTTATCGTTTAATCTTTTGTAATTTATAACCATCCTACTTTTTCCCCTTTTTTGTTCACTATGATTACTAACTATAAATGCTGGGCTCCTAAGTCCACTAGTGCTTTCTCTGATTACCCCCAATTCTAAAAGATCTTTAATATGCATTTTGCATTCTTTTTTAGGCTATAGGCTAGGTCTTGAGTTATTATGGTAATGTCAAGGTCTATGATTTCTAGCTTGCATACTTCTGTGTTATTTACTGGGCTTTCACCAATAATCTTTATTCTTTCTAAATTTTCTATTTTATTTTTTTATATCTATAGGCCATCATTTATCCTCTAGGCCTTCTTGTTTAGATTCTATTCTAGAGATTATACAAAGATCTTTAGCATAGTCTTCCATTAGATATTCATCTATTTCTTCATAGCTTAAAACTTGATTAGGTTCTAAGTTTAAATTTACTATTGAATCTTCTAATAATGAATCAAAATATTCTAAATCGGTTGGTTTCTCTATATTATTCATTTTCTTTATATAGGGAAGGTTGCTAGTTTCTAGCTTTGGTTGTATAAATGTGGATTATTAAAGAAATTTACACCATTTGGTGTTATTAACATGCTTCCATTATTTCCTAATATAAAATTTAAACCTAGAATAAACTTATAACTACTAACTTGCTTTGTTACTAAGGTTTGGGATAGGTTATGTACTTCTCCATTAATCCTAATAGGCATGTTGATTATACATTTAGTTATTTGTAATAGCGACCCATTAAATTGCCTCAGTCATACAGTTGTTCCTAGTTTAGTTCTAAATTCCTCTAGGGCTAAGCTTTCATGTATGGTACATTTATTGGCTCATGTATCTATCATGGCTTTGGTATATATTCTTTTGGATTTATATAGAATTTAATGGTGCGTGGGACGGGACGGGATAACGTGGAATAGTTTGTTCTTGTCCCATGTTTGGCACGACATTAGTATGGGACAAGGTGGGACAAAATTCATAAAAAACTGTCCCACCCTAGACCCTCGGCCCTTGGCCAAGTTGTTCCCTGGTATGGGACAAGCGTCTAAAAGACGATTTTACCCTTTAACATTTTCAAAAATTACAAACCTATCCTAAATAAAACAAAATCCAAAACCTATTTTCCCTTTCTCTTTCTCTCACTCTCTCTTCTGCCTCTCTCAATTGTTCTTGCTGCCGGTGGTTGAAATCCACTCGAATCTTCTTCTTTTGCTTGAATCAACTCGAATCTTCAACGAACAGGTATGTAGTCTGCTTTTAATCCAATTTCGTGATTTGATTTAACGAAAATTTGTTTCTTCTTTCTCTATTTAGATTGAATTTGATCTAGGGTTTAGGCTAGGGTTTTATTTTGTGAGAAATTGGTTTGGATGGTTGGAATTGATGATTGCATGTGTGCTTACTAGATTTATATGTATATTTAGCTTCAAATCCATCACAAAAACATGATATAAACAAAGAAGAAACATGGAAACTTTTTATTTATTTTTGTCTGGGAAAGAAAAGTTGTTGATATGAAGTACATATAGGAGTTGTATTAAGAGTCGTGTGTTTGTAACGATTAATATCATTAGGTTTCGATAGACCCCTAACCCAATTGTTTTTTTATTTCAAATAAAAGGATTTAGCTATTATACATGACATGTATAGTTACATGAGTAATTATGACAGAACATTATTTTATTTTTAAATATTTAACTTTCATAGATCATGGTAGAAATCAAATGACTAACAATTTAACTTGTAAATATATGAAACATTTATAGTAACTAAGCCCTTTAATTAAATGATGGGATAAAATTTTGGTAATGTTTAATTGTTAATCATAAAAATAATTAAAATGATTATCATAATGAGTTTAATATATCAACTAATAAAAATTATTAATTTTTTCACTATATTATTGAATTAATTTTTTTTATAACATATATATGTTATATATATATATATAAGTGTGTAATATTAAACAAAGTTAAACTCATAGTAGAATGGTAAAGTCTCTCATGGGATGGTGTTTGTCTTAGGTTCAAACCCCCATATGAACAATGTGTGTGATTAAAATACAAAGGGTCTGGGCTAGATAGTGATTGGGCCTAGTGGGGGGTAGCCCAGTGGGTTTTAAATTTTGCTTATTTTTTTTTTTTTTCTAAACCTAAGACAACGTACAATGTGCGTTGTGAAAATTGTCTAATGCAACCTACAATGCACATTGCGAAAACTACCTAAGACAACGTATAGAAAAAATTGTCTAACACAACGCATGGTAAGACAATATATATGAATCCTGCGTTGCAGTAAATGTCAATGACAACGTGCATAGTACGTTGTAAACTTTTGGCAACAGGCATATCAACAACATATGCCCGCACGTTACGAAAACTTTTCGCAACGCATTTTGCGTGTTGCGAAAGACCAAATTTCTTGTAGTGTAACTTTCTCTCTCATTATAATCAGTAGATGGTAATGACTCGGTAAGTAACTTGTATCTGTCTTTCAAACGCATTTCATTTTGCAGTTGTCTCACATTCATCACTTGATTATTGTTGAGACATGCATATTTTTATTTTTGAATATTTGTGTTATTGATAACTATTTGTTGTATTTGACTGTTGGTGGATTATAATTACACCATTTGGGGACTTGATGTTAATGTGCTAGCTAGTTTCTCAATGGCCTAAACGCTAAGCTACTTGCTTATTTGTAGTAATTAGCAAGACCTTGAACAGAACCAAAGGCATCAAAAAGATAAACCAAAGGCATAAACTTTTCAAAGTGCTTATGGTGCAAAAAGAAAAAGGCTCGCAGGCAGTACGTGTTTCAAGCTATATTATTCCAGGCCGGTCCAATGTTCCTACATGGAATGAATTTCATTTTCATATGTATTGCTGCAATGGAATGATGCTTGTAAACAGCTTGGAGATGTGCATACGAGGCTTCTTGAACAAAAGGAAGAACTAGTAGTACTACTGATAACTTATATTGCTTCTGTTTGGTTTTACCCTACAACAGATATTGATTTAATCTGTCCTTGGCATTGTTTCCGTGGATGCTGGAGTCATTATATAACTTGTATCTGTCTTCAAACGCATTTCATTTTGCAATTGTCTACTCTTATCACTTGATTGCTCAAATATTCATATTTTTATGCTAATATTGTGTTACTGATGTGGTTCCTGTTGATGTGCTAGTTTCTCTATATATGGTCTAAGGGTTCTTGCTTATTGGTAGAAAAGAATCTAAAGGAATTAGTAAGGCCTTGAACAGAATTCAATGTAATATCAAGAATCAAACTTTAAAATACAATCCAAGTTCAATAAAATATAGTGTATCAAAAGATCCCTAAATAATTGAAACCGTAAAAATGAAAAGAGAGACTGATACGTAAAGTTAATTGCTTTAAAAGCAAAAATTTTGGTGTTGAAAAACATTGCAGCCAAGCTTCCTTGCAACATATTCTATAAAGAAACCTCAATGAGCATGATTTGGTATATTAATGTCGTTTGCAGGCATACTTACTCTTTCACTGATGGTGAGCTCATTTCTGGAAGTTGAATATGGTGGCATTGGTTTCTGCTCTTAAACTTGCAACAACCAGTTATCATTTTTAAGAAATGGTTTCTTTGTGTGCTGATTCTTTAAAATTTGAGAAAATAATATACCATATGCAAAAATAATAGGAAAAAAATGATATTCTAATAAGATTATTATCATGTCGTCGGAGATAATAATAATTTACTGTTGCATCGATACATTGACAAAGAACACAAACCAATCCAACAATGTCTTTAAATCAGATTATCAGAATATCAGGTTTTAAATCAGATTATCAGAATATCAGATTTTAAATCAGATATTTTATATTTTTATAAAATTAGAAAATATTTTATTATATCATGTAGTAATTACCGAAAAATGTGTTTTATTTACAAAAGATATTTAATTAGTTCTCAGCTTATGTTACATAATTGTTTCATATTTATTTCAGGAAGAGGTGCAGAATTTAGAAAGAGATATAGAAATGTGTTCTACATATTAAGTTTAGCCTAAGAAATGCAGAATTCAGAAAGAAATTGAGAAAAATTTCTATAGCTAATAATTTTCAGATTGTATTTTTTTGGCTAATATAAGTTAAATGAACTACGAGGGCTTTGATCCTTACTGAGTATAGGGTACGTAGGCGTTTGAGTTGTAAATCTCAAACTCAAGCCCACCAAAGAAAGAAAAAGATAAGATTTTCACAGGATTCCCTCACACTTAAGATAGGAGTTGGGGCGGGTCCTGTCACCCACTCTCTGATCATCATCTTCCCCACCCACTTTCAATTTTCTAATTAAAAAGCCAAAAAAGACAACAACAAGAAAGCAATAGGCCAAAGCCAACAAAGAGAAAAGCAAAGAAATCAAAACAGCAGACTGGCCTGAAGAAAAGCAACGATAGCAAACACATTGCAACCCAGACCTTCACCATTTTTTTTTTCCATATTTTGTTGAATAGATTTTCAAAAGCATGGCTTCACCATAACCAGATATGAGAGATTTTTTTTTTTTTAATCAAGTGATGGTATATTTGTGATGAAGATCTGATGGGGTATGGAAGTTGAGTAAGTTGAAAATTTGTGATGAAGATCTGATAGGGGTATGAAAGTTGAGGAAGCTGAAGATGAGAAAGAAGAAGAAGAAGAGAGCCTTACGATGAGAACTACAGAGCAGATTTGAGAAGCCTGAAACAAGTGGAAAGTCTGGAAAGTATTGCGGGAGATAGCTAGACAATTTTGGGGTCTAGTTATTTATACATATCACTGAAAAGTCTAGAAAATCCATTTTATCATGAAATCTTACAAATCTTGATCTCAATCCCATACCACCAAACGTACAATTTGCTACCTCTTGAAAGTTTGGATCCAATATCACAATACATTATGGACTTTTTAAAAAAATCATAAGAGTCCTGATCGAATACCATCAGACTTATCTAACTTGATAAAAAGTCTAAATGTATGTTTGGTATGACTTTTGTAGAGGTCAAAAGCACTTTTTTAATGTCAGAAGTTGTTTTAAGGTTTTTTTTTTTTTTTGGCAAATTTCAAAAAAGGCTTTTTTAATCTAAAAAAATGTCATTTTGTGTCTATTGAGAGAAGCCCAAAATCCCAAGAAACTCTTTTTGAGCCTTTTTAATACAGTTGTATTGTCAATACTACCCTCTTTGAATTTATTTCTATTGAAGATGGCTTTTAGAGAGAGAAACTCCCGTTTTATGGCTAATGGAAGAGCTGGTTTCCCTGAAGTCAACAAATTTGAAGGAGAAAAGGATTTTAGGGAGAGTCTAGTATCGGTTTTCATAGGCAATCTCAACCCCATTGTTGATTCTATGGGATTATGGGGTATCTTCAAGGTTTTTGGGAAGGTAAGGGATGTTTTCATTTCTGCTAAGAAGGATCCTAACAGAAGCCGCTTTGCGTTTATCGTTTCGAAACATTGGAAGAGGCAACAAAGGTAGCATTGTAAGTTAACGGAATGCATGTGTATGGGTGGCCGATTACGGCAAAGGTAGCATCTCATGATTGGAATAGTCATCGAAATTTAGCCAGGTTTCATAGTGATTATCACCGTTATGGTCAGCATAAGGGAGTGGGGAAACAGGGGAGTGACTATGAAGGATCGAATAGAAGACCGTTTGTCCATGTAGGGAAGTCCTATGCAGAAGCTGTGAAGGTGGATCATCAGCAGCATAAAGAAGCAGTCAACGAGGTAGTTATGTCTTGGGCAGGTTCTAATGAGGTGGAGGAGTGGTTGTCCAAGACTGCGGTGGGGGTTCTTAAGCACTTTGGTAATATAGCATCGGTGAACCAGAGGTTGGATGACAGGGGTTTCATTTTCTCGTCATCGTTTTTGGGTGGGAAACATATTGTGTGGTCCTTTGAGTCCTCATGTGACAAAGATGGTTTTGTAATGAATAGCTTTTTCTGGAGAGATTGTTTCTCCTCTATGAAGGTCTGGAGCGAGCAGATGCGAAGCCTGTCTGTTGATAAGATTAGTTGGGTTGAGGTTCATGGTGTTCCCCTTAACTGTTGGTGCAACGCCTTCTTTAAGAAGCTTGGAAGGATAGTGGGAGATGTGTTGTGGATTGATGAGACTACCGAGTCCAGGAAGAGATTAGACATTGGAAGATTGTTGGTCCTAGCCCCTTTAGAGGCTCATCTCTCATGTGAGGTTGTTATGAAAGTGGGAAATCGATCCTTTCCGGTTAAGTTAGTGGAACTTTCAACTCCGGTATCAGAACAATGGATAAACAATTCCTTGGGTTTGAAACCTTGCATTTCAAATTTGAATGTCTGTACAGAAGGGGAAGGCTTCGAAAAGTCTCAGCCGAAATCTGGTGAGAAGACTTTTGGAGATGATGTTTCTAGTTCTGTCAGGAGCAGAGTAGGTGGCAGGGAGAAGGTCATGGGCAATAACAAGGATCGAAAAAAGGTTGGCAGAGAGACAATATGGAGAAGTCCCAAGCTGGCAAGGAGGATAGTAGGTGGAGAAAGGGAGGTAGTGGACAAAGGAAAAGGTAGGTGACTCCCTAGATCTAAGCCTACTATCAGGCATCATTTTGGAAATGAAGCTTTGAAGATTGATAAGAAAAGGGTTCATCTCTCAGATAGCAGTTCTGACGAATCTGGGTCAGACTTGAGAACTGATGTTGGGCCTTTTCTGAATAACAAGTACTTTAAGGGTGCGTTTGGTATGCGGGACAGGACAGGATAACGTGGGACAACTTGTTCTTGTCCCACGTTTGGCGCGTCCTTAGCATGGGACAGGACGGGACAAGGTGGGACAAAAATCACAAAAAATTGTCCCACCCATGACCCTAGGACAACTTGTCCCATGACATGGGACAAGTGTCAAAAAGACCAATTTACCCTTTAAAGTTTCAAACAATTACATTCATGTCTAACATATTATTATATATATATATTAATAATATATATATTATAATTACATATATAATATTATATAATAATATATTATATTATATTATTATATATAATAATATTTAATAATATATATATTATAATCTTTAATATATTATATATTAATATGTATTATTAATATGTATATATTATAATATATATATATATATTAACACATAATATATATGATATATATATATATATTAATATGTATATATTATAATATATATTATATATATAAAATATATTGTAATATAAATATAAATATATATATTATATTTTATTATTATATATAATAATATATAATATATTAAATATTATTACCTATACAATAATATATATATTATTGTACATGTAATAATATTTAATATTATATATATATATATATATCTTATATATATAATATTATTATTTATAAATAGGATAAATATATATAATATAATATAATATATATATTATTAATATATATAATAATAATATATATATATTGTAACATATATATA
This sequence comes from Acer campestre, assembly GCA_954870605.1. NCBI lineage: Eukaryota > Viridiplantae > Streptophyta > Magnoliopsida > Sapindales > Sapindaceae > Acer > Acer campestre. Next base: position 4,971,800 of record OX940808.1, on the reverse strand, counting down.
TTATATACATTATATAATATATATATTATTATATATATATTATATTTTCTATATGTACTAATATTTAATATTATTATATATTATTATATATAATAATATAATATATCATATTGTTATATATAATATAATAATATGTTATATATTTTATTATTATATATTATTATATATATATATATATTTTTTATTATTTGATATTATTATATATTAATATATAATATTATAATATATGTTGTTATATATATAAGAGGGGTACTTTGGTCATTTGAACCTCTTGTCATGTCCTGTCCTGTCCTGTCCTAGCCATACCAAACGCATAATAGTACAGTCCACAATTCTGTCCCAAGCCTTCCAAACACAATACAGAATAACTTGTCCTGTCCCATCCTGTCATGTCCTGTCCTGTCCCGTCCCACCTTGTCCTGTCCCATATCCGTGCCAAACGCACCATAAGGGTGAGTGTTCCAAAAGTAGGCCAACTGTGTATCAGAATGTTGTTGGGCCAGAGATGGGGTCTTATGTCCTTAAGGATCCTATGGTTAGTAGCATCCCCAATCAGAAGGTGAGGAAAAGGCCTAGTGGGGTGTCTAGTGGATCTCAACTTTATAGCAAGGAAGTGAGTAGTTCAGATCCAGCAGAGTTAGAAGCCCAAATTGGTAAGCAAGTCAAAGGTGGTTTTGGTATGGACCAAAACAGAGGAGATGGCCATGGTTACATTTCGAAAGACAGGAATCTCTCCTCCACTCAGATGGTTCCTGAAACACAGATGACTATTAACAATGGTATTGATCTTGTGGTGGACTTGAGAAATCGTGATAATGAGGAAGAGTGTAATAGTGATAGGACTGCAGATAGTTTTTTAGATGAGGTTCTGGAGGATGAAGAGGAGGAGCAAAGAATTTTAGAAGATTCTCATCATTGTGTTAGCAAAAGGAGTGGCAAGGTCAGAATTTCCAGACAGTCCAAGAATTCTAGAGGTAAGCATTCCGATTCTTTCCATAATTCTCATTCCATGAAGAATACTGTTGTGGGGAGTCAGTTAGACCACTGCCTAAGGTCTAAATATAGGAAAGTTATATGGAATCTTGAAGAAGAAATTGCTAAAGTCATAGAAAAGAGAGTGGTAAAGAGGTTAGAGAAAGCCGAGAGATTGAGAGGTAGGGATGAAGGTTCTGGTAGATGGATTATGAACGGTGGGGAGGTGGAAATGTCTACGAGGGACACTTGGAATACGGCCGAAGAGGTTACGAAAGTATTAGAAACCGGTGCAACCCTTGGTTTTGATTTTAATGGGCAACAAGAAGATATTGCGAAGTATGTGACTATGAGGGAGAAAGAGGATGAGGATAGGGCAGCAGAGTAGTGTTTTCTGCCTTGTTTGGGGAAGGACTGTGTTGTTTTCCAATGTTAGCATTATCATGGAACGTTAGAGGTTTGGGTAGACCGGAGAAGAGACGTAGAGTTAGAAGAGTGGTCTTGAATAATAAGCCGTTGGTCTTTTTTATTCAAGAGTACTCTAAACTTAAGACAGTAGACAGTAGAATTATTAAGGGCTTGGGCGACAAGGTTCTCTCTAGAGGTGTCAGTGTGGAGGCTGAAGGGACTGCTGGAGGTTTATTAACCTTGTGGAATGAAGATTTGGTGACAATTAAGGATTGCATTTCGAATAAGTGGTGCATCATTTTGGTGGGTTTTTTTATTAGCTTAAATCAGGAGGTGGTGTTATGCAATGTGTATACGCCTAACACAGAAAGGGAGAGAAGAGAGTTATGGGGGTTTATTTTAAATCTGCAAAATTCTTTCCCTCAGCCTTGGTGTATGGGAGGGGATTTTAACATTGTCATCTACAAGGAGGAGAGGAAGGGTGGTGATTTTAATAAGTGGTCGGCTAGAGCTTTTAGTAATTTTATTCTCCAAGCGAAGGTGGTGGATATTCCGTTAAGGGGAGGGTCTTTCACTTGGTCCAATAATAGAGTTGATGGTATGTGGGCTAGGTTGGATAGATTTTTGGTGTCTCCAATTGTTTTTTCTTGGTTCAATGATTTGGAACAATTCAAATTTTCGAGGTCGATTTCGAATCATTGTGCTATCTCCTTGAGGATTCCAAAGTTGAATTGCGGTCCTAGGCCTTTTAGATTCAACAATGTTTGGCTTGAGGACAAAGATCTTATCGAGGAGATTAAGTTGGATTGGTGCAGTAATTTTCCTAAGGGGTCCAGCAGTGTTGTTCTTCATTCTAAGTTAAGAAGAGCTAGGGGAAAAGTGAAGAGATGGGCGGCTGCCAAGGTGTTTAATAGGAACTCCACCAAAGAAATTGAGGAGAGGTTGGGGAAGATCGATGAAACTGTAGCTTTTCATGGGTGGTCGGTCAAGCTAAGGGAGGATAGAATGGAGACTATTGCCGACTTGTGGAGGAGTTTGAAACGTGAGGAACAACAATGGAGACAATCTTCGAGAGTGAAATGGTTGCTAGAAGGTGATAGAAACACTAGGTTCTTCCATTGTGTGGCTAGTGGTCGTCGTAGGAACAATTATATTGAGAACATTTCCTTTGACGGAATTATTAAAAAATCGCCGAGTGATATTTCTAATGGGGCATCAGATTTTTTTGAAAGTCAATTTAGGAATGTGCAGTGTCGTCGTCCCAGAATTAATGGTCTCCCTTTAAAGAGTCTTACTTCGGAGGAACTGGAGTGTTTGGAAGAGTCTTTTAGTACGGATGAGGTGTGGGATGCACTCAATAGCTGTGATGGAAATAAAGCCCCCGGTCCGGATGGTTTTAATCTATGCTTTATTAAAGAAAATTGGGCTGTTATTAAGGGGGATTTTATGAATTTTATGGAGGAATTTCATCGTAATGGTTCTATTGTTAAGGAGCTTAATACGTCCTTTATAGCCCTAATTCCTAAATGTGTCAAACCGTCGACTATGAAAGATTTTAGGCCAATTAGCTTGGTGGGGTCTCTTTACAAAATTCTGGCCAAGGTTCTGGCTAACCGAATGAGAAGGATAATGGAGTCTGTGGTGGGTGAGACGCAAATGGCCTTTGTGAGGAACCGTCACATTTTGGATGGGTTCATCATTGCGGAGGAAATAATTCATCATTGGAAAAATGGTAAAAGTGGAGGCCTTTTGGTTAAGCTCGACTTCGAAAAAGCGTACGATAGCCTTGATCATTCTTTTTTGGATAATATTTTGAAGGATATAGGTTTTGGAGAAAAGTGGAGACAGTGGATTAGGTGTTGTATTTCTTCTCCTATGCTTTCTGTGTTGGTTAATGGAAGCCCTACGAGGCAATTTGGTATGGAAAGGGGCCTTCGGCAAGGGGATCCCCTTTCTCCCTTCTTATTTAAGGCAGTTGTGGGTTTGAGTGCGCTTTTGAAGAAAGTGGAGGCTATGAATATGATAAGAGGGGTTTCTTTTGGGTCAAATGATATTCATGTGACGCATCTACAGTTCAACGACGACACTGTTCTTTTCCTTCATCATAGAGAGGATTTTTTGGTTAACGCTAGAAGAATCCTGAGATGTTTCGAATTGGCTTCGGGTTGAGAATAAATTTTAGCAAGAGTTGTGTGGTTCAGGTGGGCGATTGTGGTGCGAGGGAGGTGAATTGGGTGGCTAGTTTTAAATGTGTAAAAGGGTCTCTTCCTATTTCCTATTTAGGACTGTCGCTAGGTGGTAGGCCGGTGTCAAAAAAAATTTGGGATGATCTTATTCGCCGTATTGAAAATCGCTTGGCTCTGTGGAAGAGATGTTTCCTCAACAAAGGGGGTAGGATTGTGCTTATTAAAGTTGTAATGTCTAGCATTCCTAATTACTACATGTCTGTCTTCAGGATGCTGGTTTGTGTGGCTAAAAGGATCGAGAGGCTGCAGCGAGATTTTTTCTGGGGTGATGGTAGTGAAAAGCGGAAGTTGCATTCTATTAATTGGGAGACGTTGTGTAAAAGCAAGCATAATGGTGGCTTAGGTATTGGGTCCATCATGGATAAAAATAAAAGTTTAATAGCAAAATGGATGTGGAGATTCGGGAAGGAAGTGTCGTCGTTATGGAAAAGAGTTATATGTGCCAAGTATAATATCCCTGTGAACTCTTTGAGGTGGGATTGGAAGGGGGGTTCTTCTGCCTCCTTTTTTACTAAGGCTGTTTGTGGGTTGCTGGAGCAAGATACTAAGATTGTGAAGGTTTTGGAGTAGGGTTTCTAAGTGATTGTGGGGAGGGGTGATAGGGCGAGGTTTTGGGAGGATGTCAAGGTTGAGGGAGTGAGGTTAAAGGAGGCTTATCCTAGGATTTTTTTCTCTTGCTTTTAACAAGAATGGGCGTGTAAATGAGTATAGGGGCTGGGTAGAAAATAGGTGGCGCTGGAACATCCCTTTAAGAAGGCCTTGTTTCGATTTGGAATTACAACAATGGAATTCTTTTTTGAGTTGTTTAGAGGGTATCAAGATTAAGGAAACGATTATGGATTCTATTGGTTGGTCTCTGAATTCAGACGGTCAATTCTCTGTTAAGTCGGTTTGGAAGAATCTTGAGGTGGGGCTGTCGGGGGAGTCAACGGATTTTAGGAGCGTCTGGAAGAGTGTCGTGCCGTCGAAAATTAAGATCTTTGTGTGGCAACTTCTACACGGAAGAGTGTTGGTTAGAGAGGTTTTGAAACGTTTTGGTTTGAATGTGGATGATAACTTGGATTGTCCAATGTGTGGGGAGCATGATGAATCCATCGATCACCTTTTTCTGCAGTGCAAGTGGGCTTGGAGGGTCTGGTCCGGTGCCATGAACTTGTGGAAGGTGAGCATGATCGAACCAAAATTGGTATGATTTTGGCCCTCACTTCCTTCTCTTTTTGCTTGATTCTTGGGCAATATCCCATGATTTAATGGTGTGAATTAAGTGTTTTCAGGTTTTTATAAAGTTCAGAGGCATTGGAGTAATATCGATGGCAAAAGGGGCTGAAATTGTAAAAAGTGTGTACAGATCATTCATCTTCAAAGAGGCACATCTCTCTCCTCAGATCAAACCACATTTCCAATTAAATATATTCGGAAAGCCCTGAAAGTCTACTTTCCAGCGGTTTTTACGGATTACGATTCCGAGTCTTCTACAGAAAGTTATGCCCATTTTAGTAACTACTGCGCACTCCCTGTGGCCACGGCGACCAAATGGCAACCCCATGGCGAACTCCACTTTCTAGAAGCAGCAAAATGGACGTTTTCAAGCCATTTTTGAGGGGTATTCTTGTCCTTTCATGCCTATTTCTAACCCTAGCCTTCAAAACATATAAATACACCATTTTTATAGAGAATGGAGAACTCTTGACAACTCTTGTTCATCAAGAAACCTTCCTTCTTCAACCATTCCTAATCCTACCATTCTCCTCTCCAATAAACACTTATATTACTCCACCTAAATCATTCCTCTCTTTCCATCTTCTCCACTCATTTCCTTTGTCACTTTCTATATGACTTCACCTATCTAGACACATCCTCAACACCCAATCTTTGCACAAGATTCAAGTAAGGAAGCTCAAGGGAGGATCAAACTTACAAGAGAGACCCAAGGGTGATTTCTCTCCATTTTACTTCATTTTCTTGTTTGTTATTATGTGTAATTAAACCCCCATTTTAGGGGGATGATTTGAGAGATTATTTGGACATTGAGTATTTATTAAAGCTTTGGATATTTTGTTTGCATGATTATAGTTCTATTTACTTTTTAATTAGATTTTGCACTTATGTGATTAAATGAGTATTGACACACTTGTTGATTACAATATGTTGTAGGATTTATTTGTGATAAAATTGGTTAAGTTATTGACACACTTGATTGATTAGAGCACATAGTGAACAGGTTAGGTTGTTGGTGGGGATATCACCCCAATTGCCTAGGCCAATCGATCGTCACTAACCGATCCCACCCTGACCACATTTCCTTAATCGGTTAGGCATTTTGGTGGGAAGTTGTTTAGGGTTCGTAGTGACGACCTAAACAACACTTTTGAATGAGATTGGTCCTTGATTGTGTAGATTGTGCATTAATGAAGTTTTGTATGAATTGCTCAATGGTCCATTAGCTACTCTATCATTTCCCTAAACCTCTCTTAATTGTTTAAACCCATTTTCTTATCTAAGTTGTTTGTATTGGATTCCTATCTCCATTCATATTCTCTTTACATTTTTGTATATTTACTTTACATGCATTGTTTGGTGGTTTCTCAAACCACACACTATCCCACTAATCATGATTTACTTTATTGCACACTAGTTAGACTAACTTAGATTAGATAGCAAATTGATTAATCTAACCTAATCCCTGTGGAACGAATCTTAAGCTTACCGCTTTACTAGTTTTCAAAACTTAAAGCACATTGCGTAAGAATTCATTTATAAACATTCTTTTGATAATTTGCAATTTGGTAACGACACAAAAAGCGAGTCATCAGAGCAGCTGCAGCCCGAGTTCTTTGTTGTTTTGGAGGAAGGAATGGATAGGCCTTTGTCCCTGTAGGAGGTCGGAGAGAGCTTGGCTCTCCATGTTTTTTGCTACGGTTTGGACCATTTGGGAAGCTAGAAATGAGAAGGTTTTCAAAGATGTCAACGTCCAGGTGGTTCAAGCTCTGGATATGGTGAAGTTCCGGATTGCCTGGTGGTTTAAGAACATTGGTAAAGGTTCTGCGGACCCTATCTCAATTATTCTTTTGGATGTTGCTGAGAGGTGTGTGGTTCGTAAAAAGATTAAGCTTCACAAGGTTGGTGATTGGATTCCCCCAGCTCCGGATGTTCTGAAATTCAATGTGGATGGCTCGGTTCGGGGTCCGTTGGGTCAAGCTGGTATAATAGGGGTGCTGCGGGACAGTAAAGGCAATGTCCTGTGTACTTTTTCTGAAAAAGTTGGGTCTCAAGACATTATTTCTGCTGAGATTTTGGCTATTGCTAGAGCTTGTAATCTTAGTAGCTCTAAACCGAAATTGAGGAACAAAAGTATTGTGGTGGTTAGTGATTCGAAGACGGCGGTTTCTTGGATTAATGGAAGTGGTGTTGGCAGTTGGTTGCATGCTCATCAGATTTTAGAGATCAGAAATTTACTGGGTTGTTTGAGTAAGGCTCATGTGGAATATGGGTCTAGAGTTTCTAATTCTTTTGCGGATATGTTAGCCAAAAAAGGAGCCGCTGGTGAGGATGACGTGTTGGTTTGAAGCTTGTTATGATTTGGTGGTTGTCGGGGTTTTCTTGTTTTGTTTCCGTCTTTGTTTTGCTTCCCCTGTTTCGTTGTGGCTATTGTTGCCGCCCTATTTCTGGGCTGTTTTGCGTGGGCTGCTGTCCCTTTTTTGTGCTTTTGCTTGTTTGTTTCGGTTGGTGGGGTTCAATATAATAATTTTCAAAAAAAAAAAAAAAATACTACCCTCTTTGAATTTTAAATATTCCATCAAATATCTCTTCTATTACACAACCCTATTATATTTGAATACTTATCTAACAGCATTTATGTCTCCTCATCTTCATTGACATTCAAATGACAAGTTTCCATCTATCACATGTAAGTTCAAATCAACACTTTTAATTTTTTTTTTTTTTTGATAATCATAAATAATAATATATATGTTTGTTTACTGTTTATTGTTACGAAGTTATATGTATATATGTGTATATATATATATATGTGTGTTTGGTTGATTTTTTTTTTTTTTTAAAAAAAAAAACCTCATCTACCTGAGATTTTAAAAAAAATAAAATCATATACCTGTACTTTTGTATATGTGATATATATTTTTATTGTGATTTTCTTAAAACTCATTTAAAAAATAAAAAAATAATAAAAAATAAAAAATAAAAAATAAAAAAACTCATGTGTTTGTAATTTTTGTTTTTTAAAACTCATGTATTGTGATTTTTATTTTTTAAAACTCATATATTTGTGATTTTTTTTTAACTGATGTACATGTGATATTTTTTAAAAAAAAAAAAAAAAATTATGTATCTGTGATATTTTTTTTTAAACTCAAGTATCTATGATTTTTTTTTTTTTTTTTTTTGTAAAACTCCTATATCTACGATATTTTCTTTTTTTAAACTTACTTACCTGTGATTTTGTTTATAAAAAAAAAAAAAAAAAAAACTCATATATCTATAATTTTTAATTCATGAACCTATGATTTTTTTTATTAAAAATAAAAAATAAAACTCTTCTATCTGTGATTTTTGTTTTTTTAAAACTCATGTATATGTGATTATTTTTTAAACTCATGTAGAGGTGATTTTTTTTTTACAAAAAAAAAAAAAAAAAAAAAAAAAAAAAACTCATGTATATTTGATCGTTTTTTAAACATAAGTAGTTATGATTTTATTATGTATTTGGAGAATATTGATGTGTTTGTTATTTACTTATGATTTTTTTTTTTTTTAACTCATATGTCTGTGATTGTTTTTTCTATTCAAGTACTCATATATTGTGATTGTTAATGGACATTAATGTGTTTGTTATTTATTTGTGGTTATTTTTTTAATTCAAGTACTTGTGATTTTGTTATGTACTTGTGTATTTGTAATTGCCTATTTATATAATACCTTTGATTATTTTTTTGGCTTGTACTAGTTGATTTGGTAATCTTTTTTATTTCCTTACAGTCATAATTTATAAATCCATTGTTTATGCCCTTATTTATAATTTATCACAGCCAAAAGCACTTTTGGAAATATACGGCCAAACAATCCAGTTACTGAAAAATACTTCTGTAACTAAATACCAAACAACATATGGCTTTTTGTTAGAAGCTCAACTCTAAAAAGATCTACTATAAAATCTCAATTTGAAAAGTCATACCAAACATACCTTAAATCCAATGCTAACAGACTTTTACTTCCCAAATTTGTCTATTAAAATCTCAATCCAATACTCCCCCCCTAAACTTATTTTCTTAGTCTAATTTATATTCAAATAAACCCGAGTTTAGCTGAACTCAGTAAGTAACTTTGTATCTTTCTTGTCTTCTTCAAATGCATTTCATTTTGCAATTGTCTATTGACTCTACTCCATTAATTCACCTGACTGTCAAATATTCATATTTTTATGCTAATATTGTGTTACTGATGACTCTGATGATGATGATGAATATATTGAGCATTCCATTGATATCCTTTTACTAGAAAAGCCAGCATTGTAGCATAGCCTTTAGGGCATGTTTGGCAGACCAGATAGGATGGGAATCGGATTAATTTTAGTTCGAATCTCATGTTTGGCAGCACCGATGGGATGGGTTAAATTAATCCCAACAGTAAAATGAATCTCAACCAAAATGATCCCATCTCTTTGTCTCATAATCTTTTTCTTCTTGTCCTTCTTCTAGTTGCTTGTGAATCAACAACCCAATTCAATCGATTACACCAACACCCAAATCAAACAAATTTTCTTTGATAAATTAATGATATAATTCGAATAACTAAATAAATGATAATCACCTCTCTTTTTTTAATCAAAAGAAGCAGAGTTCCAATCATGAACTAATTTGTAATATAACCTTATGCATCGGAAGCATCAGCATCTGAGGGAGACTTGTGGTTGTCTTCATCAAAGTCATCGGGATCGGAAGAAGGGTTGGACTTGTCCATGGCGGCCTGAGCTTTGTTGAGAAACGGCTTGACAGAAATCTCGATTGCGAGCCACCCAAGTGCTAGGGGAGATGTGGACGACAATATTATTGTCGTGGAGAAGAAGGAGAAGAGAGAAGAAGAATAGAAGGTGAGGAAGAAGAATCGAGAATGAAAGAAGAAAACAAAATTGATGGGTTTGGTAAAGTGTTAGATATCAGGTATCGTTTTTCTTTTCGTTTTTAATTTGTTTTTTATGAAAAAAATTAATATATTTTTAATCATATCTCAAGTTACACCAAATACATGACTACTCTATTTTTTATCCTATCTTATATTACACCAAACACAAGATAACATTAAAATTAATCCTATCCAATTCTATCATATCCAATCCAATCTCATCTCTTAAAAATAGTCATATCATATCCCGTACACCAAACGGGGCCTTAAGGGCTAAGTTTGAGTCAGCTGAAGTTGTTGTATGCTGACGCACAACATGGTCTTTTGATGAAGACTGAGTTGACTTATCAGTATCTCTAACAACTCTACTCCATTAATTCACCTGACTGTTCAAATATTCATATTTTTATGCTAATTTGTGTTACTGATAATTTAATAATTATCTGTGTACTATATATTATATATCAAGAATTAAATTTTAAAATACAATCTAACACAATATAGTGATAATTGACACTGTAAAAAGGAAAAGGATGACTGATACAGAAAGTTAATGGTTTTAAAAGCTAATTATTTTGGTGTTGAAAAACATTGCAGCTAAGCTTCCTAGCAACACCTTCTATGATTCTATGAACAAACAAACCTCAATGTGCTGATCTGGTATGTTAATGTCCTTTGTGGCCATGCTTACACATTCATTGTTGAACTCATTTATAGAAGTTGAATATGGTTGAATTGGTTCGTGCTCTTAAACTTGCAACAGCCGGTTATCAATTGATTCACGCGTCTTGTTTTCACGAGATTGTTTCTCTATTCTTCAAAATTTGAGAAAATAATATACCAAATGCGAAGATGATAGGAAAAATTGATATTTTAATAGGACTATTAGCATATTTTCGGATATAGCAATAACTCACTGTTGCAAGGACAAATTGACAAAGAGCAAAAACCAATCCAACAATATCCTTGAAGTTACCAAAAGGCTTGCGTCTTTGATCTAGATAATAACACCAAGGAAATGGTAAAGCGCTGCTCCACCTCCAAATCAGGTTCTCTGTTCGAAATTCATAAATGAGCTCAAGAATGCATGTAAGCATGACTACGAATGAAATCAGCATACCAAATAATGCAAATTGAATTTTATTCACAGAAGAAGAAACTTGGTCAAGAATTGCCGATGTAAGCTCTAAGACAAGGTTGGTGATTACAAAAATCATCACTATTTTCCTCCTCCTTTGTCTTTTCGAGATGCCTCCAAGATGTATCTCCAAGTAACCTTGAAGAGATTGCTCCAAGCTGTTTCCCAAATGAACCCCCTCCAAGCTGTTATCAGTTAATGCACGCGGCTCGTTTCCACTAGATGAATTCTTTGCGTCTCAATTCTGTAAAATTTAAGAAAATAATATACCAAAAGAGAAGATAATAGGAAAAAATGATATTCTAATAAGATTATCAGCTTGTCGTCGGAGATGGCAATAACTCACTGTTGCAAGGACACATTGACAAAGAGCACAAACCAATCCAACAATATCCTTGAAGGTACCAAAAGGCTTGCGTCTTTGATCTAGATAATAATACCAAGGAAATGGTAAAGCGCTGCTCCACCTCCAAATCAGGTTCTCTGTTCGAAATTCATAAATGAGCTCAAAAACGCATGTAAGCATGACTACAAATGAAATCAGCATACCAAATAATACAAATTGAGTTTTATCCACCGAAGAAGAAACTTGGTCAAGAATTGCCGATGTAAGCTCTAAGACAAGGTTGGTGATTACAAAACTCATCACTATATTCCTCCTCCTTTGTCTTTTCGAGATACCTCCAAGATGTATCTCCAAGCAGCCTTTAAGAGATTGCTCCAAGCTGTTTCCCAAGCGAACCTCCTTCTTATATTGTTGACGCATCATTTGTTTGGCGCAAAAAACATGAAAATTGTATTTCTTGCATTTAGACATCATGGCTAACTTCCTAGCTTTTGCCTCTTCTCACAAGAGCAAAAGTGGTAGTGAAAAAGAGGAAGAGAGTCAAAGGGAAAGTGACTCTAGTGAAGATGACTCCGATGCTAACTCCACTAATGGATATGTGGAGAAAGAAGTGTTAGTTGAATATCTTAAGGAGTTTAGGAGCTTAGAGATGAAAACAACTAAGAAGATCAAGATGTTGAGAGAAGAAAATGTTGAGCTTTCATCTCACAATGATCTCTTAAGTGAAGAAGTGGAAAGACTTAAGAAGAGAGAAGATAAGCTAAAAGAGGAGTTAGCTTTATCTAGGAGGAATGAAGAAGGTTTGAAGAGGGAGCTTGTTGAAGCTAAGAAGTCACTTACTAGGATGGACTCTAGCACCAAAAAATTAGATCACATGCTTGGTGTTGGAAAGAGTCCATGTGACAAGAGAGGTCTTGGGTTTGAAGATTGTCAAGAGACCACCTCTTCTAAGAAGACCGTGTTTGTTAAGAGCTTGGGCAACATAGAAGCTTCTCCGGTGCACACTCCTAGGAAGAAAATAGATCTAGGACAAAACTCAAAAAGTGCACAAGTGAAGATGGCACCAAGGAGACAACCTCAAGCCAACATTCCTCATCTATTGGCTCAAAAAGGGAAAAATCCAATCATGCAAGTCCAACATTGGAAGCAAGATAGACCGGTTCAACAAAGGAGATGGATTGAACCCACTCAACCACAAAGAAAAGGGAAGGCTCCCATAAATGCTCAAGGCAATGGTATGATTCCTCAATTCATTCCCATTTGTCACTTTTGTGGTTTTAATGGTCACATAAGACCAAATTGCTTTCGATATATTAAAATGTGTAGAACTAGAAGCATGATTGAGAAGAGAAAGACTAGAGCCAAGATGCATGTTCCTAGGAATAATGAGACTAATTTGCATGATCCTAGGATTACTAGAGCCCATGTACCAAAGACCTTTAAGAAAGAAAATGTTGTTCTTAAATGGATTAGAAAGAATGAAAATGTTTGCCATGTTGCACAAATTGCCTTGAAGGCAAATTCTTCTAATCTTTGGTATCTTGATAGTGGGTGCTCTAGGCACATGACGGGAAACAAGAGTTTCTTCGAGACTCTTGTTATGGAGGAAGGAGGAAATGTCACCTTTGGTGATGGATCCAAAAGGAATGTCATAGGGAAAGGAACCATCTCCGTTCCCGGATTGCCCTCCTTATCCAATGCTTTACTTGTTGATGGCTTGAAAGCCAATTTGATTAGCATTTCTCATCTTAGTGATGAAGGATATTCCGTCTTGTTTAACAAAGAGAATTGCTCTATCCTAAAGCCCAATGGACAAACCTTATTGAAAGGTATGAGATCTAGCGACAATTGCTATTGTCTTGAAGCTAGAATAGTCTCAAACAATGTGTCCAAGGATGAGCAAATTGAGTTGTGGCATGAAAGACTTGGCCACATGAACTTTCGGGATCTACGGACCCTTGGAAAGTTTGAATGTGTGCGTGGCCTCCCTAAACTTGGGAAGAAAGCCAATGGTATTTGTGGACCTTGTCAACAAGGAAAACAAACTAAAAGCATGCACAAAAAGGGCAAGTATCTCTCTACCAAGGAGCCTCTAGAGCTTCTCCATATGGATCTTATGGGTCCTATGCAAACCGAGAGCTTGGGTGGAAAGAGATACATTTTTGTTTGTGTAGATGATTTCTCTAGGTTCACATGGACATACTTTCTTAGAGAAAAATCCGAAACTTTTGATAAGTTTAAAATGCTTTGTACTAAACTTCAAAATGAAATGAATTCCAACATTAAAAGCATAAAACGGATTAGAAGTGACCATGGGAGGGAATTTGAGAATGCTTCGTTTGAAACCTATTGTGATAGTATAGGTATCTCCCATGAGTTTTCGGCTCCTAGGACACCTCAACAAAATGGAGTTGTTGAGAGGAAAAATAGGGTTCTTCAAGAGATGGCCCGTGTGATGTTGCTTAGCAACAATGTGCCTAGGAATCTATGGGCCGAAGCCATCAACACGGCTTGTTATATAGGAAATAGAGTTTTCCTAAGGCCCGGTACTAGGAATACCTCCTATGAGTTATGGAAAGGCAAGAGGCCAAATGTTAGCTACTTCCACACATTTGGAAGCAAATGCTTCATTTTAAATGACCGAGATCAACTTGGCAAATTTGATGCCAAGAGTGATGAGGGTATATTTATTGGCTATGCCTTAAATAGTAGAGCCTATAGAGTTTACAATAAGAAAACTCTAAGTGTCATGGAATCATCTAATGTTGTATTTGATGATGAAAGGCTCAAGTGTAGTAATCATGAGGAGGAGGTTATTCTTAGTGATGATTCTCCTTTGGAGAAGGTTGTTGTGACTCCTAATGTGGGGACATCCAATGTTGTTGAAAATGACACACAACCTATTGATAGAGCTCCTAACTTGGACTCTAATGAACCCGCTCCATGGGTTAGAAGACTCCATAACAAAGAGGATGTTATTGGAGATGTGAATGAGGGTGTTAGGACTAGAAGGCAAATAGCTAATCTTATTAGCTTCACATGCTACACCTCTCAAATAGAACCCAAAAAGATTGATGAAGCTCTAAATGATGAGTTTTGGGTTCTTGCCATGCAAGAAGAGCTAAACCAATTCGAAAGGAATGAGGTTTGGACTCTAGTTCCTAGGCCTAAGACCACTAATGTCATAGGCACAAAATGGATATATAGGAACAAATCCGATGAGGATGGCAACGTAGTGCGTAACAAGGCAAGACTTGTTGCACAAGGGTACTCTCAAATTGAGGGTATCGACTTTGAGGAGACTTTTGCTCCCGTTGCCCGCCTAGAGTCCATTAGGCTTCTCTTGTCCATCTCTTGTGTGCACAAGTTCAAATTGCACCAAATGGATGTTAAGAGTGCCTTCCTCAATGGCTTCTTGCAAGAGGAAGTGTTTGTTGAGCAACCCAAGGGGTTTGTGGATGCACACCACCCCAACCATGTCTATCGCCTCAAGAAGGCTCTTTATGGGTTGAAACAAGCACCGAGGGCTTGGTATGAGCGCCTCACTCAATTTCTTGTCAACAATGATTACACAAGAGGTAGTGTTGACAAGACTCTATTCATCAAGAAAGACAATGATGAGCTTTTTATAGCTCAAATATATGTTGATGATATAGTGTTTGGATCCACCAACAACACCAAAGTCCAACAATTTGTTGATGTTATGTCTCATGAATTTGAGATGAGCCTTGTTGGTGAGCTTAGTTACTTCCTAGGTTTGCAAATTAGGCAATTAAGTGATGGGATCTTCATATCCCAAGCCAAATATGCCAAAAACCTAGTGAAGAAGTTTGGTCTTGAGAAAGCCAAACATTGTAACACACCCATGAGCACCACTTTGAAACTAAGCAAAGATGCTAGTGGTAAAAGTGTAGAACAAACACTTTATAGGGGTATGATAGGAAGCTTGCTTTATTTGACCGCAAGTAGGCCCGACATATCCTTTAGTGTGGGTGTGTGTGCTAGGTACCAATCCGATCCCAAGGAGTCCCATCTCTCTTGCGTCAAGAGAATCATTCGATTTGTGAATGGGACTTCTAACTATGGGATTTGGTACTCTTTTGACACTAATGCTAGTCTTGTAGGCTTTAGTGACGCGGATTGGGCCGGAAATTGTGATGATAGGAAAAGCACATCGGGCGGTTGCTTTTTCCTTGGAAACAATCTTGTTTCTTGGTTTTGCAAGAAGCAAAACTCAATCTCCTTGTCCACGGCGGAGGCCGAGTACATAGCCGCGGGGAGTGGATGCACACAACTCCTATGGATGAAGCAAATGCTAGTAGACTACGGATTCAACCAAGGTACACTCACTCTCTTTTGTGATAACATGAGTGCTATTAATATTTCCAAGAATCCGGTTCAACATTCTAGAACTAAGCATATTGACATCCGTCATCATTTCATTAGAGATCTAGTTGAAAATAAATGCATTGTACTTGAGCATGTAGGTACAAATGATCAACTAGCCGACTTGTTTACAAAACCTCTAGATGCTACTCGATTTAAAACTCTTAGTAGATCTATTGGAATATGTCTTGTGGAGTGATGAGTTCTAGTATTTGACCCCAATAAGGGGAGCTCAAGCAAAGAGAGCAAACTTGCATGAATTGTCATATGCAAAAAGTTAACTTCTTTTATGCTCTTTTATGATTGTTTGAGAATGCTTGGTGAATAACATTGATTAATGCTTTAATAATGTTTTTAATAACACCTTGCACGGTTGCCTAGCATGTACTGCATGATTTCTATTTTTGCTTGAGTGTGCTTATCCATTTGAGGAATGTTCTACTTGTTAGTACATGTGATTGACCTCAAATTATTCTCCATGTTCATGATTCTTTGATATGCATTCTTAAGCTCTCTCTTGAAAAAGGGCTACTGGCAATATGACGTGCAGCCGCCCAATGTAGGAAATGGCTACTCATTTGAAACCGAGTGAAAGCCTTCAAGAGAGTTACATTAGCATGATAAACAGAAATACATGCTTGCTAGGATAAAGGAGAAAAACAGAAAAGTTGAAATGTGTTTGATGATGTGTGTGATGCATTGCTTAATAAAGACCTCAAAATTGTTGATTGATGATGTGTCTTGCAATGTAGAAAAGATGATATATTTTTTGATGTGGTTAGTACACTCTGCACACAAATGCTTGGATATATATCTTCTTGTCATAACAACAGGGCTCTAATTGGTTTGACTTCATTTGGAAAACCTGTTGATTGTTGCTTTGATTGATTCTTATGCATGAGCTCAATAGTGCTTGTATTACATGCTAAGCAATTTTTACACACACACACTTTTCTGTGAATAAAATCTCCTTGAATCTCTCTCAATTCTTGAATTGTATAAAGTTCGTTTATATGATTATGCAAATGTCTTTTGTGCAAATAGCTCTCTTTGCTAAAGCAATCCTATAGGGGGAGCTCCTTTGCCTATCTCATGACAAAAAGGGGGAGAAGTCTTGAGAGATATAGGGGGAGCATTGCTTGTGTATGCTTTGGGGAGAAGTTTGAGAGAGAGTAACCTTTGAGGGGGAGCATTGCATACTCATACATTGCATGATATTGTGGTTAAAAGATTCATATGCAAATGCTTGTTTTTCTTTCACTTGATCATCTCACATACACTTGCTTTGGAAGTGTAATCTAATTGTTTTGAAGGTTTGGTTATTCTACAAGAGATTGAAGACTTGAAGTTTTATTTTCTTATCTCTTTGTATCTCTTTGTACTTTGTAATGTAGAATTTCCCGAAGTTTCATTTATCTTGTGAGGATCAATGTGAGTGGTGGTTTTGTCACGAAATAGCCAAAGGGGGAGATTGTAAGGATTCCCATTGTTGATTGGCTTATTTCGTAGACAAACCACATATTGGGGATTTGAATTGTAAGGGTAGTTAGGTGATTGAAGATCATGCTCAAAGGCCCTTTTCAAGACCTCAAGGGAAGAAGCACTCCAAAGGTATATTTCTTAGTGTTTCTTGTAATGAAGAGAAATAGATGCACACACACACAACACTTGCATAATTCTTATTATTGTATGATTGTGTGTCCTTATTATGTGTGTATTAATGTTCATTTAATTTCTCTTCTTGCATTCTCTGTTGATTGCATCATGTGTAGAAGTTGATGCATTGTGGTTGTTATGGCCGCTGTTCACCCGCCCTACAGGCGCTCTACGAACAGCGGTCAAAAGGGGTTTTGAGCAATTTGCTCTTGACCGCTCTACGACCGCCCTACGTAGAGCGGTGCCACTGGTCGATTTAATTGACCGCTCTTCACCCGCTGTTCAACCGCTCTACGTAGAGCGTGTGAACAGCGGTGCATTCGAACCCGAGAGCAACCGCCCCTAGGTCGCCTGGAACTCGCCCTACGTAGGGCGATCATGAAGAACATTGTTCTTCATTTCCCAGGTGGACCGCTGTACAACCGCCCTACGTAGAGCGGGTGAACAGCGGTCAAGGCATATCTTTTGCAAAATTTTCAAAACGACGTCATTTCATCTAGGGGTCCTATATAAGTATCATCTTCTTCCTTGCTCGTTTTTGTGAGCTCAAAATCAGACCTTAGAGTGAGAAACTCAAACCCTAGAGAGAGAAAGCTTCAATCTTGCTTCTTTGACTCTCCAAACTCAAAACCCATGTGCATCTAACATGTTTCATGCATCAATCTTCCATGGGTCTTCTTCATTTATGACTTGGTAAGTAGAACAAACACAACATCTTCATTTATTGTTCTATCTTAGTCAAGACATGTTTTTTATTGCTTAGTTTAGCAAATCTTCACTCTTATTGCATATTTAGTGAAGTTATGACATGATTGGGTTTTGTTTGTGGTAGCTTACATGATTAGGATGATTTTCCCTAAATAGCTAACCCTAGAACATTCTTGTACAATTGGTTGATGATTAGGTTGATAGATTAATGTTTATTTATCTAGTCAAGCTTAATTGAATGTTCTTGTGGATTTAATTGACAATTATGTTGTTAGAAATTCTCTACAACTAATTGAGTTCACATGTTTGGACATGTTGACATTGTTTGATAGCTAGGATTGTTTTGTGATTGATAACATCTAGCTAAGCTTTATGATATGTCATTTAGCTTTTCATATCTAGGATTGATTTCATTGATATATCATCATTCTAGGTAAGCATATAGAGTTGCCTTGCTCTTGTTGCATTTTGAGTATTTCATATATTCACTTAGGTTGTTTTCTCTTCATTGAGAACTAAGTCTTGTGTTGCTTCCGGGATTAGGTTGCATAAATCACAAGCATTGGGACTAGGTTCACTTATACCGGGATTAGGTAGGTGTGTGATTACTTCCGGGATTAGGTTGTAATCGTTTTACACATTTAGTGGATTCGAGGTTCAAGTGTGGCTCACTTACATAGCCCGTGGTTTTTCCCGTGAGGGTTTCCACGTAAATATCAAGTGTCTTTTAATTTCCGCACCATATTACACTTGCTATTGTATATTGACTTGTAGAGGGTATTTTCGTAATCTTGACCATTAACGAAAATTTGGTAAAATCGGATAAAATCTATTCACCCCCCCTCTAGATTAATATTGAACACACCATAATTTGTTTCAAACATGTCAGCCAGATTCTTACTACCTGCTATCTTCACAAGCTTTAACACACCTTCTTCGATTAACGAACGAATGAAATGGTAGTGAAGATCTATATGTTTGGTCCTAGAATGGAATGCTGAATTCTTGGCCAAGTGTATTGCACTCTGACTGTCACTGTGCAACACATTCATCACTTGATCGAATCCCAACTCAGCTAACAAACTTTGTAACCATATCAGCTCCTTGATTGATTCTATTATAGCCACATACTCTGCTTTAGTTGTAGAGATTGTCACTATCTTCTGCAACTGGGACATCCAACTAATTGCGGTACCAGCCATTGTAAACACATATCCGATGGTACTCATTCTACTATCCACCTCCCCAGTAAAATCTGAATCCACATAACCTTCCAACTTGAGTTTATCTCTTCTGAAGGTTAGACATCTCTCTGTCGTACCCAGCAGGTATCTTAGGATCCACTTCACAGCCTCACATGAGGCTTACCTGGATTGGACATGTAATGGCTCATAACTCCCACTGCATGGGAAATATCTGGTCTTGTGCAAGTCATGGCATACATTAGACTTCCAATGGTTGAAGTATAAGGAACTTTAGCCATGAAGTCCTTCTCACCTTCCGTCTTCGGACTCTAATCCTTGGACAACCTAAAGTGACTAGCCAATGGTGTTCTTATCGATTTTGCATCATCCATACTGAATCTCTGTAACACCTTCCGAACGTACTCAGCTTGAGAAAGCTTCAATATACCTTCATGTTCGTCTCTGCTAATTCTCATTCCAAGAATCTGCTTTGCTGTACCTAAATCCTTCATCTTGAACTCATTCGAGAGTTGCTTCTTCAAATTGTTAATCTCTTCTAAATCTGCACTAGCTACTAACATGTCATCAACATAAAGTAGCAGAATAATAAAACTTGACTTAACCTTTTTGAAGTAACAGCAGTGGTCAGCATTGCATATCAAATATCCATTGTCTTAAACGCATCAAATTTCTTATACCATTGTTGAGGAGCTTGTTTCAAACCATACAAGCTCTTCGTCAATCTACACACCAACTCTTCCTTACCATCTTCTACAAACCCCTCCGGTTGCTGCATGTATATCTCCTCCTCCAAATCTCCATGAAGAAAGGCAGTCGTCACATCTAACTGCTCAAGATATAACCTTTTTGCTGCGACAATACTTAACACTAACCGGATCGTAATTAGTTTAACAACAAGAGAAAAAAATTCAGAGTAGTCAATACCTTCTATTTGTTGGAAGCCTTTGACCATTAGTCGTGCATTATATCTCTTAGAACCATCATGTTCCTCTTTGATCTGAAACACCCACTTATTCTGTAGGGCTTTCTTTCCTTCAGGCAACTTGGCTAACTCCCAAGTTTGATTTGAAATCAACGACTTCATCTCATCATTCATTGCAAGCTCCCACTTGCTCACATCTTCTCCTTGATATGCTTCATTATAGCACTCAGGTTCCCCTGCATCTGTCAACAGCATGTATTGCAAATACTTTCTATTTGGTATGGAGTTCGAGTTGATCTTCTCACTATACTCTGAGCCTATGTTGCCGAAACGTCTCTATGTGTGATAAGATCTATAATATGGAGCGGCACACCTTGTTCTTCATCATTCTGAATAACTAGTTCCACGACCCTGTTCTCTGGCACATCATTCGGCCCAAAATACTCTAGCTCTTCTGACTCAGACACATGTGTGTTTTTGTCTTTGTACATAACCTTTTCATTGAAGACAACATCTCTACTTCTAATCATCTTGCGGTTTTGGTCATCTCATAGCTTGTAACCAAATTCATCTTCTCCATAGCCCACCAAAGTACACTTCACTGACTTGGCGTCTAGCTTGTTTCTTGCATGATCACCTATATGTACATAAGAAACACACCCAAACACTTTAAGATGAGAAAGTTTTACCTGTTTTTCAGTCCAGATCTCTTCTGGTATAACGAGGTCCAAAGGCTTTGATGGTCCTCTGTTGATCAAATATGCTGCTGTATTGACTGCTTCTGTCCAGAACTGTTTTGGCAACCCTAAATATAACCTCATGCTTCTGGCTCTCTTAGTCAATAACATGTTCATCCGTTCTACTATCCCATTCTGCTGTGGGGTTCTAGGAACCATTCTACTGAGTTTTATCCCGCTTAGATAGCAAAACTTTTTGAACTCACTGTCTTCATATTCTCCACCATTGTCTGAATGCAGCTTTTTGATCTTTAACCCTGTCTCATTCTCAACCCTAGCTTTCCATCTCTTAAAAGCATCAAGCACCTCAAACTTGTGTTTTAGAAAATAAACCTATACCTTTCTGGAGTGGTCGTCAATAAATGTGATGAAATACTGTTTACCTCTAGTTGACGAGACTGAAGCTGGACCCCAAACATCGATGTGCACTAGTTCCAGCTTCTCCTTTATCGGTACCCTTCCGATCTTCTTGAAGCTCACTCGCTTCTGTTTTCCCAATATGTAGATCTCATAAAAATCAACATGATCGTCTTTACCTTCTACCATAGCGATTGATCCACAACCATCTATGGTTGTGTAAAGCGACCCATTCTTATTTCCTCGGGCGATTGTCATAATACCCTTTGAAATCTTCCACTTATCATCTGTGAAAGTTGTCATGTAACCTTCTGACACTAGTTACCCAATGGAGATCAAATTCTTCCTTAAATCCGGTATGTACCTCACGTTATTGAGTTTCCAAACTGACCCTTTCAGCTGAATCTTTTGACGACACGTCTTTGCAATGTCGATCAAAAGATTGAACATTTAAGTTCGACCTCGCTAGCACGCGAGTCATAGAGACTAGCACAGCGGCAAGTAAGGGTATCGTTCCGTAGGGAGGTGGGATCCGTCTACCGTCACCGGTTTTAGCTATTATTACAACACTCCAAGATAACTCGTGTGTTGCATTTGCAGAAAAGTAAGTAATAATATAAATAAATAAACTACCATTATATATACATGGATAGAATGGAATGGAGAGATGCATGAAATGTGGTTACACTAAGAAAATGACTCAACCGTAACAATTCTCCTAATTAAGCTCTAGACTCACTTAGTCCCTCAATGTGCAAGTATATCATAGGCTCGTGTCCCCTTAATTGATCTCTAATCTCTCTCGAGTCTTAGAAATCACATCCACACAATGCATGGATTCATTAAGTACTTTAGGACACACAAACGAGCTCTGTACGCCAACATAGTGATCTCTCAACTGTCTGGTAATATACAGTGGTTATTTTGTTGGGCATATAATGCACAACCGCGTGGGCCATACTACAACCCATAATTCATTCACAATGGCTAACCAAATATGGGATGGCAACCAAGTGAAAGCATTAAGAATACGAGATACCCATACAACACATATGTTATATGCTCGTGTCCCCTTAATTAATCTCTAATCTCTCTCGATGTTTTAGAGATTACATCCATGCATAAATGCTTGGATTTATTAAGGACTGTGGGACACACACACGAGCTCTACACACCAACCTAGTGATCTCTCAACTTACTAGTCAAATGTAGAGGATATCACGCTGGACATGTTAATGTGAACCACGCAATATATAACACACAGCCTAAATATCATCCACAAGGTGACTAACCAAGTGAAAGCATTAAACAATGAAATACCCCTATAATCACACGAGCACAAGAGGAATACAATTTGTCTTTACTTTAGATACGGATTCGATTTTATCAATCTTCCTAGGATGGCTAGACATGGGAAACAAGATTACCAAACAACAATGTGCAAATAAGTTGGTTGTTATACATTAAGAACATTCAATCTAGGTTAAGGGTTCATCCTCTTGATTTGGGAATTATCCCTAAATCAATTTATTACCCAATCCGGCCAAGGATGGATAATTGTGCCTTAAAAAGACCCATTAAGCACAAGGATTTAAACCAAAGCCAATTTAGCAACTACATGCTTGAACTGAAACCTTTTCCACTATTTGGAGCTAAATCTCTAACACTCAGATTACTCTAAACATGACATTTTAGTCATCCATCAATCAATCAACAATCATGGGATGCTAAATTACACTACTCCTACATTAAATTACTCTACTCCTAATCCCAATCATGGACACATATCAATTTCGGACCTCTACACACATGGATATTGCAATTAGAGCTTAAAACATGTAATTAGCAAAGAGTAAAACAAAACCCACATGAATTTAAGAACAAACAACATATATAACACAAGTGTAGGGTTTACAATATTTCCCAAATCGGGGTTACACATCAAAGAAGCAAGAAATACAAAGAAATGAGTAAAAAGGAGACAACCTTTGAAGACAAATCCTCCAAAGAAGCTCCTAGCATCCCTAGCTCGGATTTGGTCCTAAAACCACTCCTATTTCCTTGCAAACTGCCCTAAGATGGATGGATGAAGTGTGAAAATGGTGGTGGAGGTGTGTGGTGAGCTCCCATGGAGGAAGAACCTCCATGGGAGCTTGGATCCTCTCCTTATTTGGTGAAGAAGGTGAAGAAGATAAAGAAAATGGAAGAAATTTGGTGTGGGGCGGAAGAGAGAGAGAGGAGAAGTTAGGGATTCTAAAAAACTAAAGAAAAGGGGATATATATAGTAGGGAGGAGGCTTAGGGCAGAAAGGGGTGAAAGGACGAGAATGCCCTTGCAAAAGTGGCTAAAAATTGGGCATCTCACAGGTGGGTTTCTAACAGCGCACACCGTTATGAAAATGAGTATAACTTTCTTCACAAATATCATAATTGTGTTCTTGAAGAACCGTTGGAAAGAAGACTTCTGGATCTTTCCAACCATATGTATTACGAAACCTAGTTCGATCGGAGGAGGGAGATATGATCCCCGCAAGTTGAGCATTTTGCAGGAAGCTTTCGCCAAACCCAACCTATGAATTATGCGCCCTATTCCGCTCCCTATGGCGCAGAACTGTAAAATGGAGGTCTCTGGTCCCTTTTATGTGGCCCCTAAATGCAGAATAAGGGTGCATAATCCCACTTTTGAAAATTGCATTTTTGCCCCAATATTTCCACTTTTATGCAAAAACGTCCCTCAGCTGGAAGAAATCCTGAAACACTTATATAAGCTGTTAAATACCCAATTTTACCCTAGAAACAAATATAAAAGATGAAAGTAAGGGGCTACACAATGTGTAGAAATAAGAGTTATCATCTTCATATCTCTCTTCCCGATAATATTGCATGCTTGATCGTCACCAAGATACACCTTACCCAAATTTCTGGAGATGTAGTTCTCAAATAACTCCCTGTGAGGTGTGGCATGGAAAGATGCTCCTAAATCCAGAACACAAGACTCCGTCTTACTTTCCAATAAGCAGATGAGGCAGTCATCTGACTCCTCTGATACACAGTTCGCACTGCCCTTGCCCTTATCTTTCTTTTCAGATCTACACTCATACGAGAAGTGGTCTTTCTTACCACAGTTCCAGCACTCTACATCTTTCTTGTTTCGTTGCTGATTTCCCGAATAATTGACCTGATACCTAGATTTAGACTTACCTCTTGACTTTGATCTTCCTCGTTGATTTGTGTTTTGATTTCTATTTCTGCTTTCTCTACCTTCCATATTCAATGTTGAAGATGTAGACGCTCCAAATCCCTCTTCACGCATCCTAATCTCTTCTGTCATGATCATGTTCACAACCTGTGAGAAATCCAATTTCTCTTTCCCGAACGATTTGGCAATTGACTGACATGTCATCTTCATCTTCATCTTCCAACTTTCTGGCAATTGGGTGAGCATAAACACCGCCAAGAATTCTTCATCGAAACCCATAGACACAGAAGTTAACCCATTCTTCGCTTCGTTGAATTGGTTTAGATACTCTCTGAAACCCTAACCTTCCGTCATCTTTAGATTTGATAACTTCTTGACAAGATGGACCTTCCTTACCATAGAAGGCTATTCATATAGGTTTGATAAAGTCTTCATCAGATCTCTGGCAGTTAGCTGATCCTTTACATTAAAAGCAACATGCTTCGTCAAACTAAGACGAATTGCTCCTAATGCTTTCCTGTCCAAGAGTTTGAGATCCTCTTCATCCATGTTCTTTGACATCCACTTCTTTGACCAATCTACATCGGTCATGGTTGCCGGCTTCTCTTTTATAGGCCAATGCAGGTCCTTCTAGTACAGATAATCCTCTATTTGCATCTTCCAGAAACTGAAATTCGTCCCATCGAATTTCTCAATCTTAAGAGAATTTTTCTCAGATCTCATCCCTACGATAAAATCGTTGACCTCAAGATAACCTAGATTTGTGTAAACAATAACCCACCCCAACCTAGGGCTCCGATACCAATTGTTGTCAAGAAAGAATGGGTATCACACAAATCTAGAACAAAACATACAATCACGGATAATCGGAAAGCAATAAAGAATCAACGGAGCGCACCGCACTCAATCCACTACTCCATGAGTTGATTACAATCTCTCTGTCTCTCTCAAGTCTCTCTACAATTTGCTCTCAATATCTCTCCCACTCCTTTTTCAACACACCCCTAAAGGTTTACATCATGTAGTATTTATATGGGAACACTAGGGTAAGCTAAAGCCCAAATAAGGTCACTTTCATTTTCCACGTAAACTTCCCGATTCCCGATTCACCATATTACCGCGGTGTAGACTGCCCCCTAAGCATGTGTCTATGCCGCGGTATGTGCAAAGTTACTCCTCTGGAGTTGACCGCTGCATGTGCCACCCCCTAGGCACTATGCCTAGGCAGCGATGTGTACAGCACAAAATCCCCTGGAGTTGACCGCCACGTGTACCGCCCCCTATGCACCATGCCTAGGCCGCGAAAATTGCCGAGAAAAGGTTCTTCAGCTGGTTTCAGGCTTCACAATCCCAACACTGTTTCCATTCCATAACCAATATTAGCTAGAATTTAGAAAACATATTTCCAACCATGTTTATAATAATTTATATAGTAATTAAATGATAAAGATAAATAAAATAATAATAAATAAATAATCCTCACAGGGTAGGTAGTCTGCAATTTCCTAGCAAGTAGGGCTGCATCTGGTTGGAAAGTTGACAAAATAATGGGTCTGCATGTCTTTACCATATTCAAAGATCACCTGTACCCTAAAGAAATAAAATAAAATAAAATAAAAACATTAACAAATAAGAACAAATCAATAGTACTCAATTCACATCACATGATGATACCTGCAAGATGGCTTGAAGGACACGGATGAGATAGTCTTGCTGGTAGACAATGTGATCATCAAATTTCAATTCAATATTGAATCCCAAAGTAGATACGAAGCTAATCTTAACTTCTCTTGTAAACCACTAAAAGGCCCAAAAACAACAAAACAGAAGCCCAAAGTCTTATTGGAATTTGACTAATGTTATGCCTATATTGTGTTATGGATTATATTTACACATTTTGGGAACGTGATGCTTGTTAGAGAGGCTAATATAGCAGCAGGTGCGCAAATCTCCAAAGTTTTACTCTATTCATCAAAATGGTAGTCTGGGAAGTCTGAGAACAAGGCAAGCTGATAAGCTCAATAGAAATGAAGTCAACATTAGTCAGTTACAGAGATGCTGATGTGTCAGCCTGAAATTAATTATCAACAGATTTGGTTAGAAGATTAGTTGGTCTCTGAAATTATCTACGTTGGTATATATACAAGGTCACGTGTAATTGATGTTAGTTAGATTTCTCAGAAAATGAAATGTAAAAGAACTCTTGTGCTTGAGAGTCCATTAATGGAGGTTTACGTTTCTCATCTTCTTTATTTGCTCTACTAGTCATTTTATCAAACACCTATACCTCTCCTCAATATTTGCAACTCTGTTTCTCTCTGTTATCGGTTCTTCTTCAAGTTTCACAATGTTCATGTGCTAGTTTCTCTATTTGGTAGAAAAGAATCAAAATGAATCGGTATGGCCTTGAACATAGTTGAAAGTAATATCAAGAATTAAGCTTTAAATACAATCCAATTCGATACAACGTTAAACAAGGCCTAAATAATTGACACTGTAAAAAGGAAAAGAGCAACACTTTTTTTGCAGACAAGCTTTAAAGGTAGCTTCCTGGCAACTTATTCTAAGAATAAAGCCATGCTTACACTACATTGCTGAACTCATTTATAGAAGTTGAACAAGGTTGCAATTTCCTTCAAAAGAAAAATAATAATAATACGGCTGAATTGGTTCGTGCTCTTAAACTTACAACAGCTGGTTATCGGTTTTTTCACAAGATGGTTTCTCTATTTCTCGATTCTTCAAAATTTGAGAAAATAATATACCAAATGCGAAGACGATAGGAAAAATTGATATTTTAATAGGATTATTAGAATATTTTCGGATATAACAATAATTCACAGTTGTAAAGACACATTGACAAAGAGCACAAACCAATCCAACAATATCCTTGAAGGTACCAAAAGGCTTGCGTCCTTGATCTCGATAATAATACCAAGGAAATGGTAAAGCGCTGCTCCGCCTCCAAATCATGTTCTCTTCTTGAAATTCATAAATGAGCTCAAGAATGCATGTAAGCATGGCTACAAATGAAATCAACATACCAAATAATGCAAATCGAGTTTTATTCACGGAAGATGAAACTTGGTCAAGAATTGCCGCTGAAAGCTCTAAGACAAGGTTGGTGATTACAAAACTCATCACTATTTTCCTCCTCCTTTGTCTTTTAAAGATGCCTCCAAGATTTATCTCCAAGCAGCCTTGAAGAGATTGCTCGAAGCTGTTTCCCAAGTGAACCCCCTCGTAATATTTTTTAATTATCATTTCTTTGGCGCAACTCACATGAAAATTATACTTGTTGCATTTAGACACATATGACAAACCCTCAATTGGAAAGTAAGATTCATTACTGCACCATAAGCACGTCGATGACAGTATTTTATCACGAAGCGTAAACTCAAGATGATAAAATTTGAACTTACTTGGAAGGCTATGGCAACATGGATGCAAATTCAACTTCAATTTTTCACAGTAATACACAAATCCGTTGACTGAAAGTCCACACATGGCGCAGACTATTGAGTGATCAGGAGGTTTCCGAAAGAAATTGAAAATGTTGTTTTTGTAGAAGTCATGGGTGGTAGTCTCTATAACATGCGCACACTCGTCATGAAGATCGAAATCGCACTGCTCGCATCTCATGAAGCTTCTTAAACCAAACCCAGGTTCTCTGCAGCCATCGCATTCGTACCGATTGTTAGAGATTTTCCGCTCGAGATTGTGTGGGTGGAACTCAGGAAGAAAGATCTCCTCCATCAGTAGACAAGTTAAGAGCCACAAAGAAGGAGAAAAAGGAAGCAAAATAATATTATTGTAGATCAATTGAATTTCTTAGTCTTAATTTTAAAATGAATATCATTTGAAAAGGTCTTGGCAACAGCCAACAGGTTTCTCAGTAATTCAATAGATTTTAACATCGTTTGATCAATTGAGTTTCTCAGAAACCGCGTTGGGTATAGTTTTTTTTTTTTGGGTTAATTACACAAACATACCCTCTATTTATCTAATAAAGCAAAATTTTAAACAAATACCCTATTCAAACACAAACATACCCTAGTGTTGAAGTCAAACCTTTAAAGTTAACGGTTGACCAACCCAATCTACCGAAAGACAAATTTAATCCTACCATATCATCCAAAAAATATATTATTTATTATTTATATTTATTTATTAAAAAATAAAATAAAAAATCCATACCCATCTCAACTTCATCTTCAACCTTAAATTAAAAGTCTTTATACCAATTTCTCACCAACTCTCCAGATTTTATCATTTCAACATATTTCAACCATCTTCCTCACAAAATTTTCAGATTTCAATAATCATATTCTTTCACTTCATCTTCATCCACCAAAACTCCACACCTTTTCATCTTTATCAAACACAATCATCAAGCCACAAACAACATATTTATCCTCAACACCCAAATATATTTTTTTCCTAAGAACTCTTGTGCTTGAGAGTCCACTAATGGAGGTTTACGTTTCTCATCTTCTTTATTTGCTCTACTAGTCATTTTATCAAACACCTATACCTCTTCTCAATATTTGCAACTCTGTTTCTCTCTGTTATCGGTTCTTCCTCAAGTTTCACAATGTTCATGTGCTAGTTTCTCTATTTGGTAGAAAAGAATCAAAATGAATTGGTATGGCCTTGAACATAGTTCAAAGTAATATCAAGAATTAAGCTTTAAAATACAATCCAATTCAATACAACGTTAAACAAGGCCTAAATAATTGACACCGTAAAAAGGAAAAGAGTCCGAGCAATACTTTTTTTGGTGCTTAAGAACATTGCAGACAAGCTTTAAAGGTAGCTTCCTGGCAACTTATTCAAAAGAAAAATAATAATAATATTGTTGCATTGGTTTGTGCTCCTTAACTTGCAGCAGCCGGTCATCGGTTGATTCACGCGTCTTGTTTTCACAAGATGGTTTCTCTATCTCTTGATTCTTCAAAATTTGAGAAAATAATATACCAAATGCAAAGATGATTGGAAAAAACGATATTTTAATAGGATTATTAGCATATTTTCGGATATAACAATAACTCACGGTTGTAAGGACACATTGACAAAGAGCACAAATCAATCCAACAATATCCTTGAAGGTACCAAAAGGCTTCCATCCTTAATGTGGATAATAAAACCAGGGAAATAGTAAAGTGCCACTCCTCCAAATCAGTTTCTCGGTTTGAACTTTATAAATGAGCTCAATAATATATGTAAGCATGGCTACAAATGAAATCAACATACCAAATAATGCAAATTGAGTTTTATTCACGGAAGAAGAAACTTGGTCAAGAATTGCCGATGAAAGCTCTAAGACAAGGTTTGTGATTACAAAACTCATCACTATTTTCCTCCTCCTTTGTCTTTTCAAGATGCCTCCAAGATGTTTCTCCAAGAAACCTCGAAGAGACTGCTCCAAGCTGTTTCCAAATTGAAGCCCGTTGATATGATCTCGAAGCATCCTTTGTTTGGCGCAACTCACATGAAAATTAAAGTTGTTGCATTTAGACACAAATGACAAACCCTCCTGAATGCCAAAAATACTGCTTTCGAGCCTTGTATTGCACCCTAAGCACACCGATGACACTTGATCACGACGACGAAGCATAAACTCAAGATGATAAAATTTGAACTTACTTGGAAGGCTATGGCAACGTGGATGTATACACAACTCCAGTTCTTCATAGTAATACACAAATCCTTTAACTAAACGTCCACACACGGCGCAGTGTATTATTGAGTGATGATCAGGAGGTTGATGAAAGAATTTGAAAATGTTGTTGTTGTATAAGTCATGGGTGGTAGTCTGTTTAACAAGCGCACACTCTTCATGAAGATTGAAATTAAACTGCTCGCATCTCAACCTTAAACCAGACTCCATCTTTTTGCAGCCATCGCATTCGTAGATATTTTTGTCGATTTTCGGCTTGAGAGTATGTGGGTGGATCTCAGGAAGAAAGATCTCCTCCTCCATCAAGAGACAAGGACGCAAGAAGAACAGAAGAACAAGTTAAGAGCAAGACAGAGCAAGCCACAAAGAAGAAGGAGAAAAAGGAAGCAATATAATATTATTGTAGATCAATTGAATTTCTTAGTCTTTTAATTAAATGAAGATCAATTGAATTTGATCACAAACTTATTGGAACTTTATGTTGAATATCGTGTTGCCATTTGTCAAAAAGTTTTAACGATTGACAAAACCAGGCACATTCACATTACTACTTCTAATGTTTTTTTTTTTTTGACAGATCTAGATCTAGTGTAATCTTTAGTCTTTTTCACTTATGAATTAATGTATTGTTTTTGAAAAGTAAAAATAGCTATGTGGACTAATTTGTGCCACAAGTTTTATCTAAAAAGAGAGATTATTGATATCTTCCTTCAAATGATTTTTCTGAAGATGACGGTGTTTGGAATCGGTCTATAATGTAAAGTCATAAGATTTGCTATTATAATATTAAAGTTCCGGTCCTTCCGGGTCCTAATTTTCATTGACATTAATTAGAAGGACAAGAAGATTTTGATTCGTGAGCTTCATTATGCATTATTGGAACAACAGGAGTGTTGTTACTTCAGATCATCACTGCCAGTGGGCTGGTATTGCATGCAATGTAGCAGGAAGCATCAATGGGATCTCCACAAATTCAACTTCTCCAGCTTTCCCAATCTGGAATTCCTGAAACTTGGGTCGAATTATCTTTCTGGAAGAATTCAAATAACAAGTTGGTGATCTTCTGAAACTCTATTATCTTGACCTTTCATGGAATAAACTTTCAGCGTACGTAATTAACAAGCTGCTAGCAATTTCTCTTACTACAGTCTACATATATGATATATAATGTCCTCGGATTCTGGAGACATTAATTACAGATGTCACCAAATCTATTGAAGTCAGCAAATCAGCTCAGCATAGGATTTCATGTGGTCAAGCAACACCAAAGATATTCAGCTTTTTATTTTTATTTTTTCATGATCTCGCGCAGGCACTATCCCTCCAGAAATTGGGAGCATGAAGAATCTGGTCTCGCTGCATCTGGGTGGTAATTGGTTTGTTGAACATATACCTTCATCAGGAGACAAGGATGCAAGAAGAACAGATCGAAGAACAAGTTAAGAGCCACAAAGAAGGAGAAAAAGGAAGCAATAATATTGTAGATCACTTGAATTTCTTAGTCTTAATTTTGTAATGAATTGAAGATCACAAACTTCTTGCCAACAGCCGACAAGTTTCTCAGAAACCGCGTTGGGTAAAGTTTTTAAAACTCGTTTTCATGTTTTCACTGCTCCAAAAGCATTCAAAAGATGTTAGCCACTGTTTCAAAAAAAATATATAAAAAAATGAGGAAATTGCAAGAGATGATCAAAAAATTTATGGACTTATTGTTTTTAGCCACAAGTTTATTTTTTATTATTCTTGTCATCTTTGGCCTTGAATTGCCAAAATTACCCTGAATGTTGTTTTACTTGCCAAAATTTTCCCTCCCAAAATTTTACTCTCTTCACCTGATATGTTCTGTCCTGCTGTCCCAAAATTTTCAAAATCAGAATTTCTCTCTCTCTCTCTCTCTCTCTCTCTCTCTCAACCTGATAACAAAAGCAAATTGAACCTGGAAACCCATTTCGTTTCTCTCTTTTGGTCGACCTCCAACTCGTCAATTCCATCCCATTTCGTTTCTCTTCATTTCGTCGATCTCCAATTCAAAATTAGAAACCAATTTTGTCTCCTCCAACATTCGACTAACCCAGCAGCGGCAGCTTTCTACGATGAGCTAACTCATAAGGGCAGAGGGGCTGCTAGATCCATGACTGTCTTTTCTCACAATCACTTCTCTCTTCACTTCGAGTGGTGTGGAGCAGTGTCGTCGTGGTGTTGGAGGAGAAAGCTTTGGATTTCAGACCCAACTACGCTAGATCCAGAGCTATTGCTGACAAGTGTGGTGAGCTTTTTCTCCATGACATGGCTCATATCAGTGGACTTGTTTTTGCTCAGGTATCAATTCACTTTTATGGATGTTGGATCTTGCATTCCTATTTCTAGACCTGGGTTTTTTTTGTTTTCTAGTTTTTACTGTTTGTTTTCTATTTGGACGTGCAGATCTGCATTTGTTTTCATGTTTCTATTCTCACATGCAATGCTTTATGACCATACGAGTCCTGTATAATATGGATGGGTATACATTGATTTGGGGGTTGATTGAAGAGAAGAATGTCATTTTGTAGAATTAATATAGGTCTCTTTGATTTGTGGTTTCAGTTTAATTCATTTTGTAGAATTAATCCAAGCAACTCTGTTATAGCTATGGATGGGTATACATTGATGCTGCTGAAATTGTGAGGCAAGTGATTCTCTGCTTGCCCTATACTGCTTGAGTTCCATAGCTATAATATATGTATTATAAACTTTTTGTAGATATGCTCAGAGACGAGGAATTAATGTATTAGCTTGAGTTCCAGGACATGCTCTCTCTTGGTAATCTTCACATGTCTTTCACAACAGTTTTTCTTTATGAGTTATGACAAAGATATATGTACCTTCCATTCAAAATTTAATTTGTGGCATGGTTGGTTATATGAGTAACTTATATTTAATTTTAGGGGAAAGGGCTATCATTCTTTGTAACCAT
Source organism: Acer campestre (assembly GCA_954870605.1). Classification (NCBI taxonomy): domain Eukaryota; kingdom Viridiplantae; phylum Streptophyta; class Magnoliopsida; order Sapindales; family Sapindaceae; genus Acer; species Acer campestre. The sequence continues at coordinate 4,938,750 of OX940808.1, read as the reverse complement.
CAAAGGACTGTCAGCAGCCACTTGATGTGAGCAATGAATTCTCATTTAAAGTGATAGATGAGATTCTTTCAGGCAAGTAACTACATTTCTTTTAAATTAATAGTAGAAGGATTATCTCATATTTATTGAAACTTTTGGGTTTTCAAATTTCAGTAAAATCTTTAAATTCAAATTCGTTCACTTGGGAGGTGATGAAGTTGATACAAGTAAGTTTAATAATCTTACACTTCACTCTTGAGTCTTGCCAATATTATGATTGTTATTTTTATTTCCTTAGCATTACTTCTAAACTGCACTATAATGATACTAGTGTACTACTATTCTTGGTATCACCATTATGCAAACTAGTACTTTTTTTTGTTCTCAGATAAATTATGATCTTGGGTGCTTTTATTTATTCAACTGATTAGTTTGGTTAATGTGTTCTTCCGCTATTGATTATACTTTAAAATACGGTTGCTTGTAGCCTCTGATGATGGTAGAGGTTTGATAATGTTATGGTGATAATTTGTTATAATTCCGATGTTGCTTTCAGGTTGCTGGACATTGACTCCTCGTGTGAGTAAATGGACGTGTACCCTTTCCACAGAACACAACACAGTACATTGCACACAAATGTTGCTACTCTGCAAAGTTTAATCTCTACAGCTACTCTGTTCTCTGTTTTTCAATCATACGTTGCTCTATTATTACGAGCTTTCTCCATAATACATTTTCCAAAAGTAAGTAAACAGAGGAGAGGCAGAGCACTTCTTTGAACTCAAGTTCATGGAGGGCTCCCAGAGATTAAACTTTGATGTTTCACGTTATAATTTTGTCATGTATGTTCCAGAGTTTATGTTTCATGTTATAATTCAACATTGTTAGACATATGATTCAATATATCCTCTACATCTAGACATATGATTCAAGTATTTTCTGTTATACTTACTATATCTATACAAGCAAGCAAGAAATGGATTGTTCATTAATGTTTTTTCACAGCATATACATATACTAAGGCATTAACAATATTCCTAGAATCGAAGTATTGGATATAAAGTGGCATGGATTCTTCTAATCGAATCGAATGTTATTGATACATTATTTGTATTATCATGCTATTGAACACCTTGACAAAAGCCAAGCTATTATCCTCAGGATGTCGCTCATGCTGCTAGTTTCCTCCTGGTATAATTCTTGAACTTTTTGTTGATATTCAGATGTTACTGCATACATTTTTGTTTTGTCAAATTTTTGTTCTGGGGTTGTAATATGATGTATACTGTAGAAGATCTCTTTATGATTCAGATTGTTTCCACTTTGTTGAAGCAATTACAGTCTAGATGATCGGTATGTTGAGTTTGGTATAAATATAGAGTGAACTACCGTATGGCCACGGGCAGCAGCAACTTCAGGTACTATTTCTTCATTTTATCAATCTCAAAATCAATTGGTTAAATATTTTATTTTCAACCGATAAAATTGCTCTTTTCTTGTTTTCTATCCCTCTCACGGAAGAGCGGTTATGGACACTTTATGACAATCTGGCAAAGGATCTAGTATAAGTTATTGGAAGGTTGACAAACTTCAAGTGTTTGCTAAATAGAAGAGGAGTTGCAGCTGCTCCATTACTTGGACTAGGACGCATTGCTCCGGTAGAACCACGTTCTTGCCATTCACAATAACAAGAAAAAGCACATTCAATGTAGCAAGTACAAGAAATGTGAAGGAAAAGGTCACAATGTAGCAATTTTCAAGTTACATGTTTGAAGGTGTATTCCAAGTTAAATGTCAGGTGAAGTTCAAGTTACATGCCAATTGATGTTCAAGTTACATGACAATTAAATTCTTATATGTATGGGTGGAATACTATATCAAGTTACATGACAAGCTTGAATCTGAACTAATTTCGGACTCATAAGCAAACATATTGTAGACTTTAATTCTTATATGTATGGGTGGAATACTATATTTGTATTGTAGACTTTATTAAGTTAGATTCTAGTATTGAATGAATTTATTTTGAAGACCAAGTTTCAATATTGAATTTAGTACACTAATGAAATTCAATTCCAGTATTGTTACATGCCAAAAGTTACATGCCAGATCAATTTAAAGTTACATGCTAGTTAGAACAAATTTCATAGTTGACACTAGTTCCAAAATCAAATTCCAGTATTGTTACATGCCAGTTCAATTTGAAGTTACATGCCAGTGCAATTTGAAGTTACATGTTAGCTAGAACAGATTTCACAGTTGACACATTAGTTCCAAAAACAAAGTCCAATATTGTTACATGCTAGAAGTTACATGCTAGTTCAATTTGAAGTTACATGCCAATGCAATTTGAAGTTACATGCCAGTTAGAATAGATTTCACAATTGACACACTAGTTCCAAAAACAAATTCCACTATTGTTACATGCCAGTTTAATTTGAAGTTACATGCCAGTGCAATATGAAGTTACATGCCAGTTTGAACATATTTCACAGTTGACACAATAGTTCCAAAAACAAATTCCAGTATTATTACATGCCAGAAGTTACATGCTAGTTCAATTTGAAGTTACATGCTAGTGCAAATTGAAGTTACATGCCAGTTAGTATTGATTTTTACAATTGAAACACAAGGTCCAAAAACAAAGTAAACAACTTCATACATTCCAAGAACTTCAAAAACAACGATGATGTACCAACAAAGTTATCAATCTGACGCTACACTATTTGCAAATATTTCTAGTGCCATTTCCTCCCTAAACCCGGGCACATTCTTGGTTCCCCATTCCCAAAAACATTTATGACGCATCAATATGTCTGCGTATCGACATATGAAAACACCACAACTATCATTATCGTTATCATTGTCCAACTCGACCAGCAGTATTAGGATCCTCCAAAATAGATGCAGCAGCCTTCCTTGCATCCTTAAGAAAAGCTTTAAGCAGAGGAACTGGTAGGAACTTGTTAATAAGGCCAATTTCATAAGTAAAATGCACTGCATCAAGGTGCTGTCCTCTACTGATTAATTCTTTAATCATATCTGTAAATATCAAATAACAACAGCAAATATGCATCAGAATCTCAACATATCCAATTATAAATAATGGATCACATCCATATATATATATTTTTTAAAAGGCAATAGATTAAGAGGCACCAAGCCAGGCACAACAAGAAAACAACCCAAAACAGACCCAACGAAACACCCACAGGCCAAAGAACAAACCCACAGCCGGGGAACAAGCCAAACTACATATATAAAGACCCACAGTGTCATTGAACTTTTAAATCAAACTAGGTAACATTAATAGGTCATAACTAATCACAATGTAAATATATTCATGTACACATGCGGAACATCAATTGCCCTAGCCATAGGTTCTAAACCATTTTGACAAAGAGCAGAGTCAAATCATGAACAAGTATCAGAACAATCAGATATCAGTTTGCAAAAATCAAAGATTCTGTACATCCAATGGCATTAATAAATATCTAAAGAACAACTAATAAACCCAAATGTCCAGAAGCTTATTGGATTAATTACAGGAAAAATATGTCCAATTATTCCAATTATTCCAACACGTATGAATATAAGCTACTCAAGTACTTATCTCCTTGGTTTAAAAATAGAATAAATACAATCACAAAAGGTAAACAATCAAAATGAAACTAATAATCTGATTGAACTTTGACGATAATAACAGAAATGGTAGTCTCCACAAAATGCAACCACTCTGTGAGAGATAAGAAGCAAACCTGAGGAATAGATGGGTGGATTTGGCGACAGCGGCAGCGACGAGGAGAAGGATGGCGAGCCGACGGTGAGCGGCAGCGAAGGCGAGAGAGGTGCAAGGCGACGGCGATCTCTTCTCTTCGTTTCTCTCTCTATAGCGACGGCGACAGAGGTGCGAGACGACGGCGAGCGGCAACGACAGCTCTCTTCTCTTCCTTTCTCTCTCTTCCCTTTCTTCTTTTTTTACTTCTGATCGTTTTACAATTTACACTGATGTCAAAAACCCTAAATCCTTTTCTCTCTCTTCTCTCCTCGTTTTTACCACCCACTGATTTTTGTTTTTATTTTTATTTCAAATTTAGGGGTATTGTTGTCCAAAAGTGGTCAAAAATGACAAAAACAATAAAAAATAAATTTGTGGCTAAAAACAATAAACCCATAAATTTTTTGGCTCATTATGAATTCACCCCTAAAAAAATTGTTCGTCACTGTTTTCAATTTTTAAAATTTAAGAAAAAAAAAAAAAAAAATTTTGATCTAGTGTTTTTTTTTCCCCTTGTTGAGTGAAAGTGTTTCCTGTGTTTTTAGTCCAAATTGAAAACACAATGTTCTCTTTCACTATAGTGTTTTTTTTAGTTAACCCTTTACTTTGAAAGTTGAAATTGAATCCGTTTATTATGGTATTTCACTTTTGTTTTTGTTGTTTATTTACGGGAGAATCGCAAATAACCCCTGCATTATTTGCTGAATGTAGGGGGTTATTTGCTGATTGTTCAAACCATAAGGTATAATTTGCCATTAGATTAAAAGTCGGGAGTATTTACGATTCTCCCTTTATTTACAATGGGCCCATTTGTAATAACTTTTACTTTTAGCTTTTGATAGTAAAAGAAGAGAAGTAAAATCCTGAGCTTTTCAGTTCCTATTTGGATGGTATATTTTTGAAGAGCTTTTATATCATAAAGAACTTTTGAGACTGTTTGATTGTAATATTTTAAAATCTCTTATAACTATGATATGACCTTTTTACCCTTGAAGAAGAGCTTTTGAGCATATTTGACATTGCATCCACACATTGACAAAGAGTACAAACCAATCCTACAATATCCGAGTAGAATTAATCTATTAAAAGGTACCAAAAGGCTTGCGGCCTTGATTTTGATGACAAGAGTAGAAGAGAAAGGAAGCAATTTACTGGTATATGACAAGAGTCTTGAGCAATTGAATTTGATCAGAAACTCCTTCGCAACTAAGCTAATCAAGATTTAAGCCTTTAATATTAAGTCAAATTAAGAAACCTCCCAGCACATTTTATAATATTGTTGGTGGGGTAGAGTGGTTTCGTTTCAGGTTTAATAAAATAGTCAACTGTGAGAATCCGTAGGTTTTTTCATGGAAAATCCTATATTATAAGACCTGATTATCCCTTTTATATGATTTAGGGGTGGGCGTTTAATGGATCGGTTCACTTTTCGAGTGAACCGATAAAAAACCGATAATATCCGGTTTTTGAAAAAGTGAACCGATCTGATAAAATTTAAAAGTGTGAACCGATCAAAAACCGATTGAACCGGTTCGGTTCGGTTTTTTCGGTTCTCGGTTGAGTTATCGAATTGAGTTAATTTGTAATGTTTTTGGCTTTCTACTTTAACGGTGAACAACCGTTCCATTGATGAAAACATGACTAAATATGCAATACTATGAGTTTTTGGGGTTGAAACTAATAAGAATTAAGGGCATGCATTAGTAACTAATTTGAAGGCTTGTTTACAAAATCAAATGGTAGATCAATGATTCAATGATAGCTTATGTTACATACATTAAAAAAAAATTGTATTAAAAAAATATTGATAATGAAATTATGTGCAACAATATTAATCATGAATTACTCTTTCTGTTTTTATTAGTTTTAGACAAAGTATAAAAAATTTAGGGATTTTTGATTATATACACCGGTTTTCGGTTCGGTTCACCGGTTCAAACCCTAGAACCGGAAACCGAACCGAAAATACCGGTTTTTTAAAAAACAAACCGAACCGAACCGGTTAAAAGTGAAAAACCGGAAAAAAACCGATTGGATCGGTTCGGTTTACCGGTTCGGTTCGGTTTAATGGTTTTTTGCCCACCCCTATATATGATTGTCAAGTCTGATCCGCAACTGAAGCCTACCGATTATATTGATATCAAATACTTAACAAAAGAATCCTCATTATAAGAAATCCAATTAAAATAATAATAATAATAATTTAAAATTAAAAACTTTGGTCAAGTTTTAGGGATCATATACATTGGCTCATTGAGACAGCCATAAATTGGTAAAAAATTGGTTGCTCTACAATGAATGGTTGAGATGATTCATTATTATAAAGACTACCGAATCCAATGTTTTAACGTGTGAGCCCTACATTAATCAATTTCATAAAATATTATAGATTTAAATTAGGTTTGATTTCAACATCAACAACTACAAGACAATCCAAAGGCTTAGATTTCTTGGAAAATCAAATTAAAAACGCCCTAGTTATTGTCATTACAAGGTGTCTTTACTTATTATCATTTTCTTCTATATTTGCATTGTATACATTTTAATATTTATCAATTGAATTGCTCAGAAATTTCTTGTTGCCAATCAACTTACAGAGTTACAGTGCAAGTCAATATCCAAGACTTGACTTGGGCAGTTGGGCACATATTCTTGTCACATTGCTTCCTCTCTCATTTTCCAATTTTGTGGCTCTTTCTTCCTCTGCTACTTTCTTCTCTACTTCTTCCATCCTACTTTTTTCTATAATCCATATTTATATGTCCCTAGATCAAGGAATAATGTACCACTCCAACTCTTAGTTCAATTGGTCGTTACTTCTTTCTCCATCTTAATGAGGTTTTGAATCCCACATCTCACATCACTCATACAAAAAACAACAAATGTGGATACATTTCCTGTTTGTTGTGAGGGTAGTTATATGTTTATGGCTAAAATCCTAGAAAAGTGTGTATATAAATAACTTCTATAGTCAGGTCGGTCCTAAAAACAATTTCGGGATCAAAGTTACATATCGTTTAGTTACCGATGGCTTTAAAAGCAATATTTTTTTGGTGTTGAAAAACGTTGCAACTAAGCTTCCAAGGTAGCTTCCTTGCAACATCTTCTATGAACAACTCAATGTGCATTATTTGGTATATTAATGTAGTGTGCAGCTATGCTTACATCCAATGTTGAGCTCATTTATTGAAGTTGAAAATAAAAACTTATTTGGAGGTGAAGGTCTTTACCATTACCCTCGAATTATTATCTAGAACAAAGACTCAGCCATTCGTTGCCTTCAAGGATATGGTTGCATTGGTTTATGCTACAACTTGACACGACTGATTATCATAGAATTCTATTAGATTATCAATTATTATATCATACACTATGCATCTCACTTTCACGAGATGATCTTTCTACATCTTGATTCTTTAAAATTTGAGAAAATAATATACCAAAGGCGAAAATAATAGGAAAGATTGATATTTTAACAGGATTATCAACATGTCTTCGGAGATAACAATAACTTACTATGGCAACGGCACATTGACAAAGAGCACAAATGAATCCAACAATATCTTTGAAGGTACCAAAAGGCTTCCGCCCTTCGTCTCGATAATAATACCATGGAAATGCTAGAGTTCCCCTCCATCTCCAAATCGGTTTCTCTGTTTGAACTTGATAAATGAACTCAAGAATACATGTAAGCATGGCTACAAATGAAATCAACATACCAAATAATGCAAATTGAGTTTTATTCGCTGAAGAAGAAAAAGGTCGAGAAGAGCCGATACAAGCTCTAAGACGAGGTTGGTGATTACAAAACTCATCACTATTTTCCTTTTCCTTTGTCTTTTGAAGATGTCTCCAACATATACCTCCACGAAGCCTCGAATAGATTGCTCCAAGTTGTTTCCCAAAGGAACCCCTTTATATTCTTGAAAAAAGATCAATTGAAAGGCGCAACAAACATGAAAATTATACTTGTTGCATTTAGACATATATGACCAACCATTCGTGCCTTTGAGCCTTCTCTTGTTGCACCATAAGCACACCGATGACACTTGATCACGAAGCATAAACTCAAGATGATAAAATTTGAACTTACTTGGGAGGCTATGGCAACGTGGATGCATACCCAACTCCAATTCTTCACAGTAATACCCACATCCTGCAACTCCACCTCCACACACGACGCACTGTAACCTCCACCGACGAAGTGGAGTTCGATTAACGAATTTGAAAATGTTGTTGTACAAGTAATGGGTGGTAGTCTGTTTAACATGCGCACACTCTTCATGAAGATTAAAATCGCACTGCTCGCATCTGAACCTAAAACCAAACCCATACCTCTCGCAGCCATCGCATTCGTAGATCTTTTTGTCGATTTTCGGCTTGAGAGTATGTGGATGGATCTCAGGAAGAAAGATCTTCTCCTCCATCAGGAAGAACAGAAGAACAAGTTAAGAGCAAGCCACAAAGAAGAAGGAAAAAAAGGAAGCAATAATTAATATTGTAGATCAATTTGTCAACTCTTAGTTCAATTTTTCGTTTACTTCTTTCTCCATCATAATGAGGTTTCGAATCTGACGCAGAACGGAAGTAAAGGATTTACCAGCGTAAACTCTAAGTTCTCACAATCTGGAATCCACCAGCAAATTCAATTGAAACCAAAATAATAATATTATTCAATACCTCGCAACTGATAACAAAGAGCCTTAAATAGACTCGGGAAACCCTAAAATAAGCAAAAGGACTAAAATATCCTCAAACTAAACCCAAACGGAAAACAAATAAAAACACTAAAAACTTCGGCTGCCCGACAACCTAACTTAAACAGCTCCGATGAGGATGCAAATGACGTCAACCAGGGGAACCCTAGTTGCCCTGCTGTGGAGCTCTGAAAACCCTTTCCGAAAACATATTATAATAGGAAATCTGACAACCGAGCTAAAAGTTATGCCCGTTTCTTCGGAGCACCTCTTTTGGACAGTTTTCTGTCCATCTCTTCTTCAAAATCTAACGCCAACTGTCCTACATCAGAATCCTACATCACTCGTACAAAAAAAACAACAAATGTGGATACATTTCCTGTTTGTTGTGAGGGTGGGTAGTTATATGTTTATGGCTAAAATCCTAGAAAAGTGTGTATATAAATAACTTCTATAGTCAGGTCGGTTCTAAAAACAATTTCGGGATCAAAGTTACATATCGTTTAATTACCGATTGCTTTAAAAGCAATATTTTTTGGCGTTGAAAAACATTGCAACCAAGCTTCCAAGGTAGCTTCCTTGCAACATCTTCTATGAACTAACTCAATGTGCATTATTTGGTATATTAATGTAGTTTGCAGCTATGCTTACATCCAATGTTTAGCTCATTTATTGAAGTCGAAAATAAAAACTTATTTGGAGGTGAAGGTCTTTACGATTACCCTCGAATTATTATCTAGAACGAAGACTCAGCCATTCATTGCCTTCAAGGATATGGTTGCATTGGTTTATGCTACAACTTGACACGACTGATTATCATAGAATTCTATTAGATTATCAATTATTATATCATACACTATGCATCTCATTTTCACAAGATGATCTTTCTACATCTTGATTTTTTAAAATCTGAGAAAATAATATACCAAAGGCGAAAATAATAGGAAAAATTGATATTTTAACAAGATTATCAGCATGTCTTCGGAGATAACAATAACTTACTATGGCAACGACACATTGACAAAGAGGCTGATCTAATTCTTATTGCTTATGTTTTATGTAAGAGGCTTTTAGAAAACAAAGTTATAATTTAATTCTTGGGGTCGTTGGTTTTTACTTTCGGTTTGCAATTAGATATTGTTTTTAAGATAAGTTTATCCTCACAAGTCACAACGGATCCCAAACCCTCAGACTCCACAATAATACAAGTGGGTCCTATTTATTGATTTTTCTGCAGATGACGGTGTTTGGAATCGGTCTATAATTTAAAGTCATAAGATTTGCTATTATAATATTAAGCTCCTGGTCCTAATTTTCAATGACATTAATTAGAAGCATAAGAAGACTTTGACTCGTGAGCTTCATTATGCATTATTGTCATCAATCAGAGATAATTTGGAGTTTGGGGTACAGATAATTTTATATATTATTTTCTCTGTATATTCTGCACGATGAGAGAGCTACTGTAGAATCACTGGATAATAATTATATCATTTAGGAATTTGATGTTGATATGCTAGTTTCTCTATGGTCTAAGGGTTCTTGCTTATCGGTAGAAAAGAATCAAAAGGAATTAGTAATATCAAAGATATCAAAAATTAATTAAAATATAATCCAATCCAATACAATATAGTGCTCGAAATGGGGACTAAATAATTGAAACTGTAAAAAGGAAAAAGAGACACTAACACAAAAGGTTAATTGCTTTAAAAGCAACATTTTTTTTGTGTTGAAAAACATTGCAGCTAAGCTTCCTTGCAACATCTTCTAAGAACAAACCTCATGATTAGGTGTATTGACGTCGTTTGTTGAGCTCTTTTATGAAAGTTGAATATGGTTGCATTGGTTTGTGCTCTTAAACTTGCAAACGACCCAATATTATTTCTCCCAAAATATATTCAGATAGAAGATCTTCGAGTGTACAAAAAATCTGAAATATCTGATAGATGATCTATGATTGGAGTAGCACTTAAATCTCATACAAGAATCAAGTTTTCACCGGATGGTTTCTCTACGTCTTGATTCTTTAAAATTTGAGAAAATAATATACCAAAGGCGAAAATAATAGGAAAGATTGATATTTTAACAGGATTATCAGCATGTCTTCGGAGATAACAATAACTTACTATGGCAACGACACATTGACAAAGAGCACAAATGAATCCAACAATATCTTTGAAGGTACCAAAAGGCTTCCGCCCTTCGTCTCGATAATAATACCATGGAAATGCTAGAGTTCCCCTCCATCTCCAAATCGGTTTCTCTGTTTGAACTTGATAAATGAACTCAAGAATACATGTAAGCATGGCTACAAATGAAATCAACATACCAAATAATGCAAATTGAGTTTTATTCGCTGAAGAAGAAACTTGGTCGAGAAGAGCCGATACAAGCTCTAAGACGAGGTTGGTGATTACAAAACTCATCACTATTTTCCTCTTCCTTTGTCTTTTGAAGATGTCTCCAACATATACCTCCACGAAGCCTCGAATAGATTGCTCCAAGTTGTTTCCCAAAGGAACCCCTTTATATTCTTGAAAAAAGATCAATTGAAAGGCGCAACAAACATGAAAATTATACTTGTTGCATTTAGACATATATGACCAACCATTCGTGCCTTTGAGCCTTCTCTTGTTGCACCATAAGCACACCGATGACACTTGATCACGAAGCATAAACTCAAGATGATAAAATTTGAACTTACTTGGGAGGCTCTGGCAACGTGGATGCATACACAACTCCAATTCTTCACAGTAATACCCACATCCGACAACTTCAGCTCCACACACAACGCACTGTAAACTCCACCGAGGACGTGGAGTTCGATTAAAGAATTTGAAAATGTTGTTGTACAAGTCATGGGTGGTAGTCTGTTTAACATGCGCACACTCTTCATGAAGATTAAAATCGCACTGCTCGCATCTGAACCTAAAACCAAACCCATACCTCTCGCAGCCATCGCATTCGTAGATCTTTTTGTCGATTTTCGGCTTGAGAGTATGTGGGTGGATCTCAGGAAGAAAGATCTCCTCCTCCATCAGGAAGAACAAAAGAACAAGTTAAGAGCAAGCCACAAAGAAGAAGGAAAAAAAGGAAGCAATAATTAATATTGTAGATCAATTGAATTTCTTAATCTTAATTTTATCATGAATTGAAGATCAATTCAGCTTTATCACAAACTTCTTGCCAACAGCCAACAAGTTTCTCAGCAATTCAATTGATTTTCACTTTAGATAGAGACCGGAGACTGTTAGTGTAGATCGACTGAAGAATCAATTCAGTTTCTCAGAAACCGCGTTGGGTAAAGTTACGTGGAACTCTCTAATAGAATTCGTAATTGTGAGAGAATAAATTACTTGCTTTATTCATAATCTCGGTGTGGTATATATATTCACGTTACAGTGTTCAACAAGGAATTATAAACCTAATTGTACAATATATCCTAGTGTAGATAGAAGTCTAATTACACAATGTGTCCTAGTGTAGATAGAAGTCTGATGTAGCTTGGTGTGTGACGTGGACTACTGTGTATTGCTAATATGCCCCCTCAAGATAGAGCTTCCGTCAAGGACGCCTATCTTGATCCGATGAGCGGAGAAGAGCTGACGAGAGAGTGGCTTGGTAAGGGAGTCAGCCAGTTGGTCTTTCGTATGAACATGGGCTACCCGTAATTGTTTTCGAGCTACTTGGTCTCGAACAAAGAAGAAATCAATGGCAACGTGCTTCATGCGACTGTGGAAGATGGGATTTGCGCAGACATATGTGGCGCCAACATTGTCGCAATAAATAACAGGTGCAGCCGGAGATTGGAGGTGAAGTTCAAGCATTAGATGGCCGAGCCAATTAAGTTCAGCTGCAGCAGAGGCTATAGCACAGTATTCGGCTTCCGTAGATGAGCGAGCGACAGTATGTTGTTTCTTGGAGCTCCAACTGATGGGCGTGGAGCCAAGAAATATGATGTAGGCTGAGGTGGAGCGACGGTCATCCGGGTCACCCGCCCAATCTGAGTCAGCAAAGGCATGGAGATGAGAAGGGGAATTGCGGTGGATGAGTATACCATGGGTGACCGAACCTTTGAGATATCGAAGGACACGCTTCACAGCATTCCAGTGGATGGTGGTCGGCCTATGCATGAACTGAGATAATCTGTTTACCGCAAAAGAGACATCCGGACTGGTTAAGGACAGGTATTGAAGAGACCCCACAATCTGCCGATATTGAGTTGCGTCTGTAAGTGAGCTTCCATCTGCAAGTTTCAGAGTTTCTGTTGTTGAAAGGGGGGTGGAGACAGATTTAGCATCAAGCATGTTCGCCTTGGCTAAGAGGTCACGAATGTATTTCTGCTGTGATAAGAATAGGCCGCCTGTTATGGGAGTTACCTCAACGCCAAGAAAAAAGGATAGCAGCCCTAAATCTTTTAGGGAGAACCGTTTGGCTAGGATGGCAATGAACTGATGGACCTTCGAGACAGAGGAGCCAGTAATGATAATGTCGTCAACGTAGACAAGCAGATATAGAGTGTGGCCGGCAGCATGAGAAATGAAGAGGGAGGCATCACTTTTTGAATTGACAAACCCAGATGACAGGAGAAAAGTACGCAATTCATTGTACCAAGCTCTAGGCGCCTGCGAAGGCCATAGATCGTCTTCCGGAGTTTGCACACATGATGCGGCATAGTAGAATGAGCAAACCCAGGTGGTTGCTCCATGAAAACATCATCATTGAGAGTTCCCTGCAAAAAAGCATTGTTGACATCGAGTTGTCGTAGGGACCAACCGTTAGTAATAGCAATTGTTAAAATCAGGCGAACCGTGATAGGTTTTACTACAGGGCTGAATGTCTCAGTAAAATCAATGCCAGGCCTTTGATGGAACCCTTTGGCCACAAGACGAGTTTTGTATCTAGCGATTGTGCCATCGGGGTGTCGCTTGATACGAAATATCCACTTACAACCCACCACATTTTGGGATGGGTGAGCCGGAACCAGGGTCCAGGTTGAGTTATTGACCAGGGCATCATACTTAGCGCTCATTGCTTGGCGCCATTCCAACAGTTTCTGGGCCTGAATTAGAGAGGTAGGTTCGGTATGGAAAGGAGTTTGGGTGGTAGCATGCAGGTCTAGTATGTGCTTGGGTTTGAATATATTGTTTTTGGACCTTGTTTGAATGATTCGGTCTGGTGGAGTTGGTCTTGGAACTGACTCATGGCTGGACTGGGCATCAGCTGGTGCCGTTGGGAACTGCTGTGCAGAGGTAGGAGAAGACGATGAAATAGATGGTAGGTCAAGGGAGGTAGGTGGAACAGAGGTGGGACTTATGACATCGGGTGCAGGGGAAGAGAGCTGCAAGAGGTCGGGAATGGAGATAGCAGGGTTGGACGGAAAATCAGATAGGGAAGGAGTAGGTGTTTCCGATTGGTGTCCCAAGGGAGAAGAAAAAGTGGGAAGCCAATGACTGACCTGGAGAGGGACATCCCGACGCAAGGCACTGGTAGGGTTAGCAAATGGAAAAACTATTTCGACAAAGACTACATGGCGAGAGACATATACCCTATGGGTGTGACAATCTAGACATAGATAAGCATTATGTTCAATGGAGTAACCCACGAAGGCACACGGTTTGGACCTAGGCTCTAGCTTATGAGATGTGTAAGGACGGAGCCATGGGTAGCACAAGCAACCGAATATACGTAATTTTCGAAAATTCGGATGCTTGTGGAAGAGTGTGAAGAATGGACTGCGATGTTGGAGGATTGGAGTGGTCATACGATTAATTAAATAAACCGCAGTTTGAAAGGCTAGTGACCAAAACTTTAGAGGCATGGATGCATGATGTAAAAGTGCTAGTGCAGTTTCCACCACATGTCGGTGTTTGCGTTTAGCAGTGCCAACATGTTCAGGTGTGTGAGGTGGTGATTTTAAATGTTGAATGCCAAAATTTTTTAAATCAAGACCAAGGGATTGAGCCTCCCCACTGCCATCTGAGTAAACCGTTTTAATTTTAGAGTTGAAAATTTTTTCCACAAGTGCTTTAAATTGTTTGAAAATATGTGGAACATCGTACTTGTGTTTAAGAGGATATAACCATGTGTATTTTGAAAAGTAATCAACAAAAATGAAATAATATCGAAATTTATCATAAGAAGGTATGTGGGCAGGGCCCCAAACATCTGTGAACAAAATTTCCAACGGTTTGTTGCAGGTCAATGTTGACAAACCAAATGGCAGTTTATGACTTTTATTACACTGACATGCAGGACAATGAGAAAATGTAGATTCTAACTTGGAGACAGGAAGACTCTGAGAAGAAAGTAGGTGTTGAAGGACTTGGCGAGACGGATGACCAAGACGGCAGTGCCACGCCAAAGAGGAGACAGTAGGCTTGGATGTTGCGGAAAAGAGGTAGGCTGAGGACTCGGATTTCGGCCAGATGTAGAGGTTCCCCTCATTCCGACCGCGGACCAAGGATGCCCCTGTGGTCAGATCCTTCACAAGAAAATAGTCAGGGAAAAATTCAATTGAAGTTTTATTGTGAGAGCAGAATTTAGACACAGATATGAGATTGTGAGATATGTGAGGGGAACATAAAACATGTGTGAGAGGAAAAGAATTGACAGAGGTATGTAAAGAAGTGCTACCAGTGTGAGTTATAGGGATTGTTTTACCATCTCCAACCACAATATCCTCTGGACCACCGTATTCTGAGTGGATAGACAGGTTTTGCAGGTCAGATGTCATATGATGAGAGGCCCCCGAGTCAAGTATCCAGTTATTGTTGCGAGAGGTGGATTGATCAGAGGCCATGTGATTCGCCTGAGGCCATGCTTGGGATCCTGGTGATGGGCGGGATCTGCAAATCTGTGCTGTGTGACCAACCTTGTCACAAAGTTGGCACACTGGCCGATTGGTGTTGTGGTGAAAAGGTGGACGCCATTGGTTTTGGTGGGTGGATTGCGGCTGATTGGTGGACCGAAACTGAGTGCCTTGACCTGTAGATTGTCCACGGCCAGTGCTTTGGAAATTACCGAAGTTCTGTGGAGAATTGTGATAGCCATTGGACCCATTGGAGGAGCCGCCAGAACCTGTGAACTGCTGTTGATTGGAATTTCGACCTCTTCTATTGTAGGTCATCTGAGTAAACTGTGCCGTTATTGGAGGTACACCCTTTTTCGCTTCATCACGTTGAAGATAAGCCTCATGATCAAGCAACTTATCGTACAATTCTTCGAAGGAAATAGGAGCGTCACAGGCTCGGATTGCGGAAGCAAGAGACAGGTAAGAGGGACTCAGGCCATTTAATGTATGAATGACAGTCGCGTCATCATCAACAGGGTGACCAATTAATTCAAGATTGTCCAGGATGTTTTTGATACCTTGCATGTAATCAGCGATGGATTTGTCAGCCAGGGTGACATTGGTAAGAGAATCAAGAAGACCGAGTTTGCGGGTGTTGGATCTGTTGGCATATGTAGCTTCAAGTTTAGACCATGCTTGAGCAGACGTTGTGGATCTTGTGACGATGGATTGTGCAGCACCCATACAAGAGACCTGGATAGCGTGAAGAAGAAGTCTATCTTGATGGAGCCAAAGATGATAGGCCGGATTTGCTGCGGATGTGCTAGATGACTGAGCAGCAGCAGTAGTGTCTGTAGAAGTCGGAATGGTGGCAGGGGGACATGGTGTGGTGCCATCTAAATATCCCATAAGGCCATACCCAAACAGTAGGTTTTCAAATTGAGATCTCCATGCCGCATAGTTCCCACCTTTTGAGAGTTTGATGGGAACCTGAGTAGAGTTGATAGCAAGGAGAGATTGATAGTGGTTGGTGTTGTTTGTGCCCATGAGAATGACTTGGGGAGAAGAAGTAGAAGAGGAAGAAATTTCGGTTGTGCTTGCAGAAGTGGTCATGACCGGCTGCTGAAGTTAGGGTTCTTGATTGGGGAGATAAAATTTTAAGATTTCAGGATCTGTATGCTATTTCTTAGCAAAGCTCTGATACCATAATAGAATTCGTAATTGTGAGAGAATAAATTACTTGCTTTATTCATAATCTCGGTGTGGTATATATATTCACGTTACAGTGTTCAACAAGGAATTATAAACCTAATTGTACAATATATCCTAGTGTAGATAGAAGTCTAATTACACAATGTGTCCTAGTGTAGATAGAAGTCTGATGTAGCTTGGTGTGTGACGTGGACTACTGTGTATTGCTAATACTCTCCTCCTCCATCGATCAGTAGACAAGGATATTGCAAGAAGAAAAGTGCAGAGCAAGCCACAAACATATCTTAAAGTTGTGGATGAATGATGCTTTCATGTCATTATAATCAAATTGATGGATGGACGACATTCGTGTTACGGTTTCATTGGATTGCCATATGAATTTATATAATCACATAAACATAAAACTAATTTCATATTTTGGATATTAATTGAGAAAGGTAGTTTGAGGTTTGTATTTATTTATGTGGGGAACATAATGGGGCAGCATAAAGGTTGAAAAAGAGTTACCAAATGGAATAGAAGATGTTAGAAGAGAAATGGTAATAGATGGAGACATCTTTTTCTTTCTTTTAAGTTGGAAAATGCTTTTCACACCAATATCATTAAGTTACATATATATATATATATATCCAATATATATTTTAGATTTTTTAGCCATAATCTTCTCAAAAAATAAATATAAAATATATTATATTTGCTTTTTTGGAAGATTAAAGCTAAAAAATCTAAAAAATATATTTGACATATATATAGGGGCGAAGCCAAGACTTATTGTCCAGGTGGACTAAATTAAGTATAATATATATATATTTTTTTTTTTGTATACCATATGCAGTGTGACGATTAGAATTTGAGACATTATCAAGTTGAATGAACGTAATTTCACACCTAAGTCATACTGGGCGGTAGTACAAAGTTTTTTTAAGCAAACCTTACAATACAAATTTTCCAATTTAAAGTATGTACCTAGATAAGAAAGATATAATGGTCTTTGTCCTAAAAAAATTTAAAATGATTCACTACAAAACAAAGAAAAAAAAAATAGTGAAATAAACTTAATGCGTACTTGTTCAGATTTTAGCAAACGAGGTAAGGTTCAAAATTTGTTTATTTTATTTATGGAATGAACGGAGAATGGAGATGAAATGAAAACTTTAATGTGTTTGATTTTTATTTTTATTTTAAACTGAAACTTTAATGTGTTTGAGTGTCAATAAAAATATTAAGTATATCACACTAATGAATCTATTGTGATTATCTCAATTAAATTAAATTAAATTAAATTATAAACTAGACTATTTTTATGACTTATCAACTATCAAACAATATTAATTTTGTCATTGTGTTATATTTATATTTTTACTTTTTAAAAAAAAATAAAGGAAATAACAAATTAAACTTATTAATTTTATTTTTTTTTAAAAGCCCAAGCTAACTTGTCAATACCTCCGGTTTGGGTGGTGAATTTACGACATGCGAACCCATATAAAGAAAAACCCAGCGGGTTTGGGTGCTAGTTGGGAAAATGAACCTGCATAAGTAAAAATTATATAATATTTATTATTTAAAATATTATAAATTTAAACTCCAATGGAAACTTTTTAACCACATAGAGAATAAATTATAAAAACTTCACTCATTCTAAGTTTGAGAATTACAATTTTCAACTCTCATTTATATATAAATAATATAGAAATATTATTCAAAAAAAAATTAACGGGTTTGTGGGTGTGACCTGTGGACCCGGTTAGTTTCACGGGTTTATGGGTGGGTGTGGGTGCCCCCAAAACTGGCGGATGAAACCCGTCCGTGAACCTGTTTATTTTCACGGGCAGGTGAGGGTGACACAAAGTTTCACGGGTGCGGGTTTGAATTTTACAAAACCCGTCCGAACCTGACACATTGCCATCTCTAGTAACAAACTAATAATGTTCGCCAAAAATAGTCATTTTGAAACCAATTCTTCATCTAATTACCATTTTGATAGTGGTAACTTAAGTTGATGGTCACCGGGGTAATTATCCCAAAAAAAAATAAAAAAAATTGTTCGTCACTGTTTTCAATTTTTAAAATTTAAGAAGAAAAAAAAAATTCCTTGTTGAGTGAAACTGTGAAAGTGTTTCCTGTGTTTTTAGTCCAAATTAAAAACACAATGTTCTCTTTCACTTAGTGTTTTTTATGTTTTTGTTAATCCTTTATGTTGAAACTGAATTCGTTTATTGAAGTATTTTTTCACTTTTGTTTTGTTGTTTATTTACATTGAATTTGTATTCTTAATCAAATTTATACTCATTTTTAGATTTTAGATTAATTATGAGAACTCCAAATTTTGTTGGTTTCAACGGTTTTGCTTTCTAATTGAATCAGTTAAAACAAAGAAAAAATGGTTCTTTTAATCAAGTATTGCAGCAGGTTAATACATCGGTTTAAGTCTATGTCTGCTCCTCAAAAACTCAAACCAACAGTAATAGTTGTAGGATGTCGAACTACGGTTAATGTGGATCAGATCGAGTTATGTTAGGCCCAAGGCAACTTGGTTAAGTCTGTCGACCGAGTGTTGTCGTTTTCTCAATAAACTCGCAATAAAAGGTCGGTCGGTCGACCTGATATAACTGTCTCCTTCGTTGAACCTGCAAATAGAACAAAACAGAAATATAAATGTAATGAAGAAATTAAAGTGGGGTTAGATTCTTAGCCTTAGGTACAGGGGCGAAGTCAAGACCTATTGTCCGGGTGGGCTAAGTATAATTATTATTTTTTTGGTATACATCTATAGTCTGTGCGGCTACCAATATATGAGGCATTATTATGTTGAATTAACCTAATTTTCTACTCAAGTCACACTGAGCGGTAGTACACATTTTTTTTTTAGCAAACCTTACAATAAAATTTTTCTAATTATAAATTATGTACTTGGATAATAAAAATATAATGATCTTTTCCCCTAAAAATATTTAAAATGATTAAACTAGGAAAAAAATGAAAAAATAGCAAGCGAAATAAACTTTAATTCAATATTGAACATATCACTTTAATGAATTTATTGAGATTATCTCAATTAAATTAAAACTAGACTATTTTTGTAAATTATCAAGCAATTGTAATTTTATTTCATTTGTATTTTACT